>JAODTK010004376.1:0-167443 GCA_026419785.1 Sclerodactyla briareus | reverse complement strand
GGCAGGGACGTAGCTATGGTCGCATATTAGGGGGTGAAAAAATATCAAATTCCAACTGGATGAAAATTCTGACTAACTGTAGTATTTCCGGACGGCATACATGGGTGTAAAGGGGGACTAACACTATGGTGTTCGTCCACTAGCCATGATAATTGGGGGTTGTGACACTGGGATTGACACGATCGCGGGTATATATTTTACTGGTTGCAAGTAGCACCTGCGAAAATTAGGAAAATAATGCCTCTCAGATCACCGCAGAATTCCATTATCGCGGCTTTTTCACATTGCCTGTTCACAGTTTGAGGAAATAATTTTTTACAAATCAAGTAAATTCCAAAAGCTTCACAAACTATTCTATCCAACTTATTTGATACTGTGAGCTCGAGAGTATTATTTATGTGAGCTCGAGAAGTATTTTTATATTTCCTTACGGATCGAGCTGGGATGAGCTTCAGCTGTGCTGAGACACTGTGTGTGGGCTAGAGGCATTGAACGTGTAATAACTATTGCGGGTACATTTCAGGCTCTGACGCTTTGGCGCAGAAGAGCTGCACGTGTGGTTGACACTGACACAGGACTTCAGTAGACAGACGTGTTACAGATATAATGACATTCCTTAAACTGGGAACCACTGTCTTAAAGGAGATAAAAGCCAGGCTTGCGCTCTAATTCAGTTATCAATTGCATAGTGGCATTTGAAATGACTGAGATTTAGGCATGTCCCGCTACATCCAATCCCCATAAATATCAAGCCCTCCAGTACAGTTTCTACCCTTGAACTTTTTTAGAGACTGGAATGAATACCATCCCCTGTTAAGGATAGTCGCTAACTCTCGACTGAGTATGTTTCCGGTTCCCTACACATATCCGTCGCTGTCATCAACACACTAAAAATATCGAATCCACCGGCCAAAATGGACGGGGACCTCTCAAGGTTGGAAAAACTACCTCCTCGCGTGAAACTTGCACAAATGCTCCGCTTATTTACTTCGGGAATGATTAAAATGCAGTAAAATTGTCGTAGGGAGAGAATTCGGAGCAGTAAAGTTTGTCTGCCACTTATTCTTCCCTACCGTGTTTAAAAGTAAGAGCTGCAGTTGAGTCTGGGTATACACTGTGTCAACTCGTTTTCTACTGTATCGTATCTTGTATGACTTACATAAACGCAACCGACCCATCACATTTCATGTTACTATCTGACTATTCACGTTTCAGGGGCCGTGTGAAAGGCCATTCCGGGGTCAAACATCATTTGTGAAAAACTGGGGTGCTCCAGCTCTGGATCCTGCAAGGGTTGTAAATAGATATTACCTCTCTTTGCAGGCCCTGGCGTTGTTGCGCGCAGGGGCTGAATTATCGGCTGTGGTTGCGTGTAGAAGAGGGGAGGGGAGGAGTAGGGGGAGGAAGAAGACCTAGAGCATTACTAGAGAAACGATATGGAAATGGAGAAAACCAGCTAATCAATGTTATTCATTGACCTCTTGTCAGCAGATCATTTTTAGGGATTGCGTAATGGAAAGTTGTGGTTCTTCTGTTGACCTGCATCTGGTTATCTGGGGATATTTTCTGCGATGCCTAGATACGTGTCTTACTGGAAAAAATGATTATGAGCCAATACACTACCGTGTGTGAGATACTTGTATTACACCTCAGACACTCTCAGTTACTCGTTCGGAAGGTTAAAAACGCTAGACTTAAATAGACAAACTACCATATTAGTTTTTCACACAACGATTGTCTCCCAATGTGATTGACTGGAGTCACCACCACCCACCCATATAAGCCCTGTAAGTGCACACACAACATAAGATGGACTGCAATATTTTTTCCAATGGAATGCCAACACGTGGGTATATTGACATGCTCTATGTTACCTTTGCATGCCGTGCATCTCGCCATAAGCAGTGACGTATGCTATGCCAATTCCACAAGGATCAGTTTTCTATTTTCCTCTTTTTCTCTGCAACAACCAACTTTTTATTGGGACTTTACAAGTGCGGGGCGGCGAACATATGGGAAGGCCAGAGGGAATTTGGTTTGGGACACATCATGCCCCCCTCCCGCCAACGGCTTGAAGCCCAACTGCCCTTTTCCTAACATTGCACATAGCCAATGAAGGGCTAGAGTTTAGTCTACTTCAGATCCTGGTGTGCTGCTCCCTGATCCAGCGTCAATTCCTCTTCAGAGTGGGGGGGGGTGCCATGACCTGAGTGTGGGGGGGGGACTGAACCTCGCCGCCCCAAAGAATACTGTGTGACAAAAATGAAATCAATGGAGCATCCCTCAGAATGTGGGGGGACACGTCCCCCATCCCCCCGGATTGAAACGCCGATGTCCTTGATAGAATGAGTGGAAGTACCGGTAATGCAATTGATACAACAGGGCCGGGTATCATGCACTCAGTCTGTGGCTTATATAATTGACGTATGGCACTATATAGGCGCAGAGCTGAGGCGGGACAGAAAAATCTGAGACTATGAAAAATTCTGGACAAAAAAATTGAGGCAGAGACATAGCATACATGGAAATATGACCAAATTTTCTGCTGATCGACTCGATTTTTATCAAATCAAAATAATGCCGAGATATCCACACATTTTCCACAATAATGATTGTTCCAAGCAATGTTCAAGATGTCCCCGCGTTGGCGATGTCTCTCGATGACCCTTGGTCGTCTGTTAGACTACGACCCACTTCTCGGCTAAAACTCTGCAGCCTGCTTTGTTTACCTAACCAGTACAAAACCATCTGTCTTCCTCCCGTCCTCTTGAAACTCATGATTTCTCCCATCCCCTTCTCCGGTCATGCTTCCGGACGATAGAATAGTGAAGCATCTTTTACGGCTTACCCCCAGTACGTAAAGAACTGGCGTCGAATGGGTCTCGTCTACCATGACTGGTCCATCTCTTGGCAGGGAAAGGGTTCAGGTCGGGACCCCAGGGAATTCGCTCAAGTTGGCCCCTACACCCCTGCAGCGCAATATTTTGTTGATAATAACAGTTTTTTCGGCTGAACATATAGGGTGTGGTCCCTCTCCCTTTTGTGTTCTGACCGTACGGTCCCAATGCAATCTCGTGCTACATTTGCGTCTTTTACAGTACACAAATGTCATGAATAGCCTATATGGCTTCCAATTTTCGCGGAATTGTTGCATATTTTTTATACATTTTCCATTTGAGGATGAGGTGGGCTTGCACTCACCACATTTCCTCTGGTCACGAGTCCCCTATCCAATTAACTGCCAAAAGTCGGTCTCCCCAGCGTCATAAATTCCTCATCTTGAGGGCTAAAGATGGCCTCTGCAGTGCCAACGATTTTGGTAAGGCGACAGGTATAGGCACTATACCGAAACAGTTGTGGGAAAACCGTTCTGCCAACGTGGAATTAAACGCTCCATCCGTCCTGAAGGTCTGAACCTATCCCCTCATCGACACCCACCCCACCCCTCTCCCCTCCCCTCCCCCGGGATGTTTCGCTAGGGTCCTAATGAGTGGGGTTAAGAGTAAAAAAGAATCCAGCTGCTAGATTAATTTTTTTCCCGACTTACACTACCCCCTATACTGAAAGGTAGATAAAATTCCTTCCCGTTTTGCCTGTCATTTTTTAGGTGGGGGGGGTGGGCTTTTTTTTCTGAGAAGTTTTTGTAACTTTGTGAAAATGGCTCAACCGAGACAAGATTTCCGCAGATATTTAGTTCAATTGATGCCCATCCTCATCTGAGAACTGTTCTTCGTGGATGTGGCATTGCCTGTGGACACCTTCTATTGCATCTTATGCACGGAAGATGGCGACTCGGACATCAAACTCGAGTAAGATACACAGTTAACGCATACAACTTACTCCAGCTCTATACCAATGGTTATTTATATATTACATTCAGCTGTGCCTGTTCCGGTGGGCTCAGAGCAATTTGGTGCAATATAACAGCCAAAACACTCACTTCCTTCCAAAAATAATTTCGCATTCCCCCTGTCCTAGATGCGATTTGCTAGGGTCTACTCAGGAATCTTGTGATTTTTCTCTGCAATTGTACTGAGCTCTCATGGGCAGTGGATAATCTACTCTTCTTTTGTAGTTTGTAATCTTACCTAATAGTGGACCGCCAACTAGGCATACGGGACCATTCCCATTTAGGGGGTCACAATTTTCGCCCAGATTTTTTGAAGTGGCTACCGAAGACTGGTCCGCGCGTAATTGTTTGCATGTTTTTTTCGGGGCATTTTATCATAATTTGGCCGTCAGCATTAGATTCGAAGGTTCGTATCATTCATTTTTATCTCTCACGTTCGCGGGTCGTCTCTGCCTTTGATGCAATCGCAGGTGCATTTTAGCACTCCGTAAATACCCGTGAGTTCCTTCGTGGGAGCTGGCGAAATTTCACTTTTTAGGGACCGTACAAGATCTCCAGTTCGTCCATTCTATTACCCCGGTGATGGATTTTTAGTTGCCACTTCCTGCTTCTCGACTTGAATCTTTGAAGAACTGCCCGATATCAGCATAGTAAGAATACACCGACGGATTTGCGTGCGAACGCACAGCCAAAACTTTTTACTCATTTCGTGATATTTTGATTTGGAAACTTACCTTCGTCAGGAGACTCTTTCCAGAATTTTGTATTTTTGGTGTGAACTTCGATCAATTTCTGCCATAATATTGGTCTCTGCAGAGGGCTAAGAGATGGCGTGTGCTTCCTCCTCTTATGTCCACGTCTTCTCTCATGGCGTCGCCAGACTTTTCATACGGGGGGGGGGGGGCACAGACACAGTCGCACAGACATTTTGCAGTTAGTACAAGGAATACTATCTAAGGGGGAGCGCCCACTATAGGGTGGCGCAAAGCGAACAGGAATATTTGGTTGCCAGACCCCCAGATGGCCATATCTACCTCTCCCGGCGTTTAGGCTTGCATGTCCCAAGCTTCAAACATGAGAATTTTATGATCACAAGTTTTGTAATCGGTGTGAAATGAACCTTTTTTGTTCAACCTCGGTCTCATCGCTGTCCGACTACACTTGTTGGGACCAGGAATGTTCAACAATTTGCTCCAGGGTGTAACCTGCTCACCAGTGCGCGCTAGCACGCAAGTCCCCTGGCACATTTGGACAGGCTCTCACCAGAAATTTGAGACATAGCTAATTTCAACTCTACAGTCCCAACCAGTATATGACGTCTTCCCCGAAAGAGCCGCGAGGGAACTTCCGAGTACAGGAGTAGCAGTTACCTGAAAAAACTGCGGAATTGACATTATTACATGTAGTTCTGCAGTTTCAAATCGTTGTCGAGGCAGGAGGAGATTTACCGAACCGGATGCGAAAAGGACAAATGTTTTCATACACTTTCCGTCTCGGCTTTACAGCCCTTTGAAGTTTGTGCATGTTTCGCGCAAGATCGAAACTCCTCCATCCATGCAGTAATAAATGATGTTATACCTGCAGCATCATTTTCACTTTCGAAATGCTTTTATTCTATGGGAGAGACTGCTGTAGTGTTGGTAGTTGTTGAAGGTAACTTTGGTGAGAGAAAAACAACAGAACTCTACTAAATATGTACTTGTTCAACAAACTGAAACAATGAAATACATACACGTAATTTCCTGGTTTCCACAGTGTGAATGTCACGCTTATTTGCTCAATTGGATTCTCAGTCCATTTTTTCGAGGTCAGTCCCGAGGGGGAACACGCGCCGCCCCGTCTGCCCCTTCCTCCCCCTGTTTGGCGACGCCACTGCTTCAGGGAGTCAGCTGACTATCCAGGACGTTATTTTTATATTTTACTCTCATGCAGATTACAACTTGCACCACTTAATAGTGCACTTTTTCCCAGAACACAATTGATTGCTATATACGGTCATACCGACATCCCATCACGCGTCGTTGTAAGATGCGTGCTAATTGAAAGCACGCAAAAAAAGTTTTGGCGCATTATCTGGATATGAATAACAAAGCAAAAATAATACAAATTCTTTTGTTTTTTGGAGTTTCACCGTTGCTTTCTACATGATCAAAATATTCCTTTTGGGGTTGAGTGGAAAAGTTGACTGGGCCGTGACGGACCTCAGTCGTAAACTATACAATCTGATGATGTATTAAATTCCAACCGGATATTGAAAATTCCAAATGGCAAGGTCGGCTTTGAATATTTTTTAGGGGAGAGCCCTCCCCCCCCCCCCCCCCCCCCCCGGCCCACACCCCACTTGCGACGTCCATGCATGCACTCTCCTCTTGTCACGGCGGCAGCCACAGCGGTGGAGAAAACTGGCAGAGACAATGAAAATGCTGACAGTTGTCACAGGTGCTGTGGAACTCGTAGTGGTTGGTTTATGCTCGTCAAGAACTACCTCATAAAAATACCCATCACCAAACCATCTTCCTAAAGTGCCCTTTTAACAAATCGGTGGCATCCGCCGCCTTTCGTTCCGTAATTGAGAAATTCGCCGTGCTATCACTTGCGTACCGTATTTTTATCTCAATGATTACCCCGGGAGACAGCGGGTCATATGCGGATTCTGATGAGGTCATGGGTCAAATTGTCCAGCGACACTAAAACTGTAAACAAAATCTGAAAGCCATAGGTTTGTGGGGACAGTAGACTTAGTTTTGACATTTTAAACATTTGACAGAAGAACCCACCAACGTCATCAAACAATTACAGGGTGGCCGGGTCAAAGTGTTATAGATTTAGCCCTCACAACTGCATTTGGTGTTTTTAGCCAACTATCTCATGGTCGTAAGTGTTCCTTTAGCCTAACGATAGGTTAGGGCCTAATATGCAGAAATTTTGGTAGGTACGACAGCGGATGTGTGCTGTAGGGTACCGGAAATACACACAGTCGCGAGTTTTGTGGGTCAGCGATAGTTAAGGGGAAGGCCCCAGTTTTGGAGGGTTTAAGGTGCAGCTGCCCACACACAGTATACTAGTGCTGCCTGATGCTCACTCTACACCAACATCCTCGTTGTGATAGTGATACCACGAAAGGGAGTTTTAACGAGTTCATAGCGAAGCAGAAGCCTCCTGCCAGGTACAGGCCCTACAGGGGACCGTTCAAAGGGCCCCTGGTTCGTCTAGTGGTGAAGCTCCAGGAAGCAAGCATCTGGCACTTGTCCCACTCATCAATCAGTTGAGCATACCAAAGAAACGATAACATTATGTGTGTGTATAATCATAACAGTTGTTGATGCGTCCGGTGCCTCATCTTTGACTCATATGGCTGGCAATTTGGCTAATTAGTGGTTGCCTTGTCTCCGATGTGCCCTGTTTCAAAATGGTCTATGTAGGATATCCCTCTCCCCCTGTTAATGATTATCTCAATCTTCAGTGCTTTAAGAGTTTTCTATCAAGCTATGGGATCTTTGATCTATTGGGTGGTTTCTCCTGTGACCAGCTTTTAGTCTCAAACTTGCATGATAAAGAGATACTCGTACTTTATTCAAGGGCTTGTTGAGCTTTTTTTGAAGTGGTGGGAGAACGAGACAATTTCAGAGTTACGTGCCAATCTGACCGATGAACATGTATGACTAAATGTAAAACTAAAATAGGGGGAATTTCATCCCGAGTCTTGGCTGTCGACAGATGTGGTCCAGTCAAGCAAGCTAGTGGACAGGAGCATCTGCCTTCCATGGATCCCTAGGGATAATCCTAAGTTTGGGCTTGCCAAATATTTCCTTGGCCATGGGTCATTCAAAATTACTATCATTTTTAAACTAGGAGCTACTGCATTGGGCACGTAGCTCCCACATAGGCAAAGAGTACAGAAAAAATCCAGTCCCCTATGCAGGCGCGTACCGAGAGATTTGTCTTGGGATGGGGTTGAGATCGGAACCTGCCTCATAAAGGGCCTCAACCTCCTTATTGGCAAATAAGTTACAATTTATGGGCCCCTAGATTCATGCTGCGAAACTTAAACAAACATTTTTTGTGTTAAAAAATGGTTGATCACTGCGGTCATGGGGGGGGGGGGTTTTGGTCCTACGTATGGAATTGATGCTCTGACGGGGGCCACAGGTTAAATCCAGAAGGGATTTACAAACATCTTGGAATGATGGACTTGCAATCATTAATCATGCAACATGTGTTGTGTTTCAAATTACTGTATTAGCTGTGACAGCTAGTAAGTAACCCACTTGAGTTTCCAGCAAAGTAAACTACAACCCAGTGCTACACAACACCAAGGGTGCAACCACCAAGAGGATTTGGGGTATGGACCCCCAGGCCCTAACTTTTTTAGCCTGTGCAGATACTGTCTTTTCGTACACAAACCAAGCTATTCATTACTTTGGAGCCCAGGGGGCGTAGTGAAGGGTAGATGATTGGGGGGGTGTAGAGATTATGTTTTGTCGACGATCTGACAATGGTGACGATCTGGTGGGAGGCGGTCTAAGGGGAGGGGGGTGTTTCCCCTCCCCTTTGGAAAAATTGGAATATTTGAAACGTCTAGATGCAAGCTGGTGCAATATTTAAGAAAATGGGAGTTCAGTAAGTACCGCCTCCCGCCAACCACGTACGGGAACCCTTCAATTGGATGAAGAAAAATTTGTTGCCCGATTATGAACAATGCCAATTTTACTGCAGCTCGTGAGTATATGAAGCAGATCAATCAATTCCCCAGCATGAGCGGCGAAGCGCGCAAAAATTGGAACACTTCAAGGTGCAAATTGAGCAAGTTTCGGCCATTTAGTAATTCTTCTTTCCACAAAGCATTATAGGGTATCTCTAACAGATTTTAACTTTTCGTGCGAAAGTTTGGCAGGGTTCCTGACCTGAATTTTTATCTAAAAAAACTGGGGGTGCCTCTATCTTCGCCTGGTACTCTGCTCGCCGATCGCATGCTTCCCCGCGTAAAAAACGGACTGTTCAGTTTAATCGGGAAATCTTTCTAACTGTTTTCCGCAAAAATGGGCATTGAATATTCTGTATCTGGGAATATAGACAGAAAACAAAACTTTCAAAGAACTGTCAGTCTCATGTGAAACTAAGATGTCAAACGTAACGCCCCATTCCCCCTTTTGCAGAATTGCGACAGGACTCAGTCACTCGTCCAATTACACGACGAGCGACCGGGCGTCACGAATTTGTTGCGGTGTGCCATTCTCTTGACGACTAGATGAAGAGCCAAAAGTCGAAAATAGCAGATATAAGTCTAGCTCCGTTTTTCCCATCATTCCTCTTTCCATTCCATGACTTCCCCTTCACCCCGTACTTTATTTTTTTCTTTCCCTTCACTCTTCTTCTTTCCTTCTCTTCTTTTCATCTTCTTTCATACATCCTCTTCTTGTCTTTCCTATTTCTCTTTTTCCAGACAGACGAAAATTTGCGACGCACAAAATTATTGCGGTGTTGTGAGCACCCCCACACACCCCACCCGCTACGGCCTGCTTGGACCCCTCCATAGTTTTTCACCAAGTAGTGTTGCACCACTTGAACAAGAAGTCTTGAGGATTGCTGTGAGTGCATGCGTGAGTTCAGCAGATAGGATTTAGACTGGGCGGCAGTCACACCATATCAGGGTGTTGATCGAGCTGGAATCGGCGTTTTCTTGCCTATAAGCTGTTCCTAACTCGAATAGGGTGTAGGTCCTTCTCTCCTAGAGCCTAGCTCCTGCATCTTGCCCACTCCTTTCCCCTTTCCATGGATTCCCTCCCCCCCCCCTCGTTTAAACTGTTTGATATTATTACAGTGCTATTTTGGCGTTTTTAATCAACTTCATTGGCCCCCCCCCCCCCCCAAGAAAATGCGCTGGAGCTCACGCATTTGGTAATCTGACGAACCTCTAAAAGAGTGGTGTGCACTGCTGGTACAGCCTTGACCCCCATCGGAGTTTGGGGTTTTGGCATCATGGTCAGGTCATACCAGAGACTTCACAACAAAGTGGGTACTGTTCTTTTTTGCTGGCGTTCAGATAGGATTGTGAGCAGGGGTAGCAGTTTTGCAAGTTGCTGTCGGTGTGAGTACCCTTACCCCCGCTTTAAAGTACGCCAACGAGACATCGCCAGAGAGGCATTTTTTTTCTGGTGCCTGATGAAGGAAATGGGTAGTTCCAGTTTGCCACTTTGCGGGCCTCCAATAGGTCGTTCGCTGAGGCAAGTAGATACAAAAACGGATTAGAAGAGGCCCACAAACTTCATTTCAAACATTTGTTGCTGGATCTGACAAAATGATGGAACCCCCCTGAACCCCCAAATTTACCCATGATCTTTATAATGTGTGATTTTTATCCACTAATTAGAGAAGTAAAGAAAGGGTTTGTGTCCGTACCCGGCCTGCCTGCCAGCTTTCCTCGCAGGGGTCTTCTGTCCAAATGTCCTCTTTTTGCTCTTTTCTCATTACCCTAGCGCCCTGCCTTTCAGCCACAGGGCGCGGCTTGGCCTGTTTTTTTATGTCCCCCTCCCTCCTCTGTTGCATTGATGCCCTCTTGCTGTGTACTCCTTGTTGCGGCTCTCCCATGCTCCTCTTTTTCGTTCGATATTGTGCATTTTTTGTGTCGCTCCCACTCTTTTCGAATTTTCCCGCCTTGTTTTGGTGTCGTGTGACGGCTCCCAGTTCCCTCGCTGTGTCGCTTCTTGGACATGTGCCGCGATCTCCCACTGCCGTGACTGTCTTCGCGCTACTGAACCGCGCGGACACCCCACCCCTTACGTCATCCACAAAAGTCTTCTGAGGGCGTAGACCTCCTCGCCCAACAGCAGGAACACGCGACCCACCTGCGCTCCCCCCACTTCAAATCTTACTTCCGACCCCTTCATACCCATCCCTGCTGGCCAACCCTTGTTCCACGAGACAAACCGCAGAAGACAGAGAAAATCTTTTACTCACCGCCACCTCAGCAATCTCCAGCGGTACAGACAGACTTTTGAATGCTACTCTTGCTCATGCCGCGGCCGCGGCAATGCAGCTCCTGGACTAGTGGTCCTCCCTATCTTATGCCACACCCTATCCCTCTCAAATGTCGCGGCGACCGCTGGTGGCATTTTCTTTCCATTCTTCCACGGTTGCCTTGTCGCGAACAGGATGCAATAGCAGGAAGCCCTCTCCCACTCCGGTCCGCCGATCTCCACACCAAAACACCCAAAGTTATTCACAATGCAGCTGCGACTCGTTACCACAACCTTTGGCAGACGAACAGTTTAACTCTGGGTTGATAGATGCTGGCTGCCAATTGCCCAACACTCTGCAACCCCCCATCCACCTGAACGACCCTCGTACCTGACGCGTTCAGCACACAGCTCGTGGGCCTATTTGACTGACTTCACGGCCTCGCTACCAGTAATTGACCCGATCACCCATCACTCCGAGACAGCCGAGGACACACACACCACCACAACTCTCCACACACCCCGCGACAAAAGACCTCATCCCCACCCCCCACACCCCTCCCCAATGGTCAATCCGACACACAATACAATCCTTCCCCAATGAACTCACACGTTTCTGCATCTGTAGTTACACACACTGATGCAGGCTTTTGAAAAATAAATACATTCTTGTTATAGCTTCTAAGTTATACCTGATGGAGCCTGCTGGTCGACCTGTAGAGGTATTGTCATCGGGGCTTTGAGCCGGATTTGGAACCTACTGGATCAATGTGTTGGGGGCCATGACCATCAAGCTGGCTGCCCATCGACGACAATTTGAATAGCATTAGCAATCCAGCGTCCCACCAAAACGACTAAAGACAACAAAAACACAAAGGAATGCTATCCTTAAAGAAAAAAAATATAAATGGAGCGGCACAGTGCTTGTTTTTCAGAAAAGAAACAAATGGTTGTCAATACTCATGATGTATGAACCTAAGATTCTCTTCAGAAAATCTTTGCTTTTGGGGAGTAATCCAACTTGATGCCCGGCCAGCCATAACATGAGAGTGACTGTAATCACTGCGGTATTCATTACCATGTTCTACATATGCCTAAGTCACATTTCCTAGCCTCGGCGGAAAAAACAAAGTTTGTTCCGCATGGCAAACCCTACTTGACCAACCCTCCAGTCATATTTCCTGATCTAACCAAGATCTAAGCATCGCCTCCAAGTTTGGGGCGGGTTCGCGTTAAATCCTCTCCGTCCTCCTCCCTTTCTTAAGTTTGAGAGATTATTAGAGGCTTTTGTCAATTGACCTACGATGGTTTTGTTTCCTTGAAGAAGACGTATTGCATAACTTCTCTTCTCAGGAAGGGCCCCGTGTAGCTACAGGAACCATCGCAGACAAAGAATCGTAACACTCTCTGTTGTCACAAATGCACGGTCAGTCACACACAAAATAATAAACCATATGAAAAGCAATATGATGACCAACAAAATGTGTTCACCCACAATAGCATGCTACACGGCAACTGCTATGTTCGTTAGGCTGCCACGAAAATGGTCAACATTCTGGCGACTGATATCCCGATTTGTGTTTCTGTATAACATGTTTCATCAAGGAATGCCATGTTCACTTGGCTATGATTGTGAGATTCTCATGATAATCTCAGATAGTTCAGATGGCAAACATATGGAAAGGTCCTGTCTAATTTGAAGATGGGAAGACATTTTCCAATGTTAGTTAAAGTCCATTCAGCCGTGATATCATGTCTCACTTTCCGCACGAAAGCTACCCTACTGCTAGTAATCTATTGTATCGATTTTTCTGATTATAAAAACTACATTGAAAAAAAAATCTTGTTGAAACGATTAGTATTTGGGCAACATTTTGTGATTTGTGGGATAGGTCCCTGCGGCGAAAACATGTACAGTTTACGGACTGATCACCATTTCTCAAAATAAGAATGATTTGAGTGCTGTTAATGTTGACTGAGGTTCTTCTTGTAGATAGGGTATCGAACAATGGCATCCATTTTCAAGATCATTGATGCTTATTTCCTCGAATATTCCAAAGGAATTTAGGGGTTGTGGTAGGGTCTGTAGAAGGACAAAATCTCATGCACAGCCCTGATGTGATAGCATCCCAGTTAGAGATGAGACCTGACGAATTGCCCACCCATTCTGGGAGACAAAAACAAAACAAAACAAGTGAAGTCATTATTTTGAAGGCATTCACTCTCCTGTGGGATATTGGACATCTTTGTATTAGAATTTAACCGTCCCCTTTCGATTTTTGAATTACGGACCCTTTTCGCCATAGAATATCGGACCTTTTAATTTTGGAATATCGGACCTTTGTGCTCTGGTATTGAATATAACAGACCCTTTCGATATTATTGAAAAACGGCCTTTTTGGTCATTTGAGATAGGACCAGAAACAAAAACCTTTTTTTATGATAGGACCATTTTGGTCATTATGAAGAACGACCCTTTTGCCGAAAATTTGCACGTTATGAAAAACGGGCCTTATGAATAAGGCCTTTTGAACATCGGGCGGCCGGGTCCTTCTCCTCCATAGAATCTCCCTGAAGAATAGAAGAAAGAAAGAAAATAGTTTAAATGTCCAACATGACAGCATGCCAGGCTACAAAGTTACTGAGACACGTAGAAGAAGACCCAACAAAAAAAAGATTCCAAGAAAAGGTACATAAGAGGAAAATGCCTTCGGATCCATGAAATTAAATCCCTGTGTCGTGCCAAGGTGCCGTTGAAAAATTCAACTCGAACTCAATTAAATCACTTCCCTCCATTAAAATGCTACGTTTCCACGTGAGGATTCTCACCTGAGTTTATAACTCCCGATCCATGGTATGGCATCCGGCTCTTCTCATTGCTTCAGTATAGAACAATATTCTAATATAATCGACCCCCCCACATCCCAAACATTGTAACAACGATTAACTCGCATTTGTACTTCGTGAACCTGGCTCATTATATATCAGAATACAGAGGGCAGGCACCCCTAATACGGTGCGTGTTTCCATCATCCCTGATTGCAGATGACAACTGACGGGGAAGGAAAAAAGAGACAGGAATAGTTCTTTGGCCTGCACTGTCATGCGCAAATTTGAGTTAGGTTGTTGACAATTGTGATTTCTCCTCGATGGCTGACTTATTATTGCAAATTAGTTTGGGTGCCTTGAAGAATCACCTGCTGGGAGTGAATGCCCTCGTTTTGTATGTTGTACAAAAATAATCGGAGAGGGGGGGGGGGAGTATGATTTATGTGTGGTGTGCTGAGGATGGTTTGTTCCATAATTGGAGGCAATTAGTCTTGCCAAGGTTAAAAACTTGAAGTGGTGACATTATAAATCAGTGTGTGCAAATAATTGTTTTCTAGCTGCCATGGAACCCATCCAGTCTCATATTATAATTGTTAATAATTTATATTAAATTGATTAATTCTTTAAATTATGGTGTTAGGAATTTGAAGTTCATTGTCATCCCAGAGTCATGTGTGACTTTCTGAATTGGAACAACTTAAACGTGCATCCAATCTGCGTTAATTTTTTGCATATATGTCCCTTTGAAGAGGCTCAGAATTCCTAAACAAGAAGGCATAGTGATTCATTGCCATGCAACTGAGCGAGTGAACGGATGTTTCTTACTTCATGCCATATTAATTAGACTATGATCTTTAACATGACCCCAAAAGAATAAGATAATCGACTCTAAATAGCAAAACTTCCTGCCAGTAACAAGCTCTCTACATTTTTATTAGACAGTTATTATGTTGACATAGTTTTTGAACTTCTGACCTTACGTAGGTAACCTGTACCTGAACCTAAAACAATAGGGATTGATGTTACTTAAATGGCACAGGCTTCATGAGACTCTACATCAACTTCACGCACCTACACATTTCAGGTACAGTGATTTGTGCACACAAGCTTGCAGATTTTGACCTCTGTGGACCTTTGGTGACCTTGGACCTGTTACCAAGACAATTGGGATCATATACCTATACGGATACCGTATCCAGGGAACGTAGCTAGCCAGATTTAAGTGCTGACCAAAATCAATACCCAATTGCAGCAGCAGTTCACTAATAGGTGACCATATGGCATTTGATGATGTTTAATGTGCCAAAATGATTGATTTCTTCATTAGTGCTGGTTGGCAAGACCTAATTTCTGTGAGTGTGGTTGGTTGGGCCGCCAGTGTTGGCTGCACCATCAACTGGCAACAGACCAGCGTAGCTACAGCTCCATATCTGGTGGTATCCCTTCATGCCAAGTATGAGTGAGCTCTTTGCATAGTTTCTTTTCCACACTTGTTTTGACCTTTCCCAAAAAAAAAAACGTTATGAATAATCTCTCCTCAGAAACAACCATTTGTGCCAGGTATGAGATCTCTGCAACGTTTCTGTTGTACAGTTATCACGCTTCCAAGCATTTCCAGACTTCTAACCTCGGTTGTCCTTAGGTGGTAATGCAGCCTGACCCCAAAACACTATAAGTCTTTCTCTTCACAACTAATGGCTGAGTAACTGTCTAATTTCTACTTAATGGATGGTGTCAGTTACACACGCCCACACATGTATCACCTGCGTGATGCAACACTAGTTCCTTTTGCCTCTGGCAAGGGAAAAAAAAGATGCAGCTGAACTATACAGACCTGAACTTCAATGCAAGTGCACTCTTAGAGTCTAGCTTCGCACGATCGAATCACAATCAAAAGAGTTGTGATTGCATATAAGGTGAAATTCCCACTGGCACGCATTTGATTCTGACTTGGATGACACGCATAGATCACGTTTTTGTAGATTGCTCAGGATTAACTAATTTTTTGGAGTGCCCTGCGTTTCCAGCAATTGGGCGGCTCTGATGTGAACATTGAATGCTTGGATTAAAAGGCCATATACAAGGTACATTAACGGTGCTGGAGGTCGGAGTGGGCCCTCAGACTCAGTCCGGACTGAGTCCCTATTTTCAAGGACTCAGCACTCGAGGTCAATGACTTCAATCGGAACGACCAAAGGATCAGGAATTGAGTCCAAGTCCTGGTCCTCTATTTTTCCAATACAGAACTTATTTACGATGTCCAAGACAACCAAATCATTCGCACAACGCTATGACAGAAAGTAAGCTCTTTCACACGTACTCCCAACTGCCCAATGTTTAAATGAGGAGGAAAAGTAACATCATTCTCACACGATCGCATGTTTCCGGTCACATAGTCAATTATGATATAACAGGTAATGCTGGACCAAACCACTAAAGGGCTGCCAAAAAGTCACTAGTATACACGAAGAAATTGTTCGTATTATAAATCGCATGGATGAATATAACCATGAAATTTGTGATGATGATGAAAAAAGGAATCAAATAAATGTGATACCTACTTAACGAAACGTTTACAACATTCTCGGGTATAAGGAAACCTAACACGAACTCAACACAACCTGGAAATATCATCGTTTTGGGGAAGATTAATAGCCTAGCTCTCATCACCCTGTGCCCAGGTACATTAGGATAGATCATGGGCAGTTACCGCCTGCCTCCCCCCCGGTTTTTTGGAATTCTTTGTGATTCGTGGGGGGGGGAGGCAATTTGCTCCTGCCCCGCGAACAACAATTGCAGCTCAACCCATTCGATATCTTGGGACGATATGCCTCAGCTATTGTGGAATAGATATGAATAGTTGAGTAGTGAATAGAAATGTATGTGAAGAAAGAATGATTCACGGGAGTTGAGGGATGGGTACAATGATGAAGAAGCTGCCATGAAAAAGGAGATGAATGTGGGGGAGAGCAATTTCATTCACTAGCATTCAATGCTAGATACCGATCACCCATTCTCCCCAAAATAAGAACTGATTTGAGGCGGTAATGGTCATGAAGGTTCCTCTGGTGATGAGGTATCGACATGCATCCATTTTCAATATCATGATGCTTATTTCTCGAATATTCAAAGGAACTTTACGTGTGGTAGGGTCATGTAGGAAGGACACAATCTCATGAACAGGGGGGGGCCCTGATGTGATGCATCCAGAGAGATGCAGAACCTTACGGAATTGCCCCAAAATTTCTGGCGAAAAGAAAAAACAAACAAACAAGTGAAGGTACATTTTTGAAGGCATTCACTTCCTGTGAGGATATTCTCCTCGGTGACAGCCCGATGTTCGTAATGGTTTTTATTCATAAGTTCCGTTGGTCAAAGGCCTTTTTATCATAAGGCCTTTTGTTCATAAGTCCGGTTATTCATAATTGTCCCGAAAAATCAATAATGTGGATACCTACTATGATGAAACCGTGTACAAACATTATCCCTGTTTATAAGGAAACCAACACGAACTCAAAAACATGGAAAATACTCAAAATCTGTTTTGGGGAAGATGCATAGCCTAACTTTCAATTCACCTGTGCCAGTGTAATTAGGATAGGACATGCGGAAGTACAGGGAAGGCGGTTTTGTTTTGTTGTAATTCATGTTGGATCATTGGGGGGGGGGGGATGCCTCGCCCCCGCGAAACATTTGCAGTAACACCTGCCATGGAAACCCCCAGGAGATGAATGTGGGGGAGAGCAATTTCATTCACTATGCTTTTCATGCTAGATACCGTAATGCATGGAACCAATATTTTCAACAAATTTACATTCGAATTTATAATATTATATTTTTCCCAGTGGAATGTGGCCGATGCTCAAGGAGTCAGGCTACAAGACAACTCCCAGTTGTGTTGACCAACCCAAAGTATATAGCATTATTTCCCTTTGCATATCGGCTACAGAGTAAAACTATTAGACCTCTGACATGGGCACCGGTTCATTGAGATAGGAATAGCCCAGATTATTTAAAGTTTTTGTTATTAGTACATTGTTAATCAGGAGCCACTGCATTTAAAAACACTGCCTGATATATGCAAGCAATACAGCGGTTGTTAAGTTATGCCTTGAATGTGTAACAAGTACAGGTCAAAGTGCCTAAGGACTCGGACACGGTGACTCGGACTCGGACAATGTGACTCGGACTCGACCGGAAGCCAATGGACTCCAGACTCGGATTACTGTGACTCGGACTCGGATGAGAGGACTCAACGCCAGCAAGTAAAATACATAATGATTACACAAGCTCTTGCTGTTTTTTATTTTTTTTGGATAATATTGAAAGCAATAGTGTTCAGTGTGTCTACCTATTGAAATCTTGCTTGCCTGTGGTCTTTCATGTGCATCTAAAAGAATGCAAAAAACTTTCTAATAGCATTTTTTAGGAAAAACTTAAATCTTGTGGTTATGTACGTGCTCCCATATGCAAGTCTTTTAGTCCAGTTTGCCAATTGGGTACCTTGTCACAGGTTATTCTCAGGGATTCATTTACTTGAGGTGCCAGACAGAAATGTTCCTTTTAACTACAGTAGATGATAGGTGGTTAGCCTATTTGTCATGGACGCGTTTTTTTGCTTGTGTGGGGGTGACAAGATCCACATGGGCAGACTTGTAACCAGGTTGGCAGTAGAGGTCCAGCCAATCCGAGTCCGAGTCCAAGACGAGTCTCAGCTCCGAGTCAACGACCGAGTCCTCAACATTCCAAGTATGAGTCAAGACCAAGTCCTTTGGTCCGAGTCCCGAGCTATGAGTCCCCGAGTCCCTATAAAAAGTTGGCTTCAGCAGATAAAATAGGCCTAGTATTTGGATCCAAAATAGCAAGTATTACAGTTAGATGCTTGCACATCCACCAAAAATGTAGTATGATAGTATTGCTTGCACAACGGCCCATGCAAATTCAATAGTGAGCTTCCACACGTCCCATTCAAGAGCTGGATGCTTATCAAGAAAGAGTTCAAGCAAGGCCATGAATTGCAATGTGATGATGCCGAAACTAACAAAATAAATGACCTAAACAATCCTAAACATACGTAGGGACTCTCCGCCTGCCACCATATTTGGAGACCAATTAATTTTCCAGGCAGTAGTAGTTAGGTCAGTGTTAAAGTAGATTTCATCGCATTTCAAAGACATCACAATTTTGGATTTCCACTGTATTGCGGTGAATGCGGCATGTTCTCATGTGCAGTGCATGTGACACATTTGCTGACGAACCGTTCCAACAGAGCACACTGAGCTTTTAATTCCTACTAATGAACTGTACGGTCTCGAGACGAGACCGACTCGAGTCCTCCACACTGCCTTGTAACGCCTCAAAGTTGAAGGGACTCTATACAACACTAGGCTTCGCGTTGGTTGTGGATTATGAAGCCTAGTAACAGCAATGTAAAGGACTGTATGATGTAGTCATCCTATACTGTACCGTCGGTTCGGACAGTAGTGGAGTATGACGGCCACCCATTGACAAATTGAAATTACCTGTAGGGCTTCTTAGTTTGTTCTCTCTGAGTCCATCAGGAAATCTAGTGATGATCAAAAAAATATTTATATCCAGAAATTGGGAAACTAGGATCATGTACAGAAGTGAGTTCTGTTCCCAGAGCTATTACTGCAATCAGTTATGCCGACAAGAGACTGTGATTCAGCACATTTGTTGCTATGGTGATTTGCCACCCGTTGGTGTGAGTAAACTACACACTCACTTGGTATGATTGATGGCCACTCCAAGTATAGCCATATAAACAGATAACAGAGATCTGCGCAGGAAGTATTGATATAGAAACGGGCTCCATTATATGCTGAAATATACAGCTTGGTTCTTCTGGCACTGTACTTGTTGCTGAAACCATTGGGCTGTTAAGTTTGTTGCTAATGGAAAATGAAGAGAATGACTTTATTCAACCTAGATTGATATGAATGTATCAGGTTTAAAATGTAACTGTACTGGTGTCCTCATGTGTTTCCTATAATGGACAAAACCAAACAGGGGATATGGTACGTTTGACTGATCTTCTAGAGTCCTAAAGCGGTTTCTATAGGAGGCAGCTTCTAGTGACATTCTACAAACTTAGTGCCCTGTGTTCCTATAATGACACAACCAAACAGGGTGATATGGTACGATTGACGACTCTTTAGAGTCCTAAAAAGTGGGTCTATAGGAGCAGCTACTAGTGAAGGTCTACAACTTAGCCTGTCATGTGTTTCCCTTAATGACACAAAACCAAACAGGGTGGGTGATATGGTACGATTGACTTGACTCTTCTAGAGTCCTAAAGTGGGTTATATAGGAGGCAGCTACTAGTTGACATTCTACAAATTAGCTGTACAGTGTTTTCTATAATGACACAACCAACAGGGTGATATGGTACGATTTATGACTCTTCTAGAGTCCTCACCGTGGTTTTTTTTTCTAAAAAGGGGGAGGCAACTACCAGTGACGTTCTACAACTTGGCTGTCCTCATGTGTTCCTAAATGACACAATCAAAAGGGATTGGTCGATTTGCCTGACTTTTAGAGTCCTAAAGTGGTTTTATAGAGGCAGCTATAGTGACCATTCTACAACTTAGCTGTGCATGTGTTTCCTATAATGACACACCAAAACAGGGTGTGATATGGTACGATTTGACGATCTCTAGGAGTCCTAAAGTGGTTATATAGGAGCAGTACTGTGATGTTCTCACTTAGCTGCCATTGGGTTTCCTATAATGACACACAACGGGTGATATGGTACGATTTGACTGACTCTTCTGGAGTCCTAAAGTGGTTTCTATAGGAGGCAGCTACTAGTGACGTTCTACAACTTGGCTGTCCTCAGTGTTCCTATAATGACACAACCAAACAGGTGATATGTCGATTTGACGACTCTTCTAGCAGTCCTTAAGTGGTTTCTATAGGATGGCAGCTACTGTGATGGTCTTACAACTTACGCTGTCCTGGGTGTTCTATAATGACACAACAAACAGGGTGATATGGTTACGATTTGCCTGACTCTTCTAGGTCTAAGTGGTTTTATAGGAGGCAGTATAGTGACGTTCTACAACTAGCGGTCCTCATGGTTTCCTCTAAATGACACAACAAAAGGGTGTATGGTACGATTCGAACTGACCTCTCTAGAGTCCTAAATGGTTTCTATAGGAGGAAGCACGTGTACGTTCTACAACTTAGCTGTCCATGTGTTTTCTATAAGGACACAACAAAAAAGGGTGAGATGGTAGGATTTGACTGACCTTATAGATGTTCCTACAGTGGTTTCTATAGGAGGCAACTACCAGTGACGTTCTACAACTTGGCTGTCCTCATGGTTTCCTATAATGACACAACCAAAAAAGGGTGTATGTACGATTTGACTGAATCTTCTAGGTTCCGAAAGTGGTTGGGGTCTAAGGAGGGGCAGCTACTAGGTGACGTTTCTACAAATTAGCGTCCTCATGTGTTTCCTATAATGACACAACCAAACCGGGTTATATGGTACGATGTTGACGGACTCTAGAGTCTACAGTGGTTTCTAAGGAAGGCAAACTACCAGTGGGAGTTCTACAACGTAGCGTTCTCAGTGTTTCATAATGACCACAACCAAACCGGTGATATGGTACGATTGACGGACTGTCTAGAGTCTAAAGTGGTTCCTTATTTTGAGGCAGCTACTAGGACGTTCTACACATTAGATGCTCATGTGTTTCATATAATGAACACAACCAAACAGGGGGATATGGTACGATTTGACTGACTCGCTAGAGTCATACAGGGCTTCTAAGGAGGCAAAATACCAGTGACGTCGACAAACTGGCTGTCATCATGTGTTCCTATAATGACACAAACCAAACAGGGTGATATGGTACGATTTGACTGACTGTTCTAGCATTCCAGGGTTTCTATAGGAGGCAGTACTAGTGCGTTCTACAACAAACAGGGTGTGATATGGTAAGATTTGACTGACTCTTCTAGATGCTTACAGTGGTTTCTAAGAGGCAGCTACTAGTGACGTTCTACAACTAGAGTCCATGTGTTTTCCTATAATGACACAACCAAACAGGGTGATATGGTACGTTGTGACTGACTCTCCTAGAGTTCTAAAGTGGTTTCTATAGGAGGCAGCTTCTAGTGATGTTCTTACAATTAGCTGTCCATGTGTTTCCTAAATGACACAACCAAACAGGGTGAGATGGGTACGATTTGACTGACTCGTCTCGAGTCCTAAAGTGTTTCTATAGGAGGCAGCTACTGAGGACATTCTACAACTTAGCTGTCCATGTGGTCTTTTTAATTTAAATCACAAACCAACAGGGTGATATGGTACGATTGCTGACGCTCTAGAGTCCTAAGGGGTTTCTATAGGAGGCAACTACCAGTGACGTTCTACAACTTGGCTGTCCTGATGTGTTCCTATGAATAACAGCAACCAAAAACGGGTGATTATGGTACGATTGACTGACTCTTCTAGCGTCCTACATGGTTTCTATAGGAGGCAACTACCAGTGACAATCTACAACTTAGCTGTCCTCATGTGTGGTCCTATACTGACACAACCAAACAGGGGTGATATGGTACTGATTTGATGGACTCTTTCTAGAGTCTAAAGTGGGGTATAGAGGCAATACCCGTGACATTCTTACAAAACTTAGCTGTCCTCATGTGTTGCCTATAATGAACAACAAACAGGGTGATATGGTACGAGGTGACGACTCTTCTAGAGTCCTAAAGCGGGTTGTTTCTATTAGGAGGCAGTACAGTGCGTTCTACAACTTAGCTGTCCTATGGTTCCCACAATGGACACCCAAGGGTGATTGGTACGATGTGACTGACTCTTCTAGAGTCCTAAAGTTGGTTTCTAGAAGAGGCAACTACCAGTGGACATTCTACAAAACTTAGCGTCCCATGTGGTTGCCCATACTGACACAACCAAACAGGTGATATGGTATATTTGATGACTCTTCTAGAGTTCTAAAGTGGTTTCTATAGGAGGCAGCTACTATTGACGTTCTACGAAAACAGCTGTCATCATGTGTTTCATTATAATGACACAACCAAACAGGTGATATGGTATCGATTGACTGACTCTTCTAGGTCCTAAAGTGTTTATAGGAGGGCAACTACAAGTTACATCTACAACTTAGCTGTCCTCATGTGGTTCCTATAATGGACAAACAAAACAGGGTGATATGGTACGATTTGGACTGACTCTCGATCAGAGTCCCTACAGAGGTTTCTAAGGAGGCAACTATAAGTGACGTTCTTACAAATAGCTGTCCTCATGTGTTCCCTAGTAATGACACACCAAACAGGGTGATATGGTATGATTTGACTGAATCTTCTAGAGTCCACAGGGTTTCTATAGGAGGCAACTACCAGTGACGTTCTACAACTTGGCTGTCCTCATGTGTTTCCTATAAAGAACACAACAAAAAGGTGATATGGTACGATTTTGACTGGACTCTTCTAGAGTCCTACAGTGGTTTTCAGGAGGCAAATACCAGTGACATATACAACTTAGCATTGTCCTCATGTGTTACTATAATGACCACAACAAAACAGGGTGGGTGATATGTACGTTTTTGATTGACTCTTCTCGAGATCTAAGTGGTTTTCTATAGGACAGCAAAGCTTGACTAGGAAGTTCACAACTTAGTGTCCTCATGTGTTTCCTATATGACACAACAAACAGGGGTGATATGGTCGATTTGACTGACTCTTCTAGAGGTCTCTAAAGTGGTTCTATAGGACGCAGCTACTATGAATTCTACAACTTCGCTTGTCCATGTGTTTCCGCTAAGACACAACCAAACAGGTTGATTATGGTTACGACTTGATGACTCTTCTAGGTCCTAAGTGGTTTTTATAGGAGGCAACTACCAGTGACGTTCTACAACTTGGCTGTCCTTAGTTTATATAATGACACAGTCAAAAGGGTGATATGCTACAATTTGACGATCTCTAGAAAGTGGTTTCTAAGGAGGCAACTAGGGTGATGTCTACAATTTACTGACAATATTTTGTATTCTGAGGATGTTTCGATATGAAGCAGCTACATTGATGATGTGCTACAGTAAAACTAAGACAATATTTTAGCATCCTGAGGTGGTTTTTAGGAGAAAACTATGGGAACATCTACAATTCAACTGGACCTGTTCGTTGTCCTTAAGTTGGCATCCTAAGAAGGCAAAACTAAACGGACGGCAATACTACAGATATTAAGAGATGTGCTACAATTAGAGGTCAGAGTGGTATTAATGAGAAAATAAAACAGTATTGTTGGTCTATATGACGCAAGTTCGGTCGTAAGGTGGTGTCTTGGAGGCAGGCAACCAACAGCGGTGTGTGCTAGTTTGACTGTCGCAATGTTTGTGTCGTATGGTGGTTTCTAATGAGGCAACCATACAGGGTGTTGCGCTATGCAGTAATTTGACTGACACAATGTTTCAGTGCCGGTATGGTGGTTTCTAATGAGGCAACCATACAGGGTGTTGTGCTTTTGTTTGACTTGAACAAGATTTGTGTCCGGAGGTGCGTTTCTGAGTGGCAACGGAAAACAAGTGGTGGTGTGCTATTGCTCTAATGACACAACCAAACAGGGGTGGGTGCTATGGTACGACTGACTGACTCTTCGAGAGTCCTAAGTGGTTTCTATAGGAGGCAACTACCAGTGACGTTCTACAACTTAGCTGTTCCAGTGTTTCCTTATAATGACACACACCAAACAGGGTGATTCTGGACGTTTTGACTGACTCTTCGAGAGTCCTAAAGTGGTCTATAGGAGGGCAGCTCGTGATGACGTTCTGACAACTTATCTGTCAAACAGGGATGATTGCTACAATTTGACTGACTCTTCAGAAGTTTTTCAAGGGGCAAAGATGGGTGAGTTCTACAATTTACCTGACAATATTTAGTATTCTGAGGGGGTTTCTTATGAAGCAGCTAAATTGATGATGTGCTACAGTGAACTAAGACAAGATTTAGCATCTGAGGGGTTTTTAGGAAGACAACTATGGGTAACATTATACATTCAAATGACATGTCTAGTGACCTCTAAGTGGCTCCTAAGAACGAAGGAACTAAACTGACGGCATACTACCGGTAAGATGATGTGCTACAAGTTGTGTCCTGATGGGATATTTAATGAGGGGAAAAAACTAACCAGATGTTGTTCTAGGATGACGCAATGTTTCAGTGTAGTAAGGTGGTGTCTTGGAGGAAACCAAACAGGGGTTGCTGCTCTAGTTTGACTGTCGCAAGTTGGTGTCGTATGGTGGTTTCTAATGAGGAACCAACAGGTGTGCGCTATGCAGTAATTCTGACTGACACATGTTTTCAGGTCGTATGGTGGGTTCTAATGAGGAAACGGAACCAACTGGGTGTTGTGCTTTGTTTACCTGCACCATGATTTTGTGTCCTGAAGGTTGGTTTCTGAGTGGCACGGAACAGGGTTGTTTGCTATAGTTGACTGACGCACGGGATTAGTGTCGTAAAGTGGTTGTTCTGATGGAGGCACCAACAGGCATTGTGCTAAAAGAAAGGGGTTTTGTAATACGTTGTCCCATGAGCAACAAAAAAAGTACATTGTGAAGTGGCAATTCTCGGCTCACAATTTCAATTCAGCAGGTCCGATAAATCATCCATTACCAATCCAACAAACTTCCAGTGTGCGTTTATTAGGAGTGCACTAGGTTTGACTTTCTGTCCGGGAGTGTTCCATGCATGCATGTATTTGAGAATCCATCAAGAGTCCTAGGGCCGTGTGTTTCGAAAAGTTCTGTGAAGGACATTGGAAAGGTTCTTGAGAGTGTGGATCGATTTTGAGCAAACATAACATTATAAAAATTGTCATATACTGTTGATTTGATGTTTGAGAATTCCCTAGTGTTGATTGAGTCTGAGTATTATGTCAACGAACTACAGTTTGCACTCCCAGGCATGGTGAGCTCTTGATGTGTTTGTCCAATCAGGGTTCCCAGCTTCACATGGGAAAACCAGGAAAAAGTCATGGAATTTGAAAATGATGCTTTCGGTCCTGGAAAAGTCATGAATTTGAGGTAAAAACCGGGGGGACTTTAACATTTCACATAGTAAATCCCCCCCAGTTTTCAAAGGCCCGTCCCCCCCTCCCCCCATTGTTTCACATGAATGTGCTAATGTGCTATAGTTCCAGTTTATTAGGTTCATTATAGTGACGCTGGAAACTATACCACAAATGTTTCTTTATAGTAGAAAACCATCATAACCGTTTGAACAACGTTAATGTGTTCATTGTTACTGTTAACTTGAGAACATTCCCACACATTACTGGAGCCTTCAACAATTTGAGGACCTTTCGGAGGTCCACATCTTCATTCTATCCTTCTAATGTTGATTGGGGAAAAAAATATTTTCACAGCACTTGACATCATCATCACTGGGCTTTATACTGCTGCAGTGTGGACCGGATTCACAGTGTGTACTGCAAATCATGCATCGGGCTACCTACAGCTCCTGTGCCATAAACCTACCCCACCCCCCACCCCCCCAACCCCGCCCTTCTCCTATTGTCCCATGAAAGACCCAGATATCTTGATCTTGATCCCAGATACTGATCCTCCTAGTTCCCGAGTCAGACAGTGTCTGGTAGCTTACCTGATCTGATACTCTTCCGCACTTTGTCTGTTCCCAATTCTCGATGGACTAGTTAATACCTGCACCCTGCTGATCCTCACATCATGCATAATGACCTCCCGAGTATCGTTCCACCCAAATTGCATCATGTTACCCTTTGCTGTGACGTTTTGGGCGTTTCAGGCTATCCATCATCAAGTCGTAAGTCATTATGCTCTGTTAATGGGCTTTCCTTTTTCTTCTCATCAGTTGCATGTGTCTAGTCAAGTTGCCTTAATTGACTCGCTGATGATGTTCAGGAAGAGACTCGGCTATCACTTTGGGCATGCGTATGTATGTTTTGGTGTATGGTGTGTTTGTGTGTGTATTCCCGCATCTGCTAGCCAGGATTTCTCCAAAACCATGACACCAATTTTGGAGGAAATTTTTGTATTATCATCGAAATTGGGTGACTGTGTCTTTTTTTATTTTGTGTGCACGGAAGTCACAAAGTAGTGTGATTAGCTTATTTTATATATTCTAATCATTTGAGCTTGTTAGCAAAGAATTACTGACGAATGGTAGGAGCTTAGGTGATTTTGTTTAATATAGATTCAGTGCACTAAGGGCATTCAGTTGTCCATGACAAAATTTATTTTAGTTTTAGTTTAAGTTTGTTCTGGGAACGTATCGAGTGTGGGCCACCATCCTGAGGTATACAAATTAGAGAAGGGTCCACTGGAAGTCCATGTAATTTTTCTAATTTGGTCAATTTTCGCAAATTTCCAATTTATTTTCTCATTTCCACACACATGCCATTCTAGATAAAACAATAATCCACCTCTTCTTGCTTTGGGGTTTTCCTGCTCTTTTTTAACCTTTAAGATCAGTTGTTGCACATAATATCAATAGCCTAACAAAAAAAAAAAACCCCCCACTGATAAAAAAAAAGAATTCTGGAAAACAATTACGCCGATGTTGCTAACTCAAGGTTCTGTGGCAATTTGTGTGGAAAAGTAGTGCTAGTACAAATATTTCTGCGTGAAAGCCACATGGTATGATTGGAAATTAAACATTCATTCGGCCAACAATTATACGGAAAATGTCAACAAGCGATTAACACATCAGATCTGGACATATGATGTTCCGAAGTACAGAGAGTGTTTTGTGGATACTAAAATTCAAGGAAACTGTCCAATTCCCTTGAAGCAATTCTCTAGAATTATTGTCTGATGAGAAGATTGCTGTGCTAGGTTGTAGGGGCTTATGGTACTTTAGTGAGAGTGGGGCAACAGAACCTTGCAAAATGTTTAGTATTCAATCAAAACATGACAATGAATACATGTGTAAGGTGGTAACTGTGATGTCATGTGTCATTGCACAATAGGGTTTCTCCCTAATTTCTCTGCCTAATAGACCAAACAGAAAGGTCAATAACTCCATGGAACATTGTATTGAAATGGGGGTTGGAGTTCCCCTTCCAATGGAAACTCTTGATTCAGCTGGCAGTCTCCTTTAAATGTTCGCAGTCTATTGCATCAGCGCCATTTAGTTTATGAGTTGATACACTTCCTATTTATAGATCCTGGAACTTGTGAGATACCTTGAATGGAATCAGATGAAATTTAATTAAAGCTCAGCTGTACCTTGCAACTCATAGATTATGAAAGGACTGTCTAGATATTAGATTTGTCTCATAAGACATATCTAGGGCCGGGGTATAGAGAAGCTTTATTAGTCTACTGGTCACTCATTTCTAAGGTGTATGCAGTTCCTAGAGCTGGCACCAATATCAGGTGTGAATCGATTACAATTACAGCCAAATATATTGGCTGTATAGAACAAGTGGTAGTGGAACAAACATGTATTTCCTGTTTGGGGCAACCATTTTCTTGTTGAATTAAAGTAATTGACATGAAAATGCACTAAATGTAGACATCTGCATGATTATCAAAATAATTCTTCCATAACCATGATAATAAGCAGTTTAGTGTAATGATGTGGGGTCAATAATCAGCAGGGTACACACGTGACAATCTGACGCAGAGAAGGACTGCATGAAAAATCCACTGAAGGATCCTTTCAAGTGGAGCCATTCTCATCAGAACTAACATAGTATGGAGGAAATTGGATGATGAATTGGGTTTGTTTTCAAAAAGGTGGTGACAGTTGAGATGAGGCCCTAATGAATTAAGGGAAAATGTTGTCTAGCTGTGCCTCAGATTGTTAGCCTGGACAGCAGTAGTGAGCATGTCTACTTGTAACTGGCTTTTTCATAATGTTGGTCATTCCAACCGAACGCCTGAAGCTGGAGCTCCTTTTCATGACGCATCAATATATTGTGTCTTCCGGGTGTGTTTTTGGTTTAGAGCCTCTTCGCCTTGCAACTATTGATATTAGTCACATGAGCTTGACTGGTCAAAGATAATTTTCTTCATTGGAAGAAGATTACACCTATCAGACCAATCAGACATTCTCATATAGGTTACGATATGTTCTGATGCAGTTTGTTCTTTTTAAAAGAGGCCACTTAACTCTAGCTAATTGGTGGGGAAAGGTTTATGGAAGTTGATTAAGGAATAGCTTTGTACAAACTTCACAACACCAAACGGGGCAGTGATCTGTAGCACATGTAACATATCAAAGAAGAAATGTCATTTTTATTTAGCACACTCAAACATTTCATTTTTATCAACCCTACAAATTCTACTCTATGCTTCCGAGAATGGCAGCATTTTACAGTTTTGTCATACTGGCAACCCTGTTAGTCTATCTGGGAGAGACCGTAATGAATGCAAGTAATTATTTATTAGTTTAACTGGAAATTTAATGTGTCTTAAAGCTACAGATTGGGGCTAGACTGCTTGATATTGATGGCTTGTTAATAACCTATTTTGGTAATTCATATTCAGTCTTTTGGCCCCAAGGAATGTCTCGAACGAGTGATGTTAGATGGCTTTTCTTTGAAAAAAGCTAATTTTCAAGTTTAGCGGTTTGACCTACGATGGTAATTAAACATAGGGTATCTGTTGGAAATTCAACAGAGTAATTAAAAACATGGTCCTTGGGTGGGTAAATCCTTAACTATGAAAGTAATTGCTTCTTCATAGGTAGGATGGAATTGTCATAACCATTGTAGAAATATTTCCTTTGATGGCCCCCAATTAGCACTTAGATGGGAAATCCAGTGGGAGGCCTTTTTCCAGAACTGGGCAAAATTGATAGGTCAGAGTGACTTTATAATGTTATGATAATTGCTCTGGTTTCAATCAGCCGACTTGTGGACATCGGTCACGTACTGTAGAAACAGGTGGCTATGCAGAAACCTATGGTTACATTCCCTGAGGAAGATTTCTCATCCTCCTAACACCAGTTATAACTCTAGCAAATATTTATTTGACACTCATGCTTGTGTTAGAAGTGTATAAGACTCTCGAACAGTAGTGAGACTTGGCATTAAGATTTGAGTAGACTCAAGAGAAATGATTTTGAGGGATGTCCAGATGGATTTGGTGGAGTGAACTTTGAAAGGATAGACAATCTTCAATTGAGCTAGAGATCGCTTGGTTCCTGGAAATATTTGTGACTGTGTCCTAAGTTGCAGACTGGTTCAGTCATGTTGAAAGGATGGAGGATCAAACTGGGTTCGAGGTCTCGGAGAGATCACGTTTACTGGTAGTTTTAGAGAGGTAAGGCCTCGGAGGACTTGGGATGAAGTTGTTCATAGTGGACCTCTGCTGCCAAATGTTATAGAACCGTGTTCAAGCCCAGGATAGCTTGGGAGTTGGGGAGAGTTTGCCATCAAGTGCTGCTGTCTATCCTGCTATCATGGACTGTCTGATGTGAAAACTGTTGATGATGATGATGACTCAAGAAAATAAGATGTTCACAAATGCATAGCCCGCACCAGCTGGGGGAGGGGGGAAATTCTGCGCTGGTTGGTTAAAAAAAATGGAGAGTCTGTCAAGGTATTTTGCTATGATATCTTAAAATTCAGGTGGATTTTATTGATTGCCTAACGTTGGGGAATGATTGCTCCCGGCATTGGGGAGTTGACTAAAATCCATCAGGGAGTATTAATGAAGAACCCTTCACTGGTACTCGAGACCCCGCCCGAAAAAATAATACAAAAAAGATCGGAAATGAAAATCAGTTGGCGAGAAAGCTGCTGTTGGTGAAGTGGGTTGGGAAATGAATGCCTTGGATGGATGGGATGGATCGTTGTTTCCGAAAAGTAAAGATTTCATTAATCCTCTTCTGTAGCTAACAATTTTTAGTGTGTTCAAGTGAGTCCTTTGAGAACCTCCTGACTGAAGGAATCTGTCACAATACCACACAAGGTATGAAGGTAAGACTTGTCGAAAAAGGTTCCCTTGACGATTCTCCGCTCTTTCCCCACTCTTCCATTTCTCAACTGGCAGTTGGACACTGTTTAATAATTTTGATATTTTGGTTGGATCATGAGGCCTCTTGACCCTACAGTACGTGCTGGCTAGGCACCCTTAAGCTCTGATGCTTTATTCTGGAAAGAATATCCCTAGATCTATATCTTTTGTTAATTGAGCTGTTCACAACCTGTACTCAATTACCTGCTACAGACTACCTGCATGCTAGCTTTTGGGACCATGTTGGTAGGAACCTCAATGCCTGACTCCATGCCTGAGGACATTCCCAAGTATCAGTGTGTGGACAGAAAAACATGTTTTATTTGAGAACAGTTAATGAATTCACTTGTTCCACTGTCTCTCGTCTTCTTTCGCTCTGCATGTTTGGAACACCTTTCTTAGCGAACTGAAAAATTTCCAGTGATCCGGGCATAATTGTCTTCTCTATTTTTATTCGTGCGTTTTCCTGTTGTGACATTCACCGATTGCCACTGCTTTTTGCAACCTGCTGATAGGGGGGGGGGAAGGCCTATGCTGCAGTCCAATTGTGGATTATCCCATAAACCCTCATTATCTTGAGGTTTCTGGTGTAAGTGAGATATGTTGTGAGATATTTTGGGATGTTTGAGGTGACTATAAGCGAATGATTATATATGTAGGGGCTTCTTCCCCGTTTTGTCGAATTAATAAAATGGATTTGATTAATCCTAAATCTATGGTCAATTGATCACAAAATGGAATTTCAACTGGAAATTCCTGTCTCCCCACTTCCATGAAGCACTACTACAGAAAGTGTGGTGAAGCATTATTCCAGTGGTGGTGAGTCCATTTTTTGTTCCCTTGTCGAGGTGCTATTTTGGGGACCTTTAAAGGAATTTGAATACAACCAGCGCTCATTATGGCAGCTACTCACTTTCTGGGATTGTTGGAGATTGTACCGGTTCCTATGATCGGGTCAATATCTGTAAAGTGTTTGGTACTGACAACAAGGAATAACGCTTGCCGAAGAAGGAGATCATTTAAAGATTATAAATAGCCATACTCGAACCAAATAATCACAGATATTAGCCCCTATCATTTACTAGCGATTGTTCAAAGCATAGTACTTTACAGTGCACAAATTTGTCGTAGTTCCACATGCAATAAATCCATCTTAACAAGTTTGTTGTTGTTGTTAAGGAACATCATATGTCTGCACAAGGCCATCATGTGGTCTGAACACTTTACCGTCACAAGAATACCCGCATGCGCAGCGCGCAAAAATTTAGACAGTGGAGCAGCAGAATTCACTGAACTTGATCATTCAGGTCCTAGCAGTCGGGCTCAATTTGGGGCGGACAAATCATTGCGTCCGCCAACCAAAATATTGGGGTGGATTGCCATCACCCTGTCCCCACATGATTTACTGCCCTTGTGGAGATGGTAAAAAATGACCATTTGATCGTTTATACATTTTCCTGTAATCAGGGGAAGAGGTTTGTCCCACCTTTACAAACTCTGAATACGTTTCCTCCCCTCCTCCAGCTGCAGGAGTGCTTCTTGCCCTCAATCTCGAGTGACCAAGAAGGAACTCCCCCCCCCTCCCCCCACAGAGCTCTGATTTCTGCGGATCAGGTTTGCCACTTGGACTCAACCGACTCTGATTGAGGAAGCTTCAAGCGCCTCTCCTCCTGCCCTCATCTCTGGAGGATAATTTAAGCAATTCGCTCTTCAACAGAGCGTCACTTCCGATCATGGTGGCAGAAAGTTGGCCGGCGCTCTTTTGTCTTCTGAAAATCAATGATGGCCAGAGGGCATCCTCGCTGTTAGTTACTCTACTCTCCTGACGACCCGCGGTCGTGTTTCAGAGATTCCGGCAAGGATTATGGATGGGCACCTATGAGTCCCTTGGTGATCGTCGAATATCAGTTTGTATGCATCGGTATTCCATCCTCAATTCATCTGTTCACGTCAGCCTGCACTGCATGGAGTTTTTTATTATGCTCATGCCGATGAATTGATACAACTATTTCTGTCAGATGATATCGATGATCACTGCTTGGAATTCATCTGCACATATCATTGGACATTTTCGGATCCGGCATAATAACTTTTAATGAACATTGTTTTCTCTCTGTATGTCTTTCCGAAATGTTTATTGCAGTTTTTTGATATTACTGGATTTTGCAATCTTTTCTTTTCTTCTGATTTTTGTTTTTGACACGATTGCTGAAGCCCTCATTTTCCCATCGTATTCAATGCGTTCACTTGCTATCATGTTACTGTACTGGCGATGGTGTGGTAGCAGGGTCGTATATACAACAAATTTTCTTTGTGGTGGGTGGCGGGGGGGTGGAACTTAATATTAGACTGACAAGACCCTCGTAGGGGTAGAGGTGGTTTTACATTTTCGTCCCCGATTAGCCCACATCGAGGCTGTTGTACAGTTTCTTCCCATACTGTGTTCACTAACCGTGAGTGCCTCCCCCTATTCCATGCTACTATGCCCCTGCTAGAGACCGACTTTTGGTTCGCTCACAGGGTGTCACTCCCCCGAATTTAGGCCCCTGTATGTGATCTAATATTTCTCATACCAGTCAGTATGAATTCAAGACATTCGAACTTTAGATCCTCCCAATACAAACGGTTTATGCTTTAGTTTTTGCCGTTCCTATACAGTTTTTTACTCCCTAGAATCCCCGTTCCCCCACCAAAAAAGAGAGGGAAAACAAACAGAAACACAAATAGTAATACATCGGCTCTGCTTAGGAGAGTAATAAGAACACACTAATAAGCCACTTAAGCTCATTGCTCCTATTCTGAAGAGAGGTTGATGATGCCCGGGCTATAAAGGGGTGTATAAATTGGTAACTTAGGGTAGGGGAAATCGTATATGAGAGACTTGCCCAGCAATGTTTATAGGAGTGTGACCATCGACACCGTACTGATTTTAAACTGACATAACATCGTTTCCACTCTGACTCATCACATATGTATAATACCTCAGTCATGTCCACGTCTTCTGTCTTTTAAAAGCAGCATCCTGATAGGGGCACCCATTGTTATGACTCTCTCTGCAAAAGATCACTATGAATATAACGAAGCAAGGTAGATATATACTTCCTCTTTCTACACCCGTAAGCGTGATTATTGGCCAGCCAAACCGTGCAGCAATAAATAGCGAGTGAGCATACGCAATGATTGTCAACACACCAGGGAATCTCAATGAAGCAACCCTGTCATATGACGAAGCTAAATTCCATTTTTACTTGTAAACCTTGATGCCACTTATTCATGCATTATGTGACAACCTGATGTATACCATATTACAGATGGCAAGATGATCCTGCTGAAGTATTAGCTACTTCGCCCACTGATTTTTTGTCCCTCTCTGCCTAAGGCAGCCTGTCGTCACTTTGGTTCCTTATTGCCTTTGATGATTCCGGCCCATTAGTCTTGATTCTCGCTAGAGCTGTTGTACATTTTCAAGAGCTCACTGTTTGGCTTCTCATTGCAGCTGCCCACATGATGAAAAGCTCATAGGTGCTCCTAGGGACCTCGCCAGAGGCAAAACTATGCCGAGTCTCTTGGTAATAGCGAACATTTTAACAGTGGATCATTTTGTGATTGTGATCACATTACATCGTGAATACTGTGTCTCTCTGTGCTGAAGATTACATACATGATGTAATAGACAAATTTTGAGTTTTGTTCGCATGCAGTGCCAGCATTGCTGGGATGGGAAAAGTCGAGATCAAGTAGTAGAGTCAGGGCCTCAATATTATTTTTGAACAAGCGCAAGTCGAAACGTCTTGATAGCTGCGGACAGCAAATCCTGTGGCAAATACACTGCATATGTTCTTCACCAACCCGCATTTATTGTTATGTTCACATTCAATTGACCTTTACTGACATCTGTCATAACCGTGGAATGGCTTTGAACATGTCTACCACGGTAGCCTAATAATTGCTATCAATGCCCAGGCACAAAACCCAACTAACTCATTCACCACCTATTTGTGGAAGCTCTGTATACGCTTCACTGTCGGCTGACAGGAGTAAAGATGCATCATTCATACATAGCGATTTTAGGAGTAGTGTGATCGATCACAGTCCTAATTTGACTATGGTTGTGGGACTTGTGGTGATCATTGAACCAGTTTACAGTTCCATTCAGCCTCAATATTTTATGCCCTCCTTTCCAGCCGCAAAGCTACTCATACTGTACTAATCCATTGTATTGACTGATATGGAGACTACACTTGAGAAAAAATATGTTGCAACGATTAGTATTAGGTCACATTCGCAATTCATGGAATAGGTCTCTGTGGCAAACAATACATTCGTTATGGCCAGCCAGCTTTCGAAAATTTACAGACTGTTCACCATTTTCTCCAGAATAGAGATATTTGAGTGCTATAATTTGACTGGAGTTACTTCTTGTAGATGATGTACCGAACGATGGCATTAATTCCAATATCACAGATGCTTATTCTCCCGAATATTTCAAAGGCTGAATGGAACTTCAATGTCGAAATGTAGTACAAAGACTTTCTCTAAGTGGCTGATCTAGGGGAAGCACCACATAAATTGAAGCTGCAACTGTACTGTGATATGATGAGATGAATATGGTTGGTTTGAAATCAAATGATGTATAGTGTAGGCATAGTTTATGTTTTTGAGGGGTTGCTAATTGTGCGACTTTAAAACTGGGGAATAAACAGTTGGGACTGTTCAAGTCCTATTTTTGTCTCGCCTAATGAATTCAGAAGAGACTTAGAGTGGTCCCTATGGGGGCATAGGTGGTGTTGTGTGTATGCACACTTTCTCGATAGCAGGATTATGATATGACACTTTTGGGTGTGTAGCACCGGGGATGGGTTTCCACGATCCGATTAGATTTTGGGACAGCCAAGTCATCACGTTGGGTCATTAGCTTATTTTCCAATGTTATTCATTGTTGAAGCTCACACAGATTTACCGAAGAACCGTATGTGCTACAGGTGTACTTTGGCATTAGGACCTGGCTGGGAAGACCAGGTAGATGAACTGATTAGATTTTCACATTCAGTCGCCTGAATATGCTAATTAAGTGTCAATTTCATAATTTATGCAAAAAAAAAAAAATTTTTTCCAAGTTTGGCCGGTTTTTTACAAAACTTGGTGGATGTGTCTCCTGGTGTCCTGAAAAATTACAAGAAAGTCTGCGGGTCACTGTAGTCATTAATGTGTCTAATTTTCATATTTTATGCAATTGTTTGGAAAGTTAGTTGGAGTTTCTAGCCAAACATTGGTAAGATGTGATCCACCTTGATCCCAATCATTTTGAAGGTACAGCTGACCGGGTCCCCCCCCCAGTGGAAGTCCATGTAGGTTCCTAATTTGCATAATATTCTAATTTCCAACTTTTTAAGAATTTCGCCAAACAAAGTAGGTGTGGTCCGTTAACATTTTTGATCTGATGTGTTTGAATGTTCATGAATTTTATGATTGGATCCCATCATATAATAAATTCTGTTAGAATAAAGCACTGCAGGACCGAGTAACCCTCAGTAGCTCCTGTTACATTGTCTGTTATAAGCTGGCCCACATGCACAAGCACACCCTCTCTTTCCCAATCAGTTTGATTAGGTTGAGTAGACATTCAAAAATACTGGAACATTTTCTGCTTCTCCTTCCTTGCCTGGGGACTGGAAAAGGAATTATTTTAAAAGGCTGCTAAGGGGAATTTAGAACATTTTAAGTTGGATTTTGGGACAAAGAATTGAGTTGACGGAGTGATCAAAATTATTAAAAATTGGTATTTATGAGAAAGAGAGTGGGGGTGGCATAAGAAGACAAAAACATAGGGATTTTGTAGAAAGAGTCAACTTATTGGTTCAGTTTATTTAGAATTTTTTTTGTGTTAATATGTGGAAATATGTGATATTCTTTTGACATGACGATGGTCTGCATGAACTAGTTGGTTGGTGGGATAGTGTTGTCGTGAGTGATTGAAAACCAGGCGAACACTTCTTATCGATCCCCTCGTTCACCTAAATTTGGAGTCGGAACAGTTCAATTTTTATAGACACGGTGAATTTAGGTGACAGTCAGAAAATTTGGGTTCAACTGAAGGCATTGCAGAGACATGGAAATCATTAGAGATACATAGCATCTAATACATTGTTAGTTTTTTTTGTTTTGACACTTTGTATCAGGTGTAGGCTGTAATCCTGTATCCAATTCTTTTCGTAGGTGCAAGAGCAGCGCGAGCACTGCTTCAATATTCGAGTGGTTAGCTCAGTTGGTAGCCCCTCAGCTTGCCACGCGGAAGATTGTGGTTCAATCTTGAAGGACTGCCACAGGAAACAAACAGGAAGGCAAGTTTGCATATACTATCTGCATGTCATTCCCCTTCCACCATCCACATTGAGGTACCATTAAAGATGCATGGTCTTATTCTTGTGTAACCTCGTTGGAGAATTCCAGCTGATGAAAAAAGTGCAGTATCCCGGCTTGCACCCTATCAGCCTTGATCAGGTTCCATCCTCTGGTCTTGTTTATAAACAAATCCAGGCGCGTAGAAGGAGATTTGTCTTGGGGGGGGGGTTTGAGGTCAGAACCCAAAGTGAGTGCGCCTCATTAATGTCCTCCCTCCCTACTGCAAATAAGACCAGTTATGGGCCCCCGGACACCCGCTGTTGCTTGCATATTGTTAAATGATAGCTGCAAACCTCTACTGAACTGCCAAAAAAAACAGTTTCAGTGTTTAAAATTTATCGATCACTTAGTCAGGGGAGGGAGGGGGGTTATGAACCACAACCCCCCCCCCCCTCGTGGGTACGCCACTGAAAATTTGGATTCACCTGATCTCCTAGTAGTAGTTTTGGTAATGCCTGGAGGACAACTCTCTTTGATCAGCTTCTGATTGCATTCTTTTTGTCTTCAAGTTGAGCAAACAGAAGAGCGCCTTTCTTACTTTACTCCTGATGTTGGTTTCCATGAAAGTGCTACTGACTCGGTTGCAGATGGCTTGAATTTGAAGGTAATGGTAGCGTAAATATGTTTGTGCATGCAGATAGTAGATCGATCGGAGACCCTGAATTGAAAATGCTCGGCATCGACAAGTTTACAGGCCTCAGTGGCTCTCAATACTTTTTTTCTATGTTTGAATAATTTGATTTAAATATTTACGAGTGGAAGAATTGCGACAGAAATATAAGTTTGTTCTTAATTTTGAAAAACAAATTTATTTTGTAAAGATACATAGTAAAATATTCCACAGAGAACTGTGTCCTTTTGCCATGCTTTGTTTTTTTTCTCATTATTCCACCATTATATAGTTGTTTTGACAAATGCAACCACCATCTACAACCACTCTTGAACCTTTAGGGAGTCAAGAGCGTATTTGGAGGGGGAAAGTGGAAGGAGGGGGGGGGGGTTCGAAAGCAGTCAAATGAGCATTTCGTATGGGAAGGAGTATGGAAGGCCCTCAAAGAAGTTGAGGAGGGGTTGGAGTTCAATGACCTTGACCCACTTCGGTGGTTGTACCCTTGTGTGTCATTATGCGATGAATACATTTGTTAATTGTTGAGGAAGGTGTTGGGTACCGAACCATGTGGAGCGCGTTTCCATGAATGGTTTGTTTCCTACCTTGTCGGGATTTGGGGTAATCAACACTGCATACATAATGTTCTGAACTTCTGATAAAGTGTTTACAACAATGCTGTCACAAATATGTGTCTCTCAAGCCCTCAATTGTTTGGAATGTTGTTATATGTTAACAATACCAGACACCTCAAAATTGAGGTCATCTCTCGATGATTATTTGTTCATTGAATACAGTATCAAATGTTCAAATCACTCCTTGGGAGTTTATGAATTTTGCTTCTGGTGAGAATTCTATGTTGCAAAATGTTCACTGTATTCGAATGATAATCTTATATTGATTGGGAAATAATGTTTTAAGGATAAATACATTATTACCACATTTCATGGATAAACAATGGTAACAGAACAATACCAGCGGAGATGTTCTGAAATTGAATTCTCACATTCATTATAATGGTAAAGTCTAGTTAGGAGGAGTTATTATATCATTTTGGTCCTTACTTATACAAATTATTCATATCCTGAGAAATGGTTACTTTCCTCTGCATGCCGCCCTTCTGTTGATCTCAGGCACTCCCAGGGTCATTGTGAGATTGACCATATCAAGTTATCAATTAGTGCAATAAATATTCCCATACCGATATGTCAGTCAATTATCACATTGGACCCCCAGAGATCATGTATATTTAGGAATAGGAGCCTTTAAATTGTTTGTTTTCGCTTTGCTACTACTGGGATCAGAATGAGGCATGTTGCTATTAAGGATTTTATAAAGCGAGGCAGGTTTTAATTCTCAAAATGAATGCCACATTCCGGCCATTATACCATTTAATGCAGCAAAACGTGTAATGTTCGCAAAATTTGGCAAGCTTGACCTCTGTGACCTTGAATCATTGTCCTGTTTTTTTTGGAATCAATCTGAGTCATACAACACAAAGGGGAACACCTCGAGTTTCGTGTGAATCAGACAAACTTCATTGTTTTGTGAAAAACGGCAAAATAGAGGGCAGCAGTCATGGCATGAGACCCACTTTTCAAATGATCAAGATTGATCTAGGGTTAACTGTGTGCCAAGTTCAGATCATGGAAGACTATGGCGCTAACACAAAAATCTTCTGGCGGCGGGTTGCGGCAGATATGGTGTGCCTGTGGAAACAGGCGTTTGACTTTTGTTCACCTCGTATCAGCCTCATTCACTCATATGGCAGGAGACCCTTCAACTAATCGGTAATTTGCCTAAACAAACGCGACTTCGTTCTGCTCGCTGTCGACCTGAATTATGGGCGGGACTATTGGGCGGTGCGATGTCAATGGATTGCGCACTTCGGACATAATTCTTTACTAAATAAGGGAAGGCCATGTCGCTGGAAAATTACTCTATTGGTTTGATTGTAATTATTTAGACAACCTCCAACAAAGTTTTGGCATATTGTTTAGATGGAATTTTTTTAATTGCCCATTTGAAGGATTCATATTTTTACGAACGACTGCGGCGCGATACCAAACAACCGCAATACGGCCTGCGCATAGCGAAAACAGGGCTTCGCTCAATTTTAGGCTTCAATGAATCATTCTCGATAAAATTCTATTTCAGCGTTGTAAAAGGTTATTGGAAGTCCTCTGAAAAGTCATGACCTATATATGGGGCAATTTTTGGGATCTATAGGGTTGCTCCAATCCATCAACGCACGTGTGTACTGATGACTGACATCTATGTCACCTGAATTATAATGAGCAAAATCCCAATTTTTTTGGATTTGTTAAACAAAGTCAGAAGATGATATGTTAGTGATATTCGACAGTGGTATATATACTGTACTAAAGAGGGGGGGCGGGGACACGGGGGGGGGGATAGCCCCCTCTATTTAGGAACTGCTTCTCATACGTTGCTTTAGCAGGCTAACATGGATGTGGATGCGGCGATCACGGCAAAGGCAAAAAACATGGTATCCCTAGAGTGGGAATATAATGATATACGAGTGACTATGATCATGTTGCTTGTCACGACAGAAATTGAAAGCAGAAGAAAGGAATAGCCACAACATATACAAGTTACCCTAGTAATGTAATCAGGGGCACAATTCTTGGTCCCCCAATGTCGGAAAACAACAAACATTTGGCAAACTCATTCCGAGTGTCACTGTGGTTCAATTACAACAAAGAGTTGGGAAAAATGCAGTGTGCGCTCTGTTAGGGCACGGGCTCTTATAATTAGGGAATGGTATATCCACCTGGTTTATCTGTGGAACGGAGTGTGTGGTATCGTAAATGCATGTAATTTGCCTGGAGTATACTGGAATTTGGTATTTCATCAGGAAAGTGCTCTATGCATTACTCAAGCACCACAGAGTCTTTTAGTCAGAGGAGAAACTTTTTACAACATGGTTCACGCCAGCCAGTTTGTTCATGACAAAGCACTGCACAGTGTTCTGTGTCGAAGGGAGAGTGAAAATTGGGTGGGGCAGTGTTGATATAAGGAATAATTTTGGGAGGGAATCCCTCCCAAAAGTTTTTGGGAGGGAATGCCCTCCCAAATTTTTTGTTGGGAAGGATTTTCAAAATCTGGAGGGACCTTATCGTCCGGCCATTCCACGAAGTTCGGGCGGCGACAAAAAATAACTTAAACTAAAACCTCATGACTGGCCCTGTGGTAACAACATTATACTGTCGTCCCTACACTTAACTAAATCATGCACTCTTAATAAGCCATCTACTGTGTTTGGTCATTAGACCTAAATACCTGGTATCTAAGACTATTTTCAAATCCTACAGCGCCAACAAAGGTACCATATCCCACCAAAAGGCACATCTTTCATCTGCAAGTTTTCTGATCCACATTTTATGTTGTGATATAGGCCAAAATTGTATTTTGACAGGAAAAAATGTACAAATCTAAAATAATTATACCATAATCAGAGGGTTAGGACTATGCTGTGAATGCTATCACTTTGTTACATGAGCCCAGATCAGCCTAAAAACTACAATCTCACGGTATGAAGACACCTCATGAATAAATAATGTGCTTAGACTTTGGTGAAAAGTATAATATAACCCATTTACATGTCTTGTTCAACCATGTGATGTTATTTGGAGGGGGGGGGGGGGGATTCAGATTGCAGTTGTTTACTAAGTATTTTACTGGGATTTGCTTCCAGAGCACATGGTCATAATAAAATTGTAACTGTTCCAGTTATGTGAAATGTCAACGAGAAGCACTAGTTGTTTCAATCATGATACCCACATGCGTGTGCATGCGTCTTGACTGCTTGTAAACAGTGTTTTCTCCCATGTCCTGCATGCAAAGTTGAACGAGTATGGCATGCAAACATTGTGCTTGTGCTAAGATCGCGATCAACATCAACATTATATTGTGGAATTTACACTAGGTGGCGGATACCGTTATGCCTGAGTGAAGAAGAAAAAGAAGAAATTTTCAGAATCTTCCAAAAAGGAGGAGGGAGGGAGGGGAGCTAAACATAATTATTTTTTATTTTTGCCTTACCGGGGTACTGGCGGAAATACTCGGTATTGGCTACCAAACCGCCAGGTTACTAATTGAAATTACCAAAATACCAGTGCTGTATTTTTGCTGATCCTAGCGCCGCCTGCGTACATCGCATTTATCTGCGATGAATCTGTTCAAATAATAAAACTGCCCCCCGTGTATTGCGAAACTGTTATTTGCTTATTCGCCGATCGCTCAGTCGATGCGGCCATCGCAACTTCCCACTATTTACTATACGTGACATACAAGCTTGTTGCTTGCTAGTCAATCGCGCAATGCTGTGCACTACTTCTGAGCCGCTTGGAACCGTGGGGTCCTCCCATGTGTTCACGAGCAACAATTCTCCCAATTCCCACTGCACGCATACACAAATGATACAAGTTTTCAGACCGACGGCAACGACCTTCACACACACTTAACTTCAATGGGATGTCCCCATAGACGATAAGATAAGGAGTGGATTTATTACGTCGTCGATCAGCGATAATGCAATATAATTGGCGTTAGCCTACAATCTTTGAATGAAAGAACATGATCAATTGACAGTTGGTTGATAAACATACATGAAGGGTTAGCATGATTGGTGGTTTTTAGGACAATTTAGATCGTGGCCTTTCCTTTGCTAAAATATGCTCATTTACGTACGTTAGGGCGTATTGCACTAGCGACCTCCTGTTTCGTGGGGCGGGGGGGCGGGCCTGTCACATATATACGTACGACGTATGGAAGAATGCAGGGAGTAGGTATACATTTACTTCTGCCTGCGCACTAGTACTACGATACTACTAGACCGGCACATGCAGTGGCTGTTTGCCAGACGTACGTTGTCATGAATTCTTCTAAGACTATAGATCGCCTATAGGAACCGCACAACCATACTTACACACTATTTTTGCAATCCCTGGTTGAGAAATCAGTGCGGGAATTTCCGTACACAATTATTCTTCTTCCGGCTTCGACGCGTATGCGGGGAATCCCGCCATCCCGCGCCTTAGCGCGCGACACTGGGGTGGGGGGGGTGTCTCGATTCGACAATTTCAGCTTCTGTGGTTTGTTCACTTTATTCTTGGATTCCTGTGGACTGCACATCTTTTAATGGACTAAGAAGAAAATAGTCATGGACAGGCTGGGACATGACACCTCACAGTAATAGCATATTGTTGGCCAAGTTGGTACAGTGCTTGGTTAACCTCCTTCCCTCACCCCCTTGCGCCCAAGTAGCTGACGCTGCACTTTTTCTTCTTGCCATTGATAGTACACTCAAGTGTCCTAATAATATTATGCGTTTCCGATATAATGCCATATGCCACCAGCCTCCAGGTGTTTTAAGACCAATAAAATGTCTATGAGCAACTTGGAATGAATATGAAACATTAGGTCGAATGTACAAGTAAGTAAACAACACAACAACAACCAGACACAAACCACTAGCTAAAACAAAAAAGGTAGAACAAATCAAATTACGATGTACAAAAGTGGACCACAGAGTATAGTCAATAAAATCATGTCAAGAAATAAGAAAAAGGTGTTTTTTGAGAGTTTCCTGAACATGGCTACAGATTCAGCTGTCTTTATGTTGCTGGCGGTACTTCTAAAGCTTCAGTGCGCACGTGAGAAGCGCGATCTCCTCCCCGTCTTACCTGGTTGAGACAGTTTGGTGGTCACGTGGGTGTGGGGGGGGCTGTGATGCTATACAGGGCGGAGGTTTTGGGTGTGAGCAGGGCAAAGTATTGCCCTATATATTTGCCCTTTTTTTAAGCGGAGAGAAGATTTATGTCTGCAGGCGGCGACCCATGTGTTCCCGAGTATTCAAAGGGAGTATAAAATGACCTTTGGTGCCGCCCCAGTTATGGAGCACAACCCAACTTACCTACATCTTAATTGATACCATTCCTCTCCCCCATGTTATCAATGTAATTCCCTTTATCACAGCAATCTACAAAGGATCAGGCCTGGGGGTGAGTTTAGGATCCATTATTATTGTTTCAAACAACCTTCAGGTGTTTCATCCTTACTCATTACAGAGGCTTTCTATTCCCCTAAGATTTGTTTCTATCCTCTACATCCTCCTGCAAAAACGAACTATTCCAATGTGAGCTTGGTTCGGTCGCCATCGCTCTACCTGAAACCAGTCCCTTCGGGATAGCGGCGAGGCCGTGACACTACAGACTGTCCCCCTGGGCAAATTTATGTATCTTGCACTAAATGTAGCCTCCATCCGTAATATCTCAGAAAGAATTTAGGTCTTTTGAACTCACCCCAGTTATTTATAGGCTGTTGAGCTATCGTTTTATCTCTGTTCCGTCTGTCTCTTAAGTCTGTCGTTCTGCCGGAGACCGTGATCCATTGCAAAGGGTTTGCTTGACATGGATCGATCATATCCTCGTAGCATGTAGGGGGGCCTCTGAGAATGCGTCACTTTATGGTTATCTCATTTGTAATCCATACGTGGTGCTAACCCTCTACACACATTTTTACTCCTAATAGAGAATGAAATATAGACATGCATGAGAATATAGAAATCCTGATATTGCATCAACCGGTGAGCGGCTGTGCCACCTGCTACTGTGGTTTTTTCCCACCCATATGTGAATTTTGTATCAAACCTTTATATGAACAGGATTTAATTTACTTGGTTGACACTGATAACCTAAAGAGTTATGAGCTAGCATTATTGAAGAGGCAATAAAAAGTTCTATAATGAACATGCCCTCGAGGCCCTCGCGTCCAATTAAATGCTCCATATGAGTGGAAGTTCATGAAAAATGACATTCAGACTTGCTGCGGAAGACATTTCTAGCATCAGTTATGAAGATGTTAGGTGCAGCATGGTCTAATATGCCAGTTCATTGTTGTAAGTGCACACAATCACTCAAAACAGTTGTTGGTCGAAATAAACTTTTTTTTTTTTTCTCTAAACAAAAAAACCCCCTGTAATATTCCAACATTTTTCCATACCCACATTTTGCATGAGGACCACCTACCCCTCCACCCCCCAAGTAGGATTCACGTAGGTATTGGTACAGACTGGTAAACAAAACAAAAATGTTGTAGTTTTCGTGGAGTTTTGTCATATGCTGTCTTAGGTAATTAAATTCCATATCCCCTGAGAGGGATTGTTTTAATGTTTGGCTAAATTTGCTTTAGTCTTTCTCTCTTACTCATCTATGATGGATTATATCATAGGTCTTTAGAGAAAATGTAGAGGTATGACATTTGGAAAAAGACCAATGTGAATTGAAGACAGATCCATCATACTGCCTTGTAAAACAAAACCAAAACAAACTAAACTATCCTGCAGTAGCATTCTGATGTATTGTACATTCACGATACACCTACTGTATGGTCAATAGCCTGGTTACACAACCAGCTGACAGTTAAGAGGTGCAGGTTTTTAGTCACACTCAATTTCCATGCTTATTGCACTGTTAATTCGCATGACGCACCCCAACTACCTTGGCATGTTCAGTCATTAAAGTGGGTCATTGTCAAATACAGAACGCACTGTGCGTCAATTCCCCTGAACGGGTTGGCCACAAAGCGGCTGGAGGAGTATTCATTAGAGAATGTAGAAGATGGTAGAAAAAAGGTGGCCGACTATCGGGTCATTTTCAATCGTAAGTCATCAATGCAGTGACAAGATTTCCATAATCCAATGCTTATAGGGGTGCTTCAATCAATTGACAAGTGCATGCAGTAAGTGCCTATGTTCATATGTAATGGATGGTGTCGCAGTTCGTATTGCTGCTCATTAAGCACCACCATAGGGGAAAACGTTAGAGGGAAGATTACAAAACCATATTTGGGCCACAACATGTGATTGGCTCGAACTTGGGAGTGAGATCAAGGCAACCTGACACACAGTAACAGTAGTGATTTCACTCCCCTGAAGTCCAAACTGATAACTTTGGTCCATTGTCTGCAACATATCTCTTTCACACCAGCACAGGTTGAAAGAAAGGAGCACATTAGGGGGTTCCAGCATGTTGTCTGTTTTTTTTTATTCGTCTTATATTCGGAATTTATGACACTACAGGGAGAATGGGGGGGGGGGAGAGCGACAGTCTGCAATCTTTATAACAATATGAATAAGGGTATTTTTTATATATTGATCGATTTATCGAAATTTTGATCAAAATTTAGTATTCTTCAGATCTCTCTTGTTTTTATTGATTACAGGTTTCCAAAGTACATGTTTTATATCGCTTTTGTATCAACGGGATCCTGTGATCTCCCCCTCCTCCCCATTCCCTTGCTTTTTGGAGTGATTGAATCGCTGAAAACTCCGTCGGCTTCCATGATTTTGATAAGTGGAAAGTACCAAAAGTCCAAGTCATCTCCACTCTGTACTTTAACATATCCACATAAACATGTACTTTAACCATGCTTTGTTGGTGAGCACCTCGCTGGTCAATATTATTGCGTAGAGCCGAGCTGTAAGTCTAGAACCTGAATCAGCGTGTGAGTGCTGGATTTTTGAGGCATCCAGTTCGTAACTTAACTCTGCCTCTTCCCTTACCTGTCTCTTCCCGGTACTCCTCTCGAGTGCTCTCCATTCAGGTGTGCAATGGGACCCTGAACTGCACTCAATGTGGTGCTCTGAAACTGTTTGCAGTGGGTTTGATGCGTGCATCGGACCTTTTAACATGACATGTTTTCTGGCCCCACTGTCTATATGCGCTTGTGCTTGATTGGACACCCCAACAAAATATCTGCAGTATTACGGCATCGTCTGAGCAAACACGATCGTATTTTGAGGGCACAGAGCTTGGTTGAGCAGAAAATGTGTGAATTGACTGGTCCGTCCGATCCAGTTTCCTAAGATAGCTAGAGTTGGTCTGGAAATAATATAATTATTGGTAGTAAATTGCATTGCCTGATTGCCTGTCTGGGCTGCCACTCTTTTGTAGGATATACAACGTGAGTGTGTTCGATTCTGACAAAGTTGGAAATGTATAGCTAAATTTTATCCTGATAAGGGTAGAGCCAATCAAGTCATGGATATCGTTTGAGGTGAGATTGGTAATCCTCCTAAATTTCTGGAATTTTAACAACAAGTAAGGCAGTAATAACGGAGCCTATTACTACCCACACTGTGGCTGGTGACAACCCTGACCACAGAGAATGAAGTGTTGATGCAGAGCAAATGCATGGTATTGTAATCGAGACTGTGATAAATGAAGGGATGAATTGGAGACACGTCATGTGCTTTCATTCTAAGAGAAGCTATGCACATGATAGTAAAACAATAAATCGGCCCACATACAACTTTCATTCTTTTTATGATCGAATGTTATCAAAGTGCCAAGAAAAGGATCAATGACGGTAAAAGATTTGATTTTCCTTTGCAGAGGTCCCCTCATGATGTCACAAGGGATTTTTTCTGCTAGATCGAGCTGTGAAACTCTTAATGAACAAATGTGCATCACAAAAGATTATTAAAGACAACTGCAGGATGATTTTTACAGGGGCACTTTAATAGCTGGATAAAAAAGGAATGTGGCTGTCCAACGGAGTTAGGAGTCATTTGATTGTGTATTGTGAAGCTGTGGATTGCGCAAGATCGAAAAGCATTCCCATCATGCATAATAAATGATGCCATATGGCACAACCTGTAAACAATTCTTTGTTTTCTATTGAAATAAAAAATTTCACTTTGAAAAACATAGTCTATGGGAGAGGAGTGCGGTAGTGGGTTGGTAAGTATTGATGATACTTTGTTGAGAGAAAGTCAACAAAAAAAAGAAAACAGAAGTTTCTGCAATCTGGATCATCGAAAAAATGAACAATCAATACTTAACATAATTTCCTGTGTTGTCCATGTGTGACGTCATGAGTTATTGGGCAATTGGATTCCAAAAATTATCGCTTAATGGCCCAGACTTTGAAGGCCAATAACTCCACCTAGGCAGATCTTATTAAAAATGAGGTTGGGACCTATAGATAGAGCTTTCCATCATCCACATTATAACCTCTGTTGTATCCAAGCCTGCAGGTTGCCCTTGAAAATGGCACACTCGAACGACACGCACGACGCAAAGAGTGTGAGGTTTCGATTCGTTGCATCGCATTGCGGAACAATCTGAACAGGAGTACAAACATAAATCAAAATGTTTTTTGGTGGAATGATTAATGGGACATAAGAACACGTCTGTTAATTTGGAAGGGAAACCGATAGATAAAGCCAAGTATAAACAGCTTAAAAACATTTGGTTATCATGATCCAATTTTTGCAATAGTGGAATAACTACTAAAACATACCGTCTTTCTCGATGGCACTTCAGTCCACATGTATATTATAGTAATTTAAATGTCGATCAATAATGAAATAAGGCTCCCCAAATAGAAGCACAGGTTTAGGATGTACATTTAGTTGTTTAAAATATAATATAATAGTCATAAAGAAAAAATGTGTGTTTGTATTATTGTACAAAGTCTGCGCTAACAGGGGATAGGCAGCATTCCTTCCCTGAATGCATGGGCAGCTTGTGGCACCCACAGACAAATGAATAATGCAGGAGAGAGGAATCAGGCCTTGAGATAGAGACAAAAGCAGCCTGCAGACGAGCTGAATGTAATAGAGCACTTTTGGGATTTCAGGGGGGCTCCATGTCGCCATGGAGGATACCAGGCCTCGTGAAGCAGGGGAAAGCAACAAGGCTGGCTAATCGACAAGGGAGCAAGCGTTACCAGACATGGTAGTGTGTCCTTAGAGGCAGGTTGCTGGAGTGGTGGGGTGGGGGGGTACATGGGACTAGCCGTGGTCTTCAGCAATTACAAGGTGTGAAACACCCCCGAGCGAGGGGATTGTTGTAAGTAACGTACGTGTACACTTTAACAAAGCATTAAGTGGTAGAAGTACTTCACTGGAAAGGAAGTGGGAGGGAAATTAGCTTAGGCAAGGATAGGAATGCGAGTGGAATTACTCTACACAGTATAATACCCCCCCCTCCCACCGTCACGCTATTAAATGTGTTCATGATGTTTTGTTGGAGCTTAGGAGCGACTGCCCTTGAAAAACAAAAAGATATCCTTATCCTTGTAACACAGTACATGAAAATTGTCGGCAACGCGGTTTCACACATTTATACTGTTCTTTGGTGTCCTTTGGAATTGTTCTGTCTGTTTTCATGGTTATGTGCGTCCTCTGCAATATGGTAAACACTTTAGGTTTGTACCGTATGTTTCTGTCTACCTATACGCTTCATGTGTTGTATGTTTCATTTGTACTATGTATACAAGCATTCAATAACTGTTTGGGGTATCTTTAATCTAATCGTAATGATAACAAAAAATAATTTTTTTTTTTAAGGTCAGACTATAGCAGAAGAAGCGCACAGAATAGCAGCAGCTGTGAACGTGAACAGCTGTGTGTCACATGTAAGCTCTCTGCATGATTGGTACAACAGTCTCATCATTCAAATTTTTATCCGAAGTCCGCTGCGGAATCAGTCACATATCGTAATCGTTTGTGTGTATGTACCTAATCAGTTTCTATAAACTTTGTAGGGATTAGAAATTATAGAGTGGATGCTGCAGTTAATTCATGCCATTATGTTATGATCCAAAAAAATGAACGGAAAAAACAACAAATGAAAACGAGACACAGCTTTGAAAGTGACTGTTGCTTATTCTATCCGACTTAAAGATTCTGTTCTGGTAGAAATCACGAACCCAATGTTCAAGTACTTGGAAGATTTCCCAGTGACGGTAAGGAGAATGTAAGCAGTAATCAGGGGAACCAAGTGGGTAAAGCGAAATCATTGTACTGAAACGGAAGCGATCCCTCTGCCGGATGGAGCAAAGGAGACTTCATCTAAAATGGTTGAGTTGGTATCTTCTTCAATTTAGTGTGGGGGTTTCTATAAGGATTCCAGTGTCGTTTGATGAAAAGTGTTTTTAAAATTACGGCTTCAAACCTCCATTTAATTGCCATAGTTCCATATGTCGTAGGAATTTTACTCGCTGGATAATTGCTTGGATAGGGAGTTATTACAGACCCTTGATGGGCAGATCTCTAGATCGAGGGGGAATTGAGATCAGATGGGGATGAGACTAGGAGACCACCTCGAAGCCAAGTCTGTAGTGCTGTCAGATAGGTGTCATCTCCTTGATTTTGTCAGCTGCTAGGTTTAGGTTCCATTCAGCCTTATTTCATGTCCTCCTTTCAGCCAAAAGCTACCCAGACTGTAGTAATCGATTGTATTGACTGATTGAAAAACCATAATTACAAAATAACATTGGAACGATAGTTTAGGACAAATGTAATTTCATGGAACGGTCACTGTGGTGAAAACAGATGCATTTGTTGCGCCCGCGGCTTTTTGAAATTGTGCGGGACTGATCACCATTTTCTCAAAGAATAGAAATGATTCAAGTGCTGTAATTTCGAAATGAAGTTCTCTTTGTAGATGAGGTATGAATGCTGGCATTTATTGTCAAATATCATGGATGCTTATATTTAAAATACTCAAAGGCGAAAGAACTTCATAAATTGGACGCAGTACTCCAGGGACATTGAGGACCACACTTTCCTGGTAATGTTCCAAACAACTGGACCTCAGAGTATTCGGGTCTCATATTTTTGGCTGGCCAATTTCAGATGGCAAGTAATGTCGCTTTGTGTCCAAGTGCGAGAATACTTTAGTACACAGGCTTGGACTGATGTGGACCACGGAGGAAGGATTGTGTGGAAATGTGTGGATATCTGACACCAGCACAGTAGAATCATGAATATTGGATGGGACCAAAATTGGATAAGGGTGAAAGGAAGGAGAAAAATCATAATAACATGTAAATATCCGGATGAGAAAGTCAACGAGAGGCCCGCTGAGGGCCATGGCAATTAAGTGATGGATGCTGAGAAGTTGATTAATATTGAAGTATCAATATACCTGAATTAATACGCACCTCACTTGAGGTCACAGTACTTAATTAAGCTATTTGCCATTGTAAGGTAAATTCCTGTAAGGGCTAAGCCGGAGTCAAAATATGGGACCAGGGGTTAATTTTCCAACCCCCCTCCCCCCCAGAAGAAAAACGTCCATGGTTCTGGGATATATTCTAAGACTACTGTATTTTGAAAGACATTTTTGTTGTTACAGTTTGTTGTTGTTCAGTTGTATTGTCAGCCTCGAGGAGATTTTCCAATTCTAGTCCAAACAATAGGTGGACATTTAGTCTTGAAATTAAGACGATCATTGGTATTAACCTTTTCTGAACCTAGATTTTCCTTATTATCTGTCTCTAGAAGAAAAACAATGCAGCCCGAAGTGTGAGCGCAGTCATGAGACGTCGAGCCAGATTTGGTGAACGAGCTGATCCACCCCTAAAAATGTTCATGGCACGGTTTGTTGTCCAGGGCAGAACTCCAACACAAAGGTGGTGGGACATACAGAGTGAACATATCTTTCGACCTGTCACAGAAGACTCACTGGTTTCCTTTCTTCGGTGGGAGCTCCAAAGCAAGAAAGGTAGTTTGAAAATGGAGCATTTCGTAAGTGCGATTTGGGGTAAATTATGGAAGAGCTATGAGTAACACTAACAGTTACTGTAGAAACACGAATCCATGTTGCATAAGCATCATATTTTTTGTTCTTTTTTTTTCCCAGGATATAGGCGGACATTAATTTGAAGACTTTATGAAAGCGCTTGGAAGTGCTTGGGGTCAAAAACACAATATGGTTATCAAATCGGACTGAAATAATTTTTTGTAATTCAGTAAAATAGATTATAAATGGCAGAGAAGAATAAGAAGAAACTTGGTGGAGGATTTGTTCTCCATGACATGGGTTACATTGATAACGCATTGGTTATAAAAAATTGTGGTAGTGCTAGGGGTCAGGGTTGGCACTGTCCCGGAACACGGAGAGATTGACTGGTAATGAAAAGGGGAATCAATCTTGAAACATGATACCAAATTAAATAAACGAAAAGTCCGAAACAAATAAATGGGTTGATTTCCTGGCTGCTGTGTGCTACATAATCTAGATCGCAGATTAGCATGCAGAATCATGTTGAATTGTCAAAAATGCAAATACGATAGTCTTTGTGTCGCTTGTTTATAGTATTTGAATATCCAAAGTGGGGTATGTGCTTATCAGTGTGTGATGACTTTGTCCAAAATTGGAGCAGAATCGCGGTTAAAATTGTATAGACAAGTGGGAGCCTGTTACAATCGAACAAGACGTTGTATACAGTACTGTTGGCGTGGTGGCGCTCCACAAGAAATGTGGGGAGGGTCAGATATAAAGCAGCAGGTAGTCGGGTATATTGACACAAGACCAGTGAACATCGGGGTGAGGAATAAAAAAACAAACCTGAAGATGTCCATTTGATTGTCATTAACAGACTAAAACCTGAAACTGCAAGAAATAGGGTCTGGATATGGGCTTGCTGAGGGCTACTTCAATTTCCTGCATGGGTAGGATATTGAGTCAGACTTTTTAATAAATGACGGTATTATTTCAAGTATGAGTCCTCACCTGGAAAGCAGCTGCTTGAAAAATGCTAAGAGAACTACTCATTTTTGGAGGTCCAGAAGACTTGACCTGAGGGTCTTGTACTCAAACTCTCTGGGTTTTTTTTTTTCGGGGTGTATTTGTGGGTGCTGTTATTCCAGATTGTCATGGGCATTGATGTCTGTGTTGGAACTAAGTTTTCAAATTTTCTTCCTTCAATCTTCAAACTTGTGGTAAGTTTTGCAGACAAATACTGATACTTTGAGGTCAAGCATTGAGGAGGTGTTGAACCATTGTGTGCAAACTGGTCAATTGTTGCTTTAGCAGGGATGCTATAGATTTCCAACAGACTTGGAGGGTCATCAATGTCTTCAGAAAGAATCAGTGAAAAGTATAGTTGCCTGGGCAGGCTTGGACTTTCATTCAGAATGGTGCCAACATTGCTGTATCGACAGATGGGCCACCTTTGGCAGTGTCGGAAAATGTCTCCCAGCAAAATATGTCCGTTGGTCAGCTTAAAGAAAGTGTGTGAAGAAATACAGTTAAATGAAGTTTAAAGCCTGTTCCACAAGAAGCAGGTTAATTATTCTCGAATGTTCTAACCTATTCAAAAAGTGTGTATTCCGTGATTCGATCTAGGAAGTCAGTCCTAAATAGAGTGTATCTGCTCTTTGACCATTCATTAGTTTCTGTGTCCTAATTAATGAAAGCACAGTGAAAATGTACGAGTAGCTAGTCTAGAACAGAGTTTTATTCACAATTTCCGTATTTTGGGTTATAAGATGACCATAGTGAGTATGATCACAATAATTGGCTGTTCTCTGACAGTTTGTGTAGTTGACTTTCTGCTCCATTTAAAATTTTCATTGGTAGACTTAGGACTTGTTCCATGTGTATAATCTATACATGTGCTAGTTCCAGGAAATCCAATATTCCAATGATACGGATGCTTTAGTGATTTTATTGCCCGTGCGCTTCTTTTAGAATGAATACGGTTTGTAATAGTGTGAATGCGATAAAAGGTTGGCCGTGATGTGCGGGTCATCAGGATTTTTTTGAAATGACAATTTATGTGGTAAAATGATGACTAATGCTTGATTTGAACTTCAGCAATGACGCAATGGGTTCTGAATTATGGATCACACACAGGCTGTAGTCGTTATCTCTGTGGCTGATTTTCAAGATCCTGAGGAGAGTACATCGAGTTTCATAAACAGTTTGATTATAGCCAACTGTTCGATCCAAATGTGGCTACATGGGGTATGCTGACAAGTTTGGACAGTTTTGTGAAAGTCTGGATGAGAATGTGGACCCGAGCACTGATGATCAGACTTCAAACTGTTACCCTCAATGCCCGCAGCATGGCCTTTAGCCTATCCTTAGTGGAACTTTTGAATTAATTCAGTGGGTCATTACAATTAGCCCTTAAAAAGGCAAACGATGCCTGGTATACATTGATTGCCGAATGGAAATTGGTTACCAGGTGTACACATGAACATACATAACAGGTGGCATTACATACACTACATAATAAGACAATTATCTCTCACTTGGGAATGAATAAATGAATCGAGTTAGGCCCAAATAATACCTGTAGCGTGCCCTAAGGGTACGAGGAGGGCTAAACGCAATCCAGAGAAGTTGCGCATTAGTCGGTTCAAATAAGGGTAGGTCGGCTCTTGCATGAGTTGTTTTACTGTTTATCATATGGGAAAACTAGTCTTGCTGGACCATTAGGTCTGTAAAATGAGTCCACGCCTTACAGGACCGCAACTTCCGATGTAGTAATCTTATATCTGATGTCCAACAGCCAATTAATGATGCACAGCATGGGTCGTCCACCTTTGAAAAGTGGGGGGGGACACACAAATGCAAAATTACCATCTAAGATGAGCGCAACATTGGTTGGCGCGAAAGCGTACAAAGTAAATTGTAGCTTTTTTAATTACCTCCGACTAGTCGGGAAACGGAACTTGCAAGAATCGATAGCAACCACTACAGTGTGATTGAGTAAGAGAAGACCAAAAAGTTGTCATGTGCTACTAAGTGATTTACCGCATATCCAACATGGTATTTTTTTTATTACCTTTTTTCATTGCATGGATAGAGGTCTGCCCAACGGTCCTGGTGGGATCGACGGGAAAAGCCATAGGCGTAATGGACCTTCCAATTGGGGAGCAATTCAAATATTTGCTGAATTTTACAATCCGTCATAGAAGACTACCAGCGTGCGCGAAGCGTGCGCGAAGCGTGCAAATATTTTTCAAAAATGGTTTTCCGGCATCTTATCACAAAAATTCAGCAAGAAATTCAGGCATTTTTTTTTATTCCTCGGCGAAGTCAGAGGAATTTCTATGCGTCACTCTGTGTTTGTGTGTGTGTGTGACTTCCCACGTGTACACACGATAACTTGATCAGGTTTCAGTAGGTCAGGCTCATACCTGGTATTGTGTTCCCTCATGATGAGTACATGGGGGGAAAAAAAAACCTATTGTTTTGGGTCAAGGTCAATGGTCATGCTTAGGTCACCAGAGTCAAAGTCTGAAAAACCTTGTAAACATGATAAGTCCAGATGGTTTGGTCTGTCAAGATCAAGTTGAAAATTAAGTTATAGCTTGTTTTATGGGGAGTACAGGAACCCTAGTGTTTTTGGTTCAGGTCGGGAGTGAATTTTGGTCGAAAATAGAAATTTTGTGAAAATTCTATATTTTGGCCAACTATTTGGCTTTTAAACATAACTCGACCCCACCCGGATGGATGAAGCTCATCACTGTATGTGTGTTCCGTGATGAGTACATGAACCCTATTGTTTTGGGATCATGTCAGAGTCCATCTAAGGTCACCAGAGGTCAATGTCTGAAACCTTGTAAACACGATAAGTCCAGAATGGTTGGTCTGTCATTTGAAATTAGGTGTATAGCTTGTCTTATGGGAGTACAGGAACCCTAGTGTTTTTGTATCGGTCGGGGGGTGAATTTTGGTCGAAAATAAGAATTTGTGAAAATTCGATATTTTGGCTAATTTTGGCCTTTAAACAAGATAACTCGAACCCACCCTATTACATGAGCTCATACCTTGTTTGTGGGTTTTTTGGGTGTGTTCCCCATGATGATTAACATGAACTCTATCATTTTGAGGTCAGGTCAGAGGTCACCAGAGGTCAAAGTCTGGAAAACCTTGTAACATGATAAGTCCATCTGGTTTTGTCCGCTTCAAGTTTGAATGGTTGTGTATATCTTTTCTTATGGGGGGTACAGGAACCCGATTGATTTTGGTTCAGGTTGGAGGTAATTTTGGTCAAAAGATGGAATTTCCGTTTGAAAAGTCAATATTTTGGGCCAATTTTTTGGCTTGTCAACACGTTAACTCGACCCCACCCGGATGGATGAAGCTCATACTTGGTACGTGTGTTCCCCATGATGAGTACATGAACCGTATCTTGTTGGGATCAGGTCAGAGTCATCTTCAGGTTCACCAGAGGTCAAAGTCTGAAAACCTTGTAAACACGATACTCCAGAATGTTGGTCTGATCAAGTTGAAATTAGGTGTATAGCTTGTCTTATGGGGAGTACAGGAACCCTAGTGTTTTTGTATCGGTCGGGGGGTGAATTTTGGTCGAAAATAAGAATTTGTGAAATTCGATATTTTGGCTAATTTTGGCCTTTAAACAAGATAACTCGAACCCACCCTATTACATGAGCTCATACCTTGTTTGTGGGTTTTTTGGGTGTGTTCCCCATGATGATTAACATGAACTCTATCATTTTGAGGTCAGGTCAGAGGGTCACCAGAGGTCAAAGTCTGGAAACCTTGTAACATGATAAGTCCATCTGGTTTTGTCCGCTTCAAGTTTGAATGGTTGTGTATATCTTTTCTTATGGGGGGTACAGGAACCCGATTGATTTTGGTTCAGGTTGGAGGTAATTTTTGTAAAAGATGGAATTTTCTTTGAAAAGTCAATATTTTGGCAATTTTTGGCTTGTAAACACGTTAACCTCGACCCCACCCGATGGGTAGCTCATAGCTGGTACGTGTGTTCCCCATGATGAGTACAACTGAAACCGTATCGTTGTTGGGATCAGTCGAGTTCATCTATGGTCACCAATGTCAAAGTCTGAAAACCTTGTAACACAGATAAGTCCAGAATGGTTGGTCTGATCAGTTGAATATAGGTGTATAGCTTTCCTTAGGGCAGTACAGGAACCCTATTGTTTTTGGTTCAGGTCGGGGGTGATTTTTGGTCGAAAATAAAATTTGTGAAATTTCGATATTTTGGCTAATTTTTGGCTTGTCAACAAGATAATCGACCCCACCCGGATTGATGGAGCTCTACTTGGTAATTGTGTTCCCCTGATGATTACATGGACTATCTTTTTGGGGTCAGTCATAGGTCAACCAGAGGTCAAAGTCTGGAAACCTTGTGAACATGAAAGTCCAGAATGGTTGGTCCGATCAAGTTGAACTGTTTGTGTATATAGCTTTCTATGGGGGGTACAGGAACCTATTGATTTTGGTTCAGGTTGGAGGTGAATTTTGGTGAAAGATGGAATTTCTCTGAAAGTCAATCATTTTTTGGCCAATTGTTTGGCTTGTAAACACGTTAACTCAACCCCACCTGGATGGTTAAAGCTCCTACTTGTATGTGTGGTCCCCATGATGATTACATGCCCCTCATTGTTTTGGGTCCAAGTTTCAGAGTCACCAGAGGTTAACGTCTGGAAAAACCTTTTGTAAACACGATAAGTCCCAGAAGTTGGTCCGGTCAAGTTGAAATTCGGTGTATAGCTAGCTCCCTTATGGGGAGTACAGGAAACCCTTTGTTTTTGGTTCAGGTCAGGATAATTTTTGGTCAAAAATTGAAAATTTTTGGAAACATTTTACCATTTTTGGCTTGTAAACACACTAACTCGACCGCCACCTGGATGGATGAAGGTCATACATGGTATGTGTGTTTTCCCCATGATATGTACATGAATCCTATTGTTTTGGGATCATGTCCAGAGGTCCCTCTGAGGGCACCAAAGGTCAAGTTCGAAAACCTGGAAGATGTTACTACTGCGCTAACAACGGCAGTCGTTGATATAATGTTTTCTAGACTGTCCAAAAATCTCTGTGATAAAGGTTTCCCTCATGAAGCGTCTCTTGCTTAACTGGGAAAGTCTTGGGATTGAGGGGAATATCCTTGAGTGGAATTTGTCAGTGGCTTCTCATAGGGAACGAGTTGTCATCAATGGCGTTCTCTCCTTGGCAAAGGTCACTGGTGGTGCTTCCCAAGGATCGGTTCTTGGGCCTTTCTGGCGTATATTGACGTTCTGGAGATTCCGTGCATTCCAGAGTTAACAAGTTTGCAGACGATTTCCACAGTTGTATCGGGAGGTTACTTCGACGATGATGTTGTCAGTTGTCCAAAGGGATCTTGTTATATCTCCCAAATGGTCTTCCGATTGCAAATGTTTTTTTCAGCCGAGTATCAAAGTTTATGCATGTTGGTTGTCCACAACCGCAACGCTCTCTTTCAAGTTAATGGCAAAATATTCATCCGGTGAATTCCAGAAAAGGATCTCGGCGTTCATTCGCGTCCTTCTTTGAACCTTCTAAGCAGTGTGCTGACGCTGCGAGGAAAGGTAACTGGATTCTTTGGCTTGATTAGACGTCACTTTCAGTTTCCTTGATAAAGTTATTTTTCCAAATCAGGTTGTTTAAAGCAGCTTGGTGGAGGAACTCACCGGAGGTATTCAGGTTTTGAAATTTGTGATGGTTTTAGGGGCCTTTCCTTCCATATTTCTTGATTTTCCAAGTTAACCACCGATAGGGTCATTGACTCAAGCTGGTAAACGATGTAGATTGGACTTCGGAATTTCTTCTCCCAGAGAGTTTAGAGTGAATAACCTCCCTGACATATTTTGTTCCGTCTGAGATTGTAGTGAATGCATTCAAGAACATTCTTGATTATTTTTCGAAATTGTGGGCGAATTCTTTTAACATCTGGGGTTTTCTTCTCTTTCGGGTTGTTGTGGTATGGGGTCTCTCATGGGGATTCTGTCCTTCCTGACCCTTTCTTCACTGAACTCACCTTGGTAAACACGATAGTCCAGACGGTTTGGTCTGTCAGGTTGGACTTAGGTGTGTAGCTTTCTTATGGGGATACAGGAACCATATTTTTTTTGTATAGGTCGGGGTGAATTTGACCCAAAACAAAAAATTTGTGGAAAGTCAATCTTTTGACAATTTTGGCTCGTAAACACGATAACTCGACCCTCCTGGATGGATCAGCTCATACTGGTTTGTGTTTTCCCCATATGAGTACATTACCTTATTGTTTTTGGGGTCATGTCAGAGGTCATCTGAGGTTATCAGATTCAAGTTAGCAACCTTGAATTAGTGTGAACTTTCTTACCGAGGATACATGAACCCTTATTGTTGGAAAAGATAGGAAAGTTGTCAGAAGTTATGTTTTGCCCATAATGAACTTTACAATCTCCCATTTGGCCGTGTGCCTGGCCATAGTTGGGCCGACAAATGCGCGATTTAAGACAAAAAAAAAGCATCGCACTTTGAAAAAACACAAAAAAAGCGCGATCCTAATTGCAAAAATCGTGATCGTATTTGTAAGAATTATCATGCCAAAACTGGCCGCCATAGGCCATTTGTTTGCTAAACTAAGTGATAAAAAAAATGAAGAATTAATGGTTGTGTTTCTGTTCAGCAGAACAAATACTACCTACCACACAATTACTGCTTTGAACTGGGCCCTATCCTTTGACTAATTCACCAATTTTGTTCATTATAAGATTTTTTTTTGAAAAACCCCAAATTTACCCAAACCATGATTCGCAAAAAATGCAATGTGCGCCGCAAAAATCGCGATCGCGCATTCGTCCGAGCCTATCTTGGGTTGACAGAAACAGTCATGAATCACTAAGCCTTTTGGCTTTCTGCGTTCCTTGCCTTTCTCCTTTCCAAGTTTCAAGAATTTTCGCCCAAATTTTTTGATCTCAGACAACTTGGGGGGGGGGGTCCAGCCTGCCCACAAGGCTTCTGAAATTTTTCGAGTGAACAAAATGATGGAAGCATTACAAACTCGTTCATATTCCAACGCCCGGTAGAAACCTCCATTGCAATTAATGCACTTTTGGCCATTCGATTAAATTCGAGGACTCGGGTACCTTGAATTGGTGTACTTAAGACAATTTCCAACGTGATTATTGTTCGGTTAAACCATAATGAAGCAGTTTGACGATCACTCAAATTATGCTCATCACTGTGAACCACCGCACACCCCTATAATAAAATGACCAGTGCACTGTACAGTTTCACAGGTTCAGTAATTGGGCAGAACAACTACCCAGACTAAAGAAGGTTAGTGGATTTCATCCAGTTTTATAATTGGCCCCCACCCCAAACAAACTATATCATTACTGATGGCGCGAAATTCGGCCACCAAATCCATAATTAAAAACTTCTCATTTTTACTTTGCCCAAATTTCTTCCTTATTTCTCCAAATTTCCGTGTATTCAGTTGGTGTTTTTCCACTCTCAAACTATTCTGCAACCCGGCCCGCCCAGTCTCCGATATTATGAACTAATTACACTGAGTTGGTTCTGTACGCATCCTTGATATACTTTACCATCTGACTATATGGGCCATAGCTTTATTATATCCCTACTTGGGGGTTGAAAAAATGAATCAAAATAAATGGTGCCTAATTAGCAATATCGTTTTCTGCTGCTAGACTATTTCCAATCCAAGGGCGCAGTCTTTGTGGGGTTGTGACCCCCCACTTTTTGAAGTCCTCCGTACACATGTGTTTTCACTCTTGACCACTTGGGACCCTCACTTTCAGCCAGAGAATTGCCCTGCTGGACTATTACGCAAAGCCAACGTGATGCCAGTGCACAGCTGTTTGAGCACATCAGTTAACATTTGGTCCTCATGCATTCGTAGGCCGGACTCAGAATATAAATTCGAAAGGAGAAAGAAGTGCGAATGATGGTCTCGGCGAACGGACCCTCCTGAATTTTTTGCAGAATATGTTTTGTCTAAACAACAGAAAAGGATCCCCGCGCTCGAAGCGTGCTAAAAAAATTTGGCATGTTTTCTTCGGGTGTTTGATTGAAAATTCAGGCCCGTTCCGCAGTATTTTGGGCACTTTCCTCACTTTTGCTTTTTCTTCAGATTTTCCCCGATTATTGTCAATTTTGTGCCTAATTTTTCATCTCTGAATAACTGCAGGCTCCAAAGTGGCTACACCAATTTGGTAAGTCCGAGCCAGAAGTCCAAGCATTGGGCATTTACAATTAATGAATTGGGATCAACTATGTACAGTAAGCCTATACTCTGTTCCAACTGGGGCGAGCCAAATTGATTTATTTCGGCCTTGCGAAATTAGTAAGTGCATGTGATTTTCCATGTTGGCGAAAGAAAAGGAAAACTTAGAATCCGCCACTGAGGTCTAGATTTATGTTCCTCTGTCAGCAAGCAGTGACGTAAGACTTTCTACTAGGGCGAGGCGCTAACATTTATTAGGGCCGGTGAGAGGGGTCTCAGGCCATTCAGGGTTTACCCGTCCCCTTTGAAAGTTTTGGCTTCAGGTGCCAATTCATGCTCTAAAATGCATTTTTTCCATGCGAAAATGGCTGTCCACCAAGGCAGTAAGTTCTCTTCTGTTGGTATTGGCCTGAATCTACCCTTCCATGGGACCACCATCAGTTGGGCTATGGGAAAAGGCCTTGCAGTCAGACTGGTGTATCCCATAATCTAGAGACCCAGGGTTCAATTTTACGTTTTGCCTCGTAGGCTCCTGTTTCTTTCGACGGGAATTGTGACTGAAGAATCACAAGAGAGTTGTTCGAATTTTTGTTTTGCATTCATGAATGTCATAACACCAAAAGTCGAAAGGTGCTAATTTTTCGGCAGTTTCCTGTAGAGACTATGATTTTAAAAATGCAACCCATCTTTGCTAGAATTATACATTCTTGCCCCTGGTTTTGTTAACACCACTCTTTCATATCCTATAGCGCATTACTATGTAGGGAATATCTCGACGCTCTCGCAAAATTTTTGCTGTCTCGTTTCGAATCATGGCCACGTACTGTTTTCGTTGAAATTGAGTGGCCAGAATTATCAAGATTGTTCAAATTGGTAGTGCATCGTCAATCGAGCCTTCTCTGGCTAGAAATGCGATGTCTAGGGAGCATTCGTAAATATAGTCTAGAATTACCAAATTGCACTCAAAATATTTTTCCCGGAATCTCTATGCACGTGGTCAACAGTACTGACTGATTGACCACTGTGGTCTTTGTGGAGGCTAGCTTTCTCGATATTTTCAGCCCACACAGCCAACGAATACGTGTTTAAACGAATGTACGTTCGCTTCTCGCGGATCAAAGTGGGGGGGGGGACATTTGATATGATTGTCCCCCCCACTTCGAAATGGGGGGCCTGTCCCCCTGTCCCCCCCAGGATCGACGCTCATCGTGCACAGTATGAAACTTGACATAAGAGGTTGTAAGCCCGAGGTCTAAATTTCCATTCGTTGATTCGTCATGTAGAAGTATCAAAAGTTCAAACCGTTTGACTAAGAGGACTCCCAAAGAATGCTCATAACATTTCACTGGCAGGTGGCTAGACCGCTAGATAATAGCTTTCGTCCATCTCAAGGGGACATGAGTTTGGCAATATCATCACTCATCTGTCTAAGACATTTACTTTATGATTTTAGCTTTTTATCTTCCCAGATATGTTACTTTTTTTCCTAGGAGCATGTTTTACCTTTACTCTGCTTGCTTTTGTGGTTATTAGAGGGTTTACCTAGCAAGGGGAGGGGGGGGGCACATGCTGATTTATTTATTAGATTGGACACAAAATGGGACTGCTTTGTCCTTGGGTCAAAATATCATTAATACTGAAAATTCGAATCTCTCCAGTGACCCACCATGGGGGAAAAGGTTGTTATAGAGCCACAATAGTTATTAGAATGATGAAATGGAGGCATGGAATCCATCGCAAGAAATTTTTATTGTTCTGTAGTTGCAAAATATCAAGTTGCCTGAATTATTAAAAGCAACTACTCAACATGTATAGACTTTAATTAATTTTTCAACAAATGGCAATCGCCAAGCATATATTTATTTTATAACCCCCGGGAAGGCATTTCGTATGTGGTTATTGGCCAAAGTTGAGGAATAAATTTATTTCTGATCCAATGGGTTGATTAGGAAACAAAAGCCATTTCAACTGTGTTATGTTTCAACTAATACCGAATTTGTTTCCAAACAGTTGGATAACCAAAGAAAAAATTCAACTGTGGTATGTTATAATATTTTGTCCGATGGTAACCACTCCACATATTTTCAGTTCAGTTAAGTTTCTTCCAAGTATTAGCCTGATGTGTTAGATCATTGCTTTGAATGATAATAAAATTGATTGAACACATTTCTTTCAAGAGAAAAGAAAAGATGCTTGAAGTATTCAGGTTTACTGCGCATTTCATGGTAGTATGTTTAATCAGTTATCCTTGTAGTTGTCAATGCAGGGCTGAGATTGCGTGAAATTGCAAACCGACCTCAGCTACTTAAATGATGGTGAATTTTTGTATAATCAAAGTTGTAACGAGTCACTAAAATTCATTAACATCATTCATTGCCTGGAGTCATTGTCATTTGTGCTCTAGTCATTGTATTGTTTTAATACCCCTCCCCCCCCCCCCCCTCCAAGTTATCGGAACTGATTTGCGAACAGTGATGACTTATTTTGACTCCTGACATGACTCCATTGGAGGTACATCCACGGAGGGGGGTGGGGAGCTAGTTGCACGTTCGCAACTATTGGCAGTCATGACCCTTCAAAATGAGCACAAAAATATTGTGACAAAAGAGCTTGAATATTGTTCACACTTCGCATCTTAGACATCTCAACCCTTCTGCTAAAGCAGAACATTTCTGAAGAGCAAGTAGACACCCAATTGAACCCCTCCTCGTTGAAATGTGACGTACAATGCTAATATGATCATGTCGGCTGAGCAGGACAGGGAAGGGAACATGGCATATTAAGGGCGGGGTCCATCTATCCTTCCCTTCCTGCTCCAGGTGCTGTCTCCAAGCTCAACCTTCTTTCTGATTATATGACATCATTGATGCCCAATAGAAAATTCATAGCGCCACCATTTTGTGGAAACTCCCAATTCATGTTGGTCTTTTAAAATAGAATAAGAAGTGAACCATCACTGAAAAATTGCATTGCCAGTTCCTCTCCATCCAGACAAGGAATATTGCTGGACCTTTTAGAAGGGAAAAGGCAAGGCACTGAAATTACCAATGTCTGCAACCTAATAATTAAAGCTGAAAAAAATTGACTAGATGAAGATGAATTAGTTAATATCAGAACTATTTACTAATCCTCATAGTTAGGGTTAATGATCGTGGGAAAGTGGGAGTGGGCAAAAGTTCACTCTGGAGAATTTTGCTATTGTTGTCCTGGAGGGGGGGGGGGGGGGGGGGGGGGGGGGGAGTCCCAGAGTATCTGGTGAACTACATAACGTTACCGGATAGAGCCAGCTGGAAACCAGTAATATCATTGTCTCAACACAAGACTACATGTTAATGTGTCATTGAATGTGACCTAATCGTTCTAGATACATGTTTATGTTACTTGGCTTTTCCTCTTTCTTGCAGCAGGAATTTAGAAGATGGATGACACAAGGCAGTTTGTCAACCATGAGTATTTCGGGCGCCGGCCAGTCCGGCGCGCCCCCCTCGCGCGGCCCGCCGCTGCGCCCGTCCCCTCCGCTCCGCGGTCATCCCCGCGTCCCCCTTCTCTTTCTCCCGTTCTCCTCCGGGCCCCCCCGCCGCAGCGTCATGTAAGTATTAACCAACCATGTGCCTTTTATATTGGTTTCTGAGGGTGCCATGAAGTCTGAGGCACTTTTAATAATTTTTTCAATTACATGTATCATGTTATTTTATTTATTATATATTCTTTTTTTTTACTTTAACATTAACCGCTTTCAATGCGGGTATTTTCACAATTGGTGGTTACCCTGCGCCACAGATACCAACCACTTTCGAAGTCTTAGTTTTTTGTAACGATTGGGCAAAGAAGATTCGAAACTCGTATCACCCATTTTGATCCAAAGTTATTCCTTAGGTGCATAAAAGTTATTGCCTATTACTGACAATAATCTCCCCCCACTTTTCATGATTTTTGATTTAGTCGGAAGTTTCAAAATGTACTCCTCGTCATATTAAACTGAAGAGTGAACAGAATAGAGGGTAAAAAAGGGGAAGTTTGGAGCACATTCTGTGAACAGCACTTAGCTGCGAGGGGCTAAGAATCCAAACACCTTCGGCCGATCCCACCTGCTGTGACGGTCAGACATGGGGCCAGTGCTGCCTGAACAGCAGTTTCTTTTCCTGCTCATATTATAAAACCTTTTGTAATTGTTAATAGAATAGCCCCACCAGTTTTCAAGTGGAAACAGGGGGAGGGCTCCCTTCTGCAATTCTAAATGTGACACAGCTCCATCAGAGACTTTCGTGTATTCCTTATTGATGGTGCATATCGGATGAAGCTCGGTGGAAATGTTTGTAGAACAGCCCCACCAGTCTCAAGTGGTTACAGTTCAGAGGGCTCTCTTCCGCAATCCTAATTATGGCATAGCTCCTCCAGTAATTTGTATTATTTGCCAAAAATTGCAACTCTCGGATTAGAAATGTTATTTGCATTTATTATATCTAGTGATTGAGGTATTGTATCTGCATGAATGACTCAATGATGACAGATTTGTTAAGGATTTTGCTAGGATTGTAAAAAAAGGAGGCTGGGACCAATATTTATGTGAGAGGATTGGAAGACTAAAGCAGTTTTGAGTGGACTGCTCTAGTCCTGCAGGAATTCAAGGGTGCAACCTCAGGTCTGGGAAGGTGGAATGGAAAAGGGGGGAAAAAAACGGGGGTGTAGGGGGGGGGGGCAACCCTGATGATCCCTATTTGCTGCCCCCTTGTAGACAATGACTGAATAGTCATTCTATGGTGCTATACCCATGCAATATGGAGATACCCAGATCACCAAAGTCCTATAATATCATGACACTATCTGCTTCAGGTATTATAATGTTTAAATAAAAAGATTTGGACAACAGAAGGAGGCAGGTGGGGGGTGGGGGAGGGAGGGTATCCCTTCTGTCTTGGGGTGGGAGTTGGACTCACTGACTAGCAGCAGCTCTGTCATACAGTGTCTTTGCGATACTAGTACAATAGTAAAAGTTCTATTTCGGCTGGCTTAAGAGTTTGAATAAGGAATTATTATCACATCTGGAATCCGCATCTAACACTTCCACCCAATTACTGGAACACAACAACTGAGTAGTATATTCGGCTTCGTTGGAATCTTTCATTTTTCACAAGCAGGATTAATCAACTCTTTAGGAAGAAGATTGGATGTTTTGTAATATCTATCCCAATGTCAATTTTTATTTTTGCTTCCCAAGAGTGTTAATGGATCAGTATTCCCTATATTTTAGAAGATGTTGGAATTTGTATCATACAATGTCTCCATATCATTTAGGTGAATTTGTTATAATGTAGTCTTCGGACTACAAATTCAAGGTTCTCTTCTAAGGTCCCCCTACTCTAGATTTCACTATTGATATTCAAATCTCTTACTGAATTGACACATGGGCATCAACAGATGGAGGAATGGAGGGACTTGTGCCCCCCCTCCCCAACTTTTCAACAATGGCTCCCATTACCTTCAACATTTTCACACAATAAATTCCCCCCTCCTGCCAACTTTTGAAAAGGCGTTATAGTCTCTTGCACCTGAGCTCTAGACAATCTTGTTCAGGGCTTGAGACTTTCTGGTACCTTGTTATTATAACAATTGTTTGAGATAGAATCTAGTGCCATAATTTCTTATCATTAGTGAGTTTACAACACGAATTCACTGTGAATCTTCTACGGTCTGAGGGTTGATATAAAGTGACGGATTCATATACTCCTCTGTTGAGGGTGATAGGCATAGGCACCATAGTATGGAGAAAACAATTCAGTGTCTCCTAACTGGGGAAGTCTGTAGGGCATGCTCACGTGGGTGAATGTTTGGGCTCAAAACCAAACCCATTGAACCTTGGGCCACGTGGGATTTCGGCTGCAATTTATTGCACAGATTATACTTACCTTTTATCACTAATATTTGCAGTTCACCAACACACTGGCTGCAGGAAATTTGGCCTATTTCCAGTTCCCATAGCTAGGCGCTGACCACCGCATCATTTTGCTCATATCAGCCTTTATGTAAACGTTGAAGAAATAGATCTGAAGAGCTGACAAAAATTTCTGACTTTTTTTTGATTTTTTTTCAGCAACCATTGTTACAAAGTGTGGGATTGGCTCCAATTTGGAAAGTCTCTTATTAATAGCAGGGTATAGTTACTGTTATGCAGGTACGTTGCCTAAATTTCTCGTCCGTCGGCTGCTTTCCTTCGGGCAACATGGCACGTACGCCTCCTAGCTGAAAATCCTGTCGACCATGTTCATTGCCTCGTCACTACAGGGACCAGGTGGGTTGAGACCGCCCACCGGGATGGCCACATAACTCATGATTGGTGCAGCTCTGCGGGTTCCTCAGGGAAATGGGGGATAGGGATAACCCATGGATTGTCCACAGATTCTTTTAGTCCACTTAATGCAGGTGTGTGGGGGGCGGGCGGAGGGGGGGGGGGCAGGGGTTGGTACCATTCCTAATCAGATAATTTTCCATTCCCAAATTTCAATCGGATATCAGTCAAAGTACCCTACTGTACCTATTCCTCCCTGTCACTAGCTGTCACTAGCTGTCACTAGCTGTCACTAGTCATTCATTCCCCCGATAGTGTCAATGAACTACCTGACATCAGGAACCATCAGTCCCCAACAGAGAGGGGTGGGTGTGCCCCCACCCTTGACCCCTCTGCTGTTATTGCTCCTGTACATAGCGTATGTGCCCAATTGTCTCCTGACAACAAATCATATCCTAAAATCAAACAGAACTGTGAACTGGCTTATTGTTCCACATCTTTATGTCCCTCTCAGTCACCCTCTGAAAATCTTCTGAACCAATGAGGAAGATGGCTATACCTTTCGGGAATAGCCCAAGCCTCACGAATGTATTTGAGAATTAAATTACAGGAAGCCCCGGCTCCAGGCTGTTGAAGCAAATTGAATATGTAGGTCAAGATAACACCTTGGGATGGATCTGGATCGACCAGAGATTCATCAATTGGGGAGATATTGACTTCATAATCGCCTTCCCTGAAGGGAGTTGAACTGTGTCCAATGTGGAGCAAAAAAAAAAAAGTTACATCTTTCAAGAAGAGTTGAGCTAGGCCAGTACAGGGTTACTAGATAGCTGTGGAGCATGATGATGGAGATTGATGAATTATTGGAGCAGGTGCGGTTCTACGGGGGGGCTAGGGGGGCTTCAGCCCCCAAAATCCTCCCAAGCCCCCCCAAAATTCCTCAATGTGATCTATCTTAATTTTGATAATAGTCTATTCAGTAAAGTAAAATAAGTTCAACCAACAATTGAACCATAGCAGAATGACAACTAACAACACAACAATGTCATGCTACAGAAAACACTATTTATAAGCAAGCAAACTACTTCAAGGAACTCCCTCCTCTGCTTGACCAAAGGCCAGACAGCGAGTCCCACAATCATGGATTCCCTTCAATGATGTTGCCACTCTAAAAACTTTTTGTCAACCAGAACCTGATAAATGCTCTAAATGGTGAGGATACCAACACCAGATGGAAGAGAGAGAGGCCGGTTTCCGGTGCTCTGGCAGTCCGAGATTTTCAGAAAAAAAATCTTGTACGATACGCGCAACCTATGGTGCCGCTCCGCTTAGATAGTCTAACAAAACTATTCAGCCCCCCCATAAAATATTTCCTCTAGAACCGCGCCTGTATTGGAGTGGTCACTGTTAGACACAATTTTTCAATTTGAGACTCAGAAATGTTCATTTGGACTGTCTGCATAGGCCCCAGCAGTAAGTTGCATGTTATAATAATTGCTGGTACTTTGTTGATTTTGTCTGTTCAAATTTTCAATTGAATCACATCCAGATCATATTCTGATGACTAGGACCCAAGGCAATGGGTTTAGTATAAGATGTTGCCCGAATGCTCAAAACAGTACTAAAGCAAGCATCCAACACAATGCCTGATACATAGGAGCAAGTTGTGAGCAAGATGTGACTGTGACCTCAGCAGATGCCACCATTGGCTGACTCAGCTGGTATAGTAACAGTGTAGTTAATTAGGACCTCGCAGCTGCAAAAACTTCTGTCTCTGGGTTTTTAATTAATAATTTTCGGGCATTCTTATATATTTCATGATATTTTTTTCCTGAGGGGGGGGGGGGGCTCAGGAGAATAGGGGGCATAAACACAAGTGCTGGGAAGGGGAACCTAAGCTTAGCCAAACATGGAGATAACCTATAAGTGGGTCATTGTGTACATAATGTTGTTGCATACTCACTCCTTCATATTCATCAATCTGGCTAGTGGCTTTTTTAAAGGTCCTCGGTATACGTGGTTTTCAAAATAGTGGGATTGATAGATAATGCAGTTTTCTTTCACTCTGTGCCCACTATTATACGAGTTAGTTTCGTTCTCAACTCTTTATAATGATATGTTGATGTGTATTCAAACTTGCCATTCACCAAATCGTATACTCTTATTTCCCAGGGTGCTATCGATTATTACCATCCCAAATGATGCCTATAAATAATGAAGAATAGTTGAAGGGAAAAGAACCAAACCCATTACATTTCAAAATGTTAACTCATATGTAGATCTGATTTTATAGAATAGCTAGCTATGTAGATCAAGTCAAATAACTAAAATATCAGCAACATGAACTTCTGAGGTAGGAGTCCTGACGTCTGTTCTGATCCGTGGCATGTTTTAGGTGTTCAAACAACCATAACAAAATTACTCTTGCAGCTAGAGCACTAAAATCGATGCTGTGGGACCCGGCGCAGATCCTTCTACTACATTGATTGCAGCAATGGTGTGGAAAGTGTTGTCCCAGTTGCCCCGTGAAGCGTGGGAAGGAGCGTTCTCCATTAAAAGGATGAAAATTGTTTTGGAGTGCTATTGGTTGTGTCCCCATTCGGCTGTATAAATCAGCATGAAGAGGGGGGGGGGGGGGATTTGGGGTTGATTTATGGGAGAGGTATCTTCCAGTCAGGACACTGTCTAACACTAGCCTACTGATGTGTAATTTATTGTACTTACATTGATTATGCATTCCACTCGAAAGGTATTGATTGGGGTTACTGGGAAAATGTTGAACCTCTTCCTGTGTGTCCTGGGGGAGGATGAGAAGGGCTAGGGGACACTGGGACTGTGGGTGAGATTTTTGTGGGTCAATGCCCATAACCCTTAGTCTTCAATGGGAGGCACAAACCACTCGGTGAAAGCTGTGGACGGTCCAAGGCAAGTTGGGGGAGGGAGGTTCAAGGCATTGATGAGAATATTTTGTGTTCCAAAAAAATGTTGTTTATGAGTGTGACCCCAGTGGTCGCTGTACCCAGGTTTTCTTATCATGAATTGACTGTTTTTCACTATATTCAAATTCAACAATTATTGCATGTAAACTATAGGGTTGTGCTCAACTAAAAGATTGATTGTTATTAGTTGCACAATGATCAATGGATTGAGAATATCAATTTCCATAATAGGGAGCTATAAAGTAGGCAATATTTTCCCTGTTCTGACCAGTGTCCAGATTCTAGATCACTCACTTAATAATTGTAACAGAGAAAGCTTAGACAGTTAGCCTCATTCAAGTTATTGATACATGTGATGTGCAGAAGAATTGCCGATTCAGCCCTTCCTGTAATACATACAGTCACCTACCAAACAGATACAAAAGAATTTGATTATAATTGACTATTAAAATCGTTTTCAAAATTGATTAATCGATTAATGGATTATTCGTGAGGGCAAAACCCTAGTACACTACCACTTTAATTATTCTGGTCTACAATAACTTTTGCGACCAATTCAGAAAGAATAAAGATCTCGTTGCAGTCATGACTGTGGCGTGTGTTTGCTTGTGTGTGCATGCTTGGCTTGTAAACTTGATTAGGCTCTCATCAAGGCACTCACTGAACTCCTCCCGCATACAGCCAACTCTTGCTATCCCCCAGAATCCTAGCTTGATGATCTTTTTTTGGATTACTGGTAATTGATTTGGCAGGATTTGGGTCTCTACTGTCCACAGAGGGATGACAAGTTGGGGATGAGATTATGAATAGTGCAGGGCTTACTCATCAAGATGCTCTTCACTGCTGTACTAAATGATTGATGGGTTCACCCCCTGCGCCCCTCAGGTTTATGGCACACTAAACACGCACCAAGTGTAAGATTGATCGCTCCCTTGGGCTCATGAATATGCATTTTAGTATGCACATTTTCTTCCTCACAAATATCCTTCAGGACAGAAATTAGAAATTCATATGAAACTATTATCACCTTTACTTTCATCAGGACTGTTCTCAGCACTGTAATTTGACTCCCAGGTGAAGTTCAGGGTCAGTTATTTCATCTGGTTTGGCATGAAAACCACTTTTTTTGTCAGGTGGATTTTTTTTTTCTCCTGATGGAGAGTGGAACCACACTGAGGGTTTTGGGTTCAGCCCCACATCCCACGACCTGAGTGACCATTTTAAGGGGGAAAATACAGGCTGCAGCTCTGACCTCATCAAGATACTAATTTTCATTGCATTTCATTTCTATGGACATTTCCATGCTCACAAATGACCTTCAGAACCAGAATGTGATCTGAAGTCCGACGTTTTCCCTCATCATCAGCGTGGCAACCTAACCTGTCAATGTTAGCCAGTTTATTAATTCGAAATAATACTAATATACTTCTTGTGGCCCTCTAAATCAATCACTTCAGGTATACTTTTCGGGAAGGAGCCATGCATGTGGGGAGGGGGGGGGGAGTTCACCCACCCCCAAAACACCACACCCAAAGAGGGGGTTCAGGAGTGGTTGGTTGCAGTGGCGGCACCAGCCATGGCAACTTGAGGGTGGGGGATCAGGGGGCAGGTAATAAGGGAAACAAAATGTTAGGGGTGGGGCAAATACAAGTGTTGAATATTATGCCCCCTCTCCCGTGTCACCGCCACTGGTTAGTGGCTCAAGTGATTAGATGCGCCGGAGGCTGTTCTCCGGCCCCCTTTTTACTAGTGGAAAAAATGCAATTCACAGCTAGGTTTGTGTGAAATGTAGACCCCATAAGTGATTGGGGTCCGTTCAAAAGCACCCACCCACTGTCCCTTTCTTGAAAGTAGGAACCAATTACTATTCCATGTCAGTTATAATCCAATAGTATTTGTATCGTCTCTGTACATATCTGTAATGTGACATTCTAATGAAATATGATGTAGGGTATGGCCCATATACGCGTACCACCCTGTAACGAGATAATTCTAGAACGGTTTGTCCGACCAGTGAAATTGAGTGTAGATTTCTCATGGGGAGTAACCGGAACCCTCTTGTTTTGGCAGAGGTGAATTCTTGTCTCGCATGGTAATTGATGTGTTCAACTACTTCTGTTGGTTACACTGGGGGGGGGGGGTTCCAGAGTCAGCCTGGATGGTCATGCACCTTGCATAATCAAGGTAAGGTCAGTAATAGAAATTATTTTAACTAAGTGGGCATTCGTTAAGATGTCATGGGAACTGTCTTCCCTTTCCCTACCTACCCCTCGCTAGACCCTTCAAAAGTTTGATGCTATAGAAAGAGTCTTACCCAATAGCATGCACTCTTTTCCAATAGTGCTGTCTTCATCATCAATAGAAATTTCTCAGCACAGCAGGTGGTGACTACAAAGTACAGTCAGCATCCAACTGATGTTATTTTCTGCTCTTTATCTCAATAAATTTGAACCCCCTGTTGTGCATGCTAGGTGTTCCATCATAAAAAAAAACTATGGTGGGAATGGTTTTTGAGTGGTTCCGGCAGTTGTTCAACCCAACCAAACCTCTTCAAAGTCAATATAATAAATGACATACAGCAGTGGCATCACCAGTCTTTATACTTTGGAGGAGGGGGGACAATCGTGGGCATGGGTAAATTGATGTCACAGGGGGCAACAGCGATTTCACAAGGGGACTCTCATGGAACTAAGGGGCTGGCGCGCTGAGAGAAAATTGAAATTTTGGTTGACATGTCAACTGCAGTATACAGACACGAATATGGGCAATACGAACAGTGTTGATTTGTTTTCTTTCTGAAACTCACTCAAAACTGTGTTTACCGTTGCTGACATGAAAGTCCACTTTGCTCCTCCGCCCATGTTATACTTGCACACTGCACCCTCTATTTAGCCTATAGTCCCATTGTTGGGATTTATATGGTGTGCAATCTGGCCATGCACCCAATCGTCCTGTCCTCTCTCTATTGCCAGCGTTTCACACCTGTTTCTGGTCCCATTTTGGCGACAGAATTTGTAATTCAAACTTAGAACTATGAGATCTGGTAGATTTCGTCTTTCTTTTCGCAACTCAAAACTGTGTTCATTGCTGTCATACAAAACATCAGAAATACTGTTCTCATGTCTAGGGAAATGAAGTTGTTATAAATCGTTTGTTTCCATGGTTGCACAATAGAGTAAAAACTGCAACCGTAACACTTAACAATGGGCACTCGGCTTGTAGCTTGTATATAAGCTCTCTCACTCAGGGCAATTGACCTAGCCTTAGAATTTGGTGTCCTCCCAGAATTTGGTTGTCCTCCCAGGTAGATTATGGGGCCATCTTAGATGCATTTGATGCATTCCCATCTGTATTTGGTGCCCTCCCTAGAACTTGGTCCATTTGTTGTGCTTCAGATGCACATTTCACCCTCATAGATAACTTTAGTGCCATCTTAAATGCATGTGTTGCCTTCCCAGGAACATTTTGTTCCCCTTACAGATGAAGTTGAATTCTCTCAGATATATCTTCTTACTCTCAGTCATATTCAGTGCCCTTGATGCATTTAGTGCCCTGATACATCAGTGCCTCCCTGGATGCATTTGATGCCTTTCCGATATATTCATCGTCCACTGAGAAATATTGGAGGACAACCAGGAGTGAAATTAGTGCCCACTCAGATGCATTTAGTGCCCATTCAGATGCATTTAGTGCCCACTCAGATGCATTTAGTGCCCACTCAGATGCATTTGGCACTCTCTCAATGTAATAAATGGCCCCTCGAGTACATTTGGGGCATTCACAGATGCATGTAGTGCCATTCCAGATATATGCAGTGCGCCAAGTGTGCAAATACATTTGATGCCCTTCCAGAATAATTTTTGGTGCTATTGCAGATATATTTGTTGCCCGTCAGATGCACTTAGTACTTTTTCAGAGGCATTTTGAAGCTATTCACAAACCTACAGACCAAGATGAAGCGCATGCAATAATTCTGTATTTCATTTGTTGGAGATATATTTAGTGTGAAGAAGAAAGCACGTTTAGGCTCTATAATGTAGCCAGAGGAGAACAGATCTCTAAACAGTTACTGCATGGAAATTTATGATGGCTCCCACTCTACTGGCCTAGACTCGAAAGCCATTTAGCAGCCTAGAGATTTATTGCAATTAGGTTTCTCAGTCTGATCTTTATCAGAAAGCAATATAACCTCCTTGCTGCAACCTGTTATTATAACCCGAGGGCCCTCTGTCGAAATAGAATATTAAACAGGGCATGGCTCAGTCCCTGGCAGTTGCTTTGTACCTGTTCATCCATGACTGGTAGAATACAACAGGAAGGGTGGAGAGAAGTGTAACTGGATCCTTATCACCCTTGGCTGCTGGCACATGTCAGAGCCCTGTGCCTCTATAGATCTGTGGATGTCTGGTCTCTAGGTTCTCACTTTACAGATATTGTGTAGTACAGTGGTGGGGGGGATTTCTATTGTCAATCTTGCCCGTGAATTCCTGCAACTGTGGGAGTGGGATTGTTGGGATAATTGGTCGGTTTTCATTAATAGTTTGTGTGATTTATTGCTATTCATCAACTCCAGTTAACCCTTCATCACTCACTTGTCTGCATCACTGTTATGACTCCATTAAGTCTATGTGGCTAGCTTCTATACTAGTCTGCCTTGGATGCAGACCTGCATGTGCAATCAGTGGTTTAATTGATATTTCTATTCATAGCAGTGCAGTGAGAACTACCTGGATTTCGTGCCAGTGTGATATGCTGACAAGTCATATAATTTATCAGCTGTAGCTGAGGTTGTTATCGCTATAGTCCAGTCTCAAGCTATCTGTTGCAGGCATGCATTCAGGAACAAATTACCTATTCATATTCCAAAAACACTCCAATGTGTCTGCATCAGCAGTTGTGCATGGCATCTGTGAAGTTGAAATTAATTTCATATTTCAGTGTAACTTTAGGTGTACATCATTTCAGACAACTGTTCAGCCTCTTCACTCCATGTGATGTTTTACTCATTACTTTTAGACACTCAAATCAACTGACAACATTGTTCCAGGGCTGACCCTTTGTGGATCTGGTTAATTTGGCATCTGAATTTTGAAAGCAATGCGAGATGCCTTTGATTCTTTGTGGATTTTTCTAGACCTCTTTGAGGAGAATGTGCATTGTTTTTTAGATAGCATGTTGGTGAACTTGGTCATCTCTGTATTTAAATCCTGATCTTCCGCTTATTATTATGGGAACTCCAGGTGAGGCGATAAGCTGCGGATTGTTTCTCATGGAAATTCATATGTGACTGTGCACCTAGTTCCTGTAGGTTATTCACCTCACTTGCTATGTGTTGGTTAATTTCCGGTAGAAAAAAGTTTCGGTACTATACCACAGGCAACACAACTTATTAATTGGCTTTTTAGGCCTGGAGGATCCGGAAACAAGTCATAATGATATTGGATAAGCATGTACAATATTCACTATATTGAAATTGTTCTCCCATTTCTGATACCCGCCAGGGATTTTCTTTCCATGTGGAACAGTGATGGAGGTAACTTATTATCAGTAAGGAGGCTGCTTATTATCAGTAACTTATTGATCCAGTTTTTAATTTTTTATCATCACCACTCTGGATAAATTACCTTGGAAATATTTGGTAGTACCAAAACCAACATGTCATTTTCACCCGATTCGAGAACACAGAAAAGTAACTCTATGCACATGGTTCGCAATTAACAGCAGCAGCAGGGTTGCCATCTCAATAGCATCGAAGACGACCCCGTCCACCCAGGTGCGTCTGATGGGCTATTCTTGATTCTTTTATATTTCCACCACTGCACCGTGCCTCTGAGGGAGGGGTTTTGCTGCCTGATTAGGTCACTGGATATGCATACTTTCTAATGTACTGGTAACATGCATGCCAGTGCTATGCAAGCTGGGACTGACTGTGAAAAGTGCTCTTAGCAATTTACGTTAATAGCAGTTGTGAAAAAGTGCAGACATATTGAAATGGTCAAAACAAGCAATTATTAGAGTGGGTGCCGTTGCTTTGTGAGGGGGGAAGTGTTGGGGTGCCGTACATGTACATGTAGTTTCTCTTTACTACAATCCCTGCCATAACATTATTTGAACAAGAGTGCACATATGCGGTAATTGCAGATGGGATGGTTGATTTGGTTGGTTGGAAACACGAGACAACCCATACCCTGCCACAACCCTGGCCACCCTGCCCCCCCCCCCCTCCCATTTCAATGTTGAAGAAATTCTCTTAGGAAGCGTCGATTCACATTGGATCGGGGTGTGGGGGTTTTGCGATGTGTGTGGTTTTGTTTCAGCAGCTGCTTTTGGCTTGTAGTCAGTCTAGGGTCAGGCCATTGTGTCGGGGCAGCTGGGGACCTTTGGGTTGATGGTTGATTCATCCCATTAATTGCCAAGATGTTCCTCAGTTCTACAAGTCTGGTGAGATATAATTTTCCCTTGCCTGAACAATAATAGCAATTCCTTCATCGAGTGTGTATTTAAAGTATGTGTGTACATACAATATGTGTGTGTGTCATGCTTGCTCGTTAACAGGATACCTCTAAAATGGTTATCCATGGTGGTCCTGAAGAAAATTTGTGTCTAATATCAGGGTTGGGTGTTAGACTGATTTAGTGAGAGTTTGGGCACAAGAACAGTGTTCAGGTAGGGTAATAGCCATTCATTTATGTGATATTTTTTGTTTGAGCTTCTTGTTAAGAGTATGGAGAAACCATAGGTGATGTGGGGTGGCATAGAAGCTGAGTGACATGTACTCAAACCGAATTGGATTCCCCTCAGTAAAATAAGCCACAGCTAATTAATTAGTCCTAAGGTGCATGATTTGGGCAAAATGTCAAATTTTGTCAGATATTCACAAACCTAGGTGGATGTAGTCTATCGGTCCTGACCAGTTTTAAGGTATAATTGGGGTATTCTGTGCTCCATACCTCACTCCTTTTTTAAGTGCATCAAATTAGCAGTTGTGCTTAGTAACTCCAGTTCATTTGGCTGTTTCCTACAACCCCTCCCCCAACCTATGTATAATTGGTACCGAAGGACGCCTTCATTCTTGTTTCGCCCATGTAACGAACATGTCATCTAGTTCGCTCCGCGAAGTTGTCTACTTCACGTTACATTTTGGATCCATACCTGAATTATAACAGTATATACGTGATATATATACAGAATTACGTGGGTTATCTATTTCTCAGAGATTTCTGAAGAATATGGGCTAAGTACCTCAATTCTCTGAAGGCACTGAAGTAATCTAATCTGTCTAATTTGCATATTATCACCCAGGTAAACGTGGTTGACATTCGATCTCAATAAATTTGAAGCTGATTATAGCCTGATTTTATATGTAAATTTTTACTCAGGCTGGCAACTCTGCCTAACCTCTGTATATTATGCCTTTATATTAATATGATATTACCTGGCAACAAGCTCTCCTCTCACTTATAGCTCCGCAGATAATGATGATTAAACTAAATGTTTACCGTAACACACAAATAGATTACTAATTGCAAAACTAGCAAGGCTTAGTGGTTCAAGGACTCATCTCTTATATCCAGTATGATAGCCAGGGCAGATCTTACATCAGTCAGCTGTCTGCTGGGTTCTATAAAAATGGCTTGGCTTTTGAGCTGACAACAAGATTATTGCTGGCACATTCTGAAAAATGTAATGGCAATCGAGTTTTGTGCCTTTGTTTCCAACTGGCCGGTTCTAGCCTACTTGCAGTGTGCCAGGTTTGTATTGTCTGATTCTGGTTTGGGATATTATAACATACGTTGGGGCTTTGACACTTCTCTGTGGGTATAATGACCAGCTTGAGCATGTCTGTCTATGTGCCATTGCCCCATCACACTTTCCACACAAATCTCAATCCTGCTCTGTTGGTCACATTGGACAAGCTAGGCTGCAACTACCCGCATTCAGTGCTCATGATGTCTCTATAGGCTTAGATTTATTACCTTTCCCCCTCCCTCCCCCCCCCCGTTCCCCCCCCCCCCCCCCCCCCCCCCGTTCCCCCCCCCCCCACCCCCCCCCCCCCCCCCCCCCCCCCCCTCCTCCCATGTGCATTCATATCTGCATTGATCTTTTTCGATTTGTGGAGGACAGAAAAAGAGGCTTTATCCTCAGAAGATGAGCCAGCTTTCTAGCAGTTTTGTGTTCGAGACTAGGACTTGTCTTCTCCAGACTCACCTTTAGCTTTGTCTCTTAGGTAGCTTCCCATCTCTGTTGTTATTATAGATTCAAATTCGTGTTTATTAAAATCAAAAATTGTTTCCATCACCAATTTACATGATTGTGTTCCCAGGTTGCAAGTGCATGTGTTCCTCTTTTACCATGCTGTACATTCCATTACCTGGTGAAAGTTGCAGTAATCGGTAAGGGCAGAAATACGTCATAGTATGGTTTCAACCATGTTACACAGTTCTGTCAAAAGCCTGGGTTCCCTTCCACAGAAAGTTATGATCGATCTTACACCTAATTATGCATAGGGCTTCATCATTACAATCTGGTGCAAGTTAGTTGGAACTCTTATTAACGCTCTGTGGAACGGGATTCTATAGAGTTAGTGTAACTGTCTGGTAATCATGGAAATAAGCTAAACAGATTGGGGGAATCGGGGGGGGAGATACATTACGTTTTTTTTTAAACTGTCAAACCATTTGAAAACGCAATCAATCCATCCCATGTTTTGGTTTTTTAGATGTTTTGTTGATAAGTATTGGGGAAATCTGTAAAGTTTTGTGTTGGCAGGATTCGTAATTTTCGGCAGGGGAGTTTCAAAAGACTATCTGCACACTGTACGGTCAACGTCGAACTGCCATAATGTTCCCTCATGACCTTTGCCACAATCTCATTATCATCTCATTAAACTGGCTTATTACTGTATGTGTTGTATAGAATGCTGCAATTGCCATCAACACATAGATGCACATTACTCAGAAGACACATGTCATGGCGTGCGGTGAACTTACATTACAGCTAACAGCTACAGTAAGCTGCTGAATGATAAAGACAGCTCATTACCGTATTCATGTTCGCTGATGTCAGCGTACTGATATGGATAACACTAAGATGGTGCGTCATTAATCCCCCTATGCTCCATTCACTAGTAATCTGTAGTAATGAAACAGAGAGACCTGCTGTAGTGTTTTGATTGCCCTTGCTAATTATTCGCTCACTTTATTCAGTTCCACTCACATCAAACTCCCAATAACTTGGGACGAAGACACTCCCATGATTGGAAATGCCGCAGACGGAACCAGTGGAGAGAATAATAATTCTGCCGCCAGGCATCGTGTTGTTGCTAGCTTTATTTTCATCCCTTATATTATCTGCCTGCGTACAAATCGGACTTCACGTTCCTTCAAGGATTCTGTTATTGATTGTGCATAATGCACGTATTCGGTTCCTGTCGAGACTTCCCCACTCGAAATGGACAAAATTTGCTGTCGTTGAGAGAAACTTTGTACAACATGACTATATGACTCACTGGTGCCTCTTACGGCGATAACAGTGATGACGAATGCATGCAACAGTTTGCCTGGGGAAATCAGCAGTGGTCCGTTACATGGGGGACTAACGATCTGAAGAACAAATTAGCATTGGTCATGATTTATCAGCTAATGAATCATCAGGAAATCTGGCCTTCAGTTTTGCACAAATTTATGACATTCTTGGCCTGAAGGGTATGAAACGAAGAAATAGTTGATGGATTCATCTGCCTGTTCACTTATAAATTTTTATACCAGTAGTTTTCATACTGCATACAACCTTACAAGAACTGTCTAGCATTTAATGTGTGGCATTTCAAGAAAAAAAATTAGGGTAATTTCGAAACAAATTTTGTGTTTGCAGGACTGTTTTCGACACAGGCTTCCCAAGGTTGACCCATCTTGACACATTTGTTTTTTGGCGAAATTTTGTTGATTCCTCACCAGTAGGCGTAGTCAGCAGGTCATTCCCGACAAGTCCGTATGAACACGATACTGGTTCAGCAGAGAGATACAAAGCTCGAGGCATAAATTAACATATTTGAAATGTAGCTTTACCATATGGAATGGATGATCCCCATGTTCTGGGGCTGGTCCAAGATCAATAGAGGCTAAAACTGAAGAAACATTGTGAACACAATTTCCAACAAAAAGATATTGACATGCAGGCTGACCATATGGAGTAGATTGTTGTTACGGGATCATGTGCAAGGTCACCCAAGTCAACGTAACATGCATCGTAAACTCGATTGTAATGACTTAATTTTTAGCCCCCCCATCTCTTCCCCCTCCTCCCCCCCCCCCCCCCCCCCCCCCCCCCTCCGAGCAGGGTGGTCATCTGGAGTGAAGAGTCCCTATAGTTTTGTGGTGAGATCCAGGTAATCTTGGGTGGAGGCACTTGCCCGTAAAACAGAACATAAACCCATAACAACATCCCACTTGCAAGGTAGTAAGAGGTTGGGGTGCAAAGCGATAAAGGGTATAAATTTTTGTGTGGGGGAAAAATATTTGGTGTTTAGAGTGTCCCCCTATAAAAGTTGAGTGTCAGCACCCCTGACCCCCCTCACCATTGGTTGGGTATTGCCCATTTCTGTTTTGGAAATGCAAGGTCGGGTGGGTAGACAGCCCTACAGTACATATGTATCTGTCATATATGGTGATGAGTGGGGAGCATGAATATTGTCCCAAGACAGTCAAGAAACATTCTTGAGGATTTTCTAAGAACTAAATTGTAATCAATGAAATTGTCTAGACCGACTATGTGTGTCTATAGTGTTTGGTTCTTTAAGTATCCTATTAGGTAGGCTGTATGTACTATGTCCGATCAAGCAATATACTAGAACCTCTTACCTGCAACCAGAGGGGATGGGCCATTGGCATCACCAGAGTTTGTAGTTTGGAAGAGGCATGATAGGGAAAGTTATTTCCATAGGAAGAGGGGGGACTCCTGGGAAGTTTGTTCATCCTGAGGGAGGGGTTCAAGGGGTAGGGATAATTTTTAGCTCAGATAGATGGTTGAGCTATTGTAATCCATCACAGCCATTATATCTGTCAGCTGTCTGTCTCTCTGTTTTTTGCCTATTTTCCTTCTTGGCTCTCAAATTTTATCCTTCAAGGGATATTGCATCAAACATGGACGTCATGTTTAATTAACCTTTGACCTCTTCGAGGTGATTGAAGGCTCATAATGGGCCATTGTGTGCTGAACTGCAGAATGCATCATCTCCTACAAAAGGTTAATGACCATCATACTTCTGGTAGTGGTATTATGGATTAGTGGTACCTATGTGATGTTCAGGGGTCCGAGATCAAAGGTCATTGAAGAGGCCTATTGAGCTATCATATTAAAAATTGCCAAAAACTGCAATATGCATCTCCTCATAGAGATCAGATTAGGTTACTATCATACTTGATCAGTATTTTCATAGACTTGCGGTACCTATGGGTATTCAAGGATTTAAGGTCAACGGGAACAGTAAAGGCACAATGTTATGTTAAAATCTGCCAAATCCTTCTACAGATTAGGTTGGATTGTCATGGTACCTGGTCAGTGATATTGTATGAACTAGTAGTACCTTTTGATTTTCACGAATTTGACCATACTGAAGCACCGTGTTTATTGACAGGTGTTGATCATCTTTGATCCTTACAAAAGTCATGGGGGGGGGGGGGGAAGAAACAGTAGGCTATTGGGTGAATGACTTGATGATCCATCATGAGAAAACAAAAGCAAAATGCATTAATTTTCCTAAAATTACAAATGATGTGGGTAAAGGGTGGCCAATACTTAACTCTATCACATGTGCATATAGTGTGTTCTGGAATTTGAGGTTGACGATCATCTAGGGGTCTGGGGTCAGCAGTCATCTAGAAGTTTAATACCCAACTCCGTGTATGATTGATACAGGTAGACACACCTTTCTTATTACGCCAGTTGCGTAACGAGCATGTCTTCTTTCTTTCGTCTCGACTTTCTACGTTATCATTTACAATTTCTGGACCCTATACCTGGATTATAGGGATTTTATATGGATTATTACATGGAATATTCCTTCCATAGAATTTTCCAAAGGATATTGATGAGTATATACCTCTCTTTTCTAGGCCGAAATTCATTGCCAAATTTCATTGGTTCCAGTATCGCTAGCCTCATTGAGGCTGGGTCTCAGATGTAATCTGCAATCCCCTCTCCTACTGCTGGGAAATGATGTGGGCGGGCTACAGTCCTACATTCCTGCTTCTGCTGCATAGGTTGAACCAATATTACAATTTAGTAGATGTTTGGAATTTGCTCATCTGAATTAGGGTGATTAAATGAATGAGTACTGTAGGCTTGCCGTAAGATAGATAGATGCCGTGCTCTCCCAACGGTACATACCTAAATTATATCATATGAAACTTCCCCAAGCAAGTGTTGCTTTCATAGCTCCTTAATTGTTCCCAGCCTTCCTGCTAATGATCGGCACTAGCTGCTCCATTTTGAACCAACCACCAAAGTTGAACAGTGTTTGCTTTGCTGGTGTGTCATTGAACTGATAGACTATCCCCCCCCCCCCCCCCACAACCCCCTCTCCTCTCCACTGTCTCCAGTCCCCACTTAGAGCAGTTACATTCCCCAGTACAGTACTGCCCCCATTGTATATCCCATCTGCCCCTTCTGTGCTTCATTTTCTAGACTACCTGTAGTTTCTCTCGCTGAATGCCACTTGGATATTGATCCATCCACCAACTGAGTGAACTACGCACTACGAGTCGTTAGCCGCTAATCACTCCATTCCTGCATTAACACGTTGGCGATGCTTGCACAATGTCACGAGTGCTTGTGCAACCGAGGAGCAATTTTGTCCGAACTCGAAAAGTCAGAAGATCGTTTTTCCGTGCTGTCTCCACGGTTGTATGATTGTAGTGTGTTCCTTCGAAAGGAAGGCCTATTGGGATGGCAGTTTCAGTTGCATCATCTTCGTTTTACACTCAGTGAATCTACAAGAAGAGGGTAGAGAAAGAACGAGAAGACAATTTGTCATTCTGGTAGTTTTGTTTGCCAGGACAGCATTGTGGGAAAAATATGTGACTGTTGAATATATCTTCAACATTTGTGAAAGATTCACAAGGTAGGGATCTTGATGAGGCTTGGGTATTTCAACACTTTAGCTGTAGATACGAGGCCATGAATGTGAACTTCTCATACCGTACTGAATCAATTGATTGTACACTGAAAAATTGCTAGTGTCTTTTTAATAACATAGATCCTCTCTTTTACGTAAATGAATAGTTGGTAAAAATTTACTCCATTCTTTTCCAGAGATGCATACTTGTAGCTATCAGCTGGAAGAAGGTCCAGACAAAAAATGTTCTTCACCAATAGTTTTCGACCAGACATTTGCTGTAAATGAACAACATGATATTTTCAGGAACTATTGATTTGTTTTATTCAGTACAAAATAGTACACAAGTTGTAGTTAAAGGGGCTAGTTCACCATTGGTTTCGACAACATTATTCACTGTGTTTGTCTCCTCACTGCACACACAATGCCTATAAGTCACAAAGCCTAGCTCAGCTTTCCCAATATGTGCTAAATGGTCAGAGTGGAAACTACATAGGTAATACTATGGGCGGTCCATTTGCCTATATCAATTTCAGGCTGTGCATGTGGCATTCCTGACTGCATGCATGTATGGGTTGTCAAGGATCAGAATGAGTCCTAGTCGTTTGCCTAAACTTATTCAGGACATTGTAGGTTTTTCTAAAAAAATACTTCGCGGTTCAGCTTGGTTCCATAAGAAACCTGAACCAATTAGAGTTAAGATTTGTTTCTATATCAGTCATTAGTAATGGACGAGCACCTACATGAAAACACCTTGATATTGCGATGTCAGAGTCCAGGGGTAGGGGATCTTTTTCATTTAAATTAGGCCAGAAGAATGAGAACACCCACTCCCGTTGGCTGTGGTTCGATTGCTGGCGACATTATCGTAATAAACTGGCCTAAGTGGATCCGCGCTGCTATCGGTTGGCGCGTAGCGAATAGGAACACTTTGGACTTTATAAATCTCTAATGATTTCAAGTTGCATGAATCCAGCCCTGAAGTATGGATATCCTGTCTACAGTTTCAAATAATGAAAGAAGAATTATAATACATATCGGATGAGCAAGTGCGGCATAACAGGTTTAGAAAGAGTAAAGACAACACTTTTTTTAAATGGCAGTTTTCCTCGTAGAAAAAAACTATGAAGAGGACAGCAAAACTGTTTTCTGTGCATGAATATGTTCGCCATCAATCATATGCCCCTGTAACTGCAAATCTCAATTATTAAACGCTTTAAGGTTCCAAGCATAATCACCAAACCACTACCCATGTACATGTAAAAAATACATTCAGTGCCACCTTTTCAGTTAACTACAGCCATCTATACGCAGTATGTATGTTCCTGAATTGACTATATTTGAATGTATTCGCAGTTTCTAGCAACCTGCCCTGCGCGATCCCCTCATTATAGTTATATTTCCGCTCTTGACAGATGTTTTGATCATGTTGGCGGTAAGATCTGTTCTTTTCCACCTGTTTGGGAGATTCTAATCCTCTCTCATGACCTAGCTTTACCTACTACAGGTGGGTTTTGGCACAGTTTTGAAGAAACCAATTTGTAACAGGAGTTGGCTGTCGGCGACAGAGACTGTCACAAGGTCACTGTACAGACAAGGCATCCGTTGGCATTCTTGAATGAAAACTAATAAAATAATGAATTAGGTCCCAAAATTGCACAGAAGGTATAATAGAGAGATGGTTGTTCGTTGGAGTTACATATTCTTATCAAGTTTTATGGGTATTCATCATACATCATCATACATCATCGTACACCCGTTTGTACAGGTATTCACTATTGATCTGAACAGATGCATAGGTAGGTCATTGACATGTAACTGGATATCAAAACCTTGAAGTACGATGGTCTTGAAAAAACTTTTCTTGATTCTCTTGGGTATGTTATCAAAAGATTGCCTCTTGGAATTGCCAAGGACTGACTTCAATGACTGTAACTGATTTTGTACAGGTCTGTGCAGAGGGACCTTTGTTTTCTGATAAATTGTGCAAAAACGATGCACACTTGGCCCTTTTGTCTCTCTAAAACCAGATTTTAGCATGATGTTTGTTAGTGCGTGGATTGTAGGGAATGCGCTAGCTTCCCTTTTGTGCTCTACTAGAACATCAACGGTGCGGTATTCTGGCCTGAGTGTGAACTACTTTGGTCAATAAAGTGCACTACAATTCATCAATCAACTGATTTATTGGTGGAAGGACTTGACATACAGAAACAGTCTGTGAATTTGAAAAGTAATCCATTTCATGACCTTGTACTCAGTGGAGCACATCAATGTGAAAAGTAAGGGGAGGGGGGGGGGGGGGGAGGATGGACCATTTAACCAGAAATTACTGTGTGAGAATGTTAAAGTCAATGGAAGCATTGCCAAAAAGTGGGGGGTACATACCTCCACCTCTCTCCCTTTCCCCTGAGACAATTGTGCCCCTTATTGTACTTAGGCTATTCGGAGTCACCTTCAGAGTATCTAGGTTTTTGAAGGTGGTTTGTGCTATAGAGCCAAACCATATTGTGGAGGAAGTTTGTCTTATTTTATAGGGGATTCTGCAGTTCCCCCCGTGATGTCACAAGGCAAATTTTGCAGGAGCAGATTGTGCCTTGTCGATACACTCAAATCGGGCTGAAATTTGGTCTGTAGTTTTGGCTCTCATAATGTAACCTATAGAGAATATTAAAAGTCAAGTCATATTTACATGACCATTGCCCTTCGGGATGTTGCAAAAATGGCCAGGCCAATGTCATGTCAATATGACTGGAATTTTGGTACATTCTTTGTATTACATTATTACAGCCAAATTCTCTATGCCAAATTTCAGCTGATACACGTGCTCCAATCAGCTATTGCACAATTTGGCCTTGTGACATCATGGGGGAACCGCAGGATTCCCTATTATACAAAGTCATGTAAAACATGTACTTTTGAAAATCTTGTACCAAATCAACTATAGATGGGATCCGAATAAAACTTACAGAATCGTTCACAAAATATCACAGAATAATCTAATGTATTTCTAAATGAATACCTTCCTTCATCTTACTGTTATCATGGCGCAAAAATGCAGCAATTACTGCGTATGGACTATGGCGGCCTTTGCATCATTTCCTCCTAAAAATTAAATTGAAATATCTCAACAAAGCTACATGCAAGAACCTTCCAAATTTGGAATGTGGGGTTTTGATATGTCCTCTTTTCACCTGTGCTAGTTTAAAGCACATCTGTTACACAACCATTGGCCATTGGCCTTTCAGAGGAAAAATCTTTTCAGAACCACCTGCCTCCAGGACCCTCTGACTCGACTGTCAGATTATATGAAAACAAAGGGTAATATTAGGATAATGTGGTTCCTGATTCAGTTGTGATATGAATCAAAGGTCCCTTTTCCATTAGATATGGATTTTTCGTAGCCTTGACCAGTGCAAAAACATCTGCCAGGATTAGCCTTGTAATTTGCATAGAAGTGTTCCACCATATTTGCTAAGGGTTTATTACTGATGAAGCTTTCACCTGCATTTGGTGGACGCACTAATAAGCTCTGAGAAACCTTATAATTATCTGTGTATACTAATTAAAAACTAGTTAAGTACCACTGGATCGATCGGCATGAATTGGCATAAGCTGCCATGACTAGTTTGCAAATAGTTTGCGCATAGTTAAAGACCAACTTCCGTCATTTTCAAAATTTTTGGAAATTGTTGTCACGCACTTCACCCATGGGCCGCATTCCCCGCACGCTGTCACAAACACTTCCGCATTGGCCGGACTGGTACGAATGGATTGCGCAAACTATGCAGGACTCCAATGTGGGCAAGTGTGACGGGGGCTTGAATTATCTGAATGCATAAGCATAGGAGTAAGGAAATGAAACAACTCTATGACCCTGGCACACAGTATGGTTTTATGGGTGTTCTAGGGGGCCGCAGCTTCCACAAAATTCTATTTTTGCCATCATTGTCTATGGGATGCCTATAAATGTCTGAAAATGATAAATGCCCTGAATAAGCCAGCTGATAGTGGTGCCCTAGTTGCTCTGATTATGACATCATAATTATCCCCTGCCCTCCTCCCAATTGCCTGCGAGCAATTTGAAGGAAAGGATGTGGGCAACTGGCAACCCTGGGGAAGTTCTACTAAAAGGAGCCAGATTGAGGTGACATGTTGTCACATGAATACACTTTTTCCCAGTGTCTCTAGCTCATATTTTGCAGTACAATTTCACTTGTCACTTTCAAAAAGCATGTGTTCCACAACAGTTGACATTGAGTGGACAGATAATACTTTACAAGTGCTTAAATTGCAGGTAGTTTCCAATGCCTCTGACATGATTGATTTTTCTCACCATAGCTCAGGATATTAATCTTTATATTATAAACGTTGCCTCGGAACATTTGTGTATATAGAAGTACATTGAACTGCTAGAGAGTGCTATTTTGCTGGACAGTGCACTTTGAGAACACAAATGTACCTTAATTGTCACATCCAGTTAAATTTGTCATGAAGGGGAACAAGCATAATTGATTTTTTCGCTTCACATGATGAGGTATTTCTGTCTGTTGATGTAAGTGTTGCATCTTAGCATACTTCTTAATTGTGTAATCAGGGAATGGTTTAGAAGCATATTTTGTTTTTCGAGGAGGGGGGGGGAGAGATGGATGGGGGGGGGGGAGGTTGTAGCATGTAATATCATGACGACATTCAAGCAGATTACTAACCCACAGGCTACGTTATAGTTTGCAGAAAAATGTGAAATATAGGGCCTTCAGAGCAATGGAGGTCAAATTTCTGGTGGCAAAAGGTATTGGGGGGGGGGGGCGGGCTCGATGTTTTTTTTTCTGTCAGTATTAGGTTTTGAGAATGAGTGTTTCATTTGGAATCCTATATGTATGTTACTACGTGACCTCTGTCTCCAGTCTCACAAGGTGGAAACTATACCCAATTGCAACATATTCCCCTGAGACACTGATATTTTGTGGCATCTTAGCAAGCATTATAAGGCATGGATTCTCTCCTGTTTAGTTTTGTTAGTTAGACTTACTGCTTCTACTTTCTCGGCTGATTAATTTCTGTTGACCTGAGCAAGGCTCTGTCCTTCCCAAGCAGATTCCAAGAGGCTGTGAATTAGACGTTTGTCAATCAGGATAATGGAAATATGAAGACGAAGGAATGGGAGGATTTAGGAGATGATGCAAGATGGGATATCACCTGTCGGATCAGAAACATCAATATGCATGTACATATACTCATTCTTATATACTGTACTATATGAGGAGCATGAGGTTTTGATTGAGGGTGTGCATAGCATTGGGTGCTGTTATCTTTCTGTGGGCTGGGGGTCGATAGTACTGTCATAGTATAATATCCCTAAAACATAAGTATTGTGTTCAGGGATATTTATATTCCTGCGACACAAGTGTGTCCAAAGATATGGTTTTCGGTGTGTAGCTGCTGACAGCCTGTCGTCTCAGACCACTACTGGAAACTTTAGGCATTAACTCAAAATTTGGAATACATGTCCGCCATAGAGAAATCCAGGATGGGTTAAAATATGGGTGTCTACACATGAATGACACCACTAATTTCCCCAATGTCGTCTCAGACCACTACTGGAAACTTTAGGCATTAACTCAAAATTTGGAATACATGTCCGCCATAGAGAAATCCAGGATGGGTTAAAATATGGGTGTCTACACATGAATGACACCACTAATTTTCCCAATTTTCATGATTTGTCCGAATTCGAACAATTGGTACAAAAATGATTTGTACCATTCTTAATACTTCCGATCCCGACAGAAGCAGAGCTCATTTCGATGCCAGCTTTGGCACATTATATGCAAACAGTTTGTCAAATTCCGATGAATTTGGGTGTCTGTGGCTACATTTGGCCCTGACCAAAAATTAAGGCATATATTAAGGGTCCCTCAAAGCCCCACGATTTGTGTGAATTTTATTTTGGTGTAGCAAAGGCTGGTCTAGATTGTAGTACTTGTCTGCATGTTGATGGTTCTAGACATGATTCCTATGGGACTTTCCAATTCCAGACGGGGCTGTGTTGCTTTGCCCGAGTGCGGACCCTCAGCTGCTCTTTCTTGGCTTGTTTTGTAAGTTGTTCGAGCTCATTTTGCGAGTTCTCCAGGAGATTGTCACAAAAACCATGTTTTTGTGAAGGATATGGCTCAAAATATTTGGGTCGATCACTAGCTGCTATTTGACTTGCAGACAGTGTTCCTATCTATGAAACTGCATTGTTCACACAGGAGGCTGAGTGCCATGTGGTCAAGGCGCAGCACTGTCCTGAAAGTGGGGGGGGTCAGAGCACATTTGGGGAGGGTTCCGAAGCAGTGATGGAACCTTTTGTGTGAAAAAATCATTATGTCTGGGAGGCCTTCCAAAAGTGGGGGTCAGACCCCCATACCCCCCTGTGCTGGCCCTTGCATGAGTGTCCTGTAATGTAATTTTCTTCATTTGCATCATCTTTGGCTTGTTAAGAATTGATTTGATCATATCACAAAGTGCTATAACTCAAACAGATTATTGTAAACGAATAGATGAGCCTAATTGGCTTCCTGAACCCGTAGAAAACAAATCAAATCAAGTGATTGAGGGCCATTCATCTCAACTAGCCATTGTGACTGACCTAAACAACGCACCTGTAAATTCAGAAGATGTCATTTGAATAGGGTCGTAATGTTGACTAGCGGTATGGTTCCGGCCATACGTCCGAGCAGCACTGTAAAGTGCTTTGAGCTCTGTAATGATATAAACATGTCATTTGGTGTATGTGTTAGCTAGCTTGATTATATACACTCTGATATAATGAATACATTGGTCTGAACAAGCTCAAAGCAGCCTTGATGTGCAGACTGGAAAAAGTGATATTGAATCTGAGGGGCCCCTCATAGCAATTTACTCTGGGAGGGTTCCACGTCGTTTCCCTGGAAATTTTTGAAATTTGCATCGAAGAGAAGCAGATGATGTGACTGATGATGGCTTTCCAGTCAGTTTACAGTAGTGATATGTATTTTTCGCTACAATCATTCTCAATTTGTGCGCGTCTCAGTTCCATAATGACATCAGTTGAGTAAATTGGTATTGAGCTTTAGGAAATAGGAATCATGCTGTCGGAATGAAGCCCCAGCTGTGGAAAAGAATCGAAGGACACAATTTGGCAAAAAAAAAGGATCTTATCATATCTGAATTTGAGAGCGCGCACCACCTCCTTCGGAAACTTCATAGTGAAAGGCTTTTAACGAGAGGGTGGGTACCAGAATTATTTGTCTAGTCTTCTGATTAATAGGTCAGGCATGGGGAGGGTGGTAAGGGGGGAGAGGCAATCTTTTTAGTGAGAATGACAAGTATTAAAGCACTATTAATAGGAAAGTACTAGATTCCCAGTATAAACATTCATGGAGCGATTACCATGCCATATGCGGAAGCATAGTTTGATAGCTTTGAAAAAACTGGCTGAGGAATATAAGCTTTGTTGGCAACCTGTTCTAGCCCAGCCACTTACTAATATGAACAAATGCAGGGAGGAACTCGGCTGTTTTTCATATCCAATGACTTTAAACCCCCCCCCCCTTCTGGCATGAATGTATCTGTCTAGAGCAATGCCTCCGTCTCGTGTAGCAGCAGGGCTCATATCACGATTATCAGAATTCATGTCTGTTTTGTTTCTTTTCTTTAGTACCACAAATCCTGATTTGTGAACACATCCTTCACAAAATGCCTTTTGATTAGTCAAATGTCATCCAATTTGGGAGATCAATTTCTACAGTGGTGTGTTAAAAAAAATGTTGCAGAGTGAAAACCAGACTGATTATTTTAGCTGTCTATCTGATGAGATACAGTTGCATGCAACATTGGACGCACCATTCGTCAGGTGAAGATGATTCATCACATCGTTTCGGATCTAGGGGGGAGTTCAACTCCCACTGCACGTTCCCACCCCAAGGGTGCCCGGTCTAACACGAGAATCTATGATTGGATTGAGTGGCTCTGAAGTTCTTCTCAGGCTTCAGTAATTCAGGACTTTCCTCTCTCTAATGGGGCAAAACGTTTTTGAACTCTCTCGTTATTGGCGCGGTGGAGTGGAAACAACACAGTTGGATAAAGGGAATTGTCCCCGGAGAATGATCCCTACGGTTCTGAAATTTGAGGCGAAATTCGTGGATGAAGATGAACGGTCGCTGACTTATGTCGCTTCATTTCACCAGTTAGCATTTATTTAGAATTTGTTTCTCGTAAACCCCTCCTTTAATATTGATAAGAACTTGCTAAGAAACATGCCACTAAAACGTTGGTCCTTTTATGATTTTTTTGCTTTATATTATCATACGTGCATCAAAGCAAAATGACAGATATTGAGATACCTTCCTTGAGAACAATTACTAAGTGCCAAAAAATTTTTGCCTTGAGAATTGTGTGTTTTGTCCTGGTAAAGATCACATTTCACAAGTACGGCATGTTTTCCACTCCCACAGACCCAGATACACTGGAATCAAACAACCCCTGATCGCTGCGATAGTAGGTTTGTGAGCGCATTTTTGTACTGCAGAGAAGCACTAATACTGCATGTTAATATGCCCTGAATGGACAACATTCCGTGACAGCTACAATCTAATTTCGATGCATCAAAACAATCCATTGTTCATATTTTGGAGCCAAATTCATACATACCATCATTGAACTTGGTGCTTTCATAACTGGGTATTGATCATCGTGCAAAATTTGCTGGAAAGAACACACGAAATTGATCTTTCATTTGCCATCTATCCATAGATAGTTGACAAGAATGTTTGCTAGTGATAAACTGAATGGAGAAATGAAAGTTTCAAATGTGGTTGTTATAGACTTATAGTGTTTTGTGTAAAGAACTCAATTTCTGCGTTTTGATCGACTCACTATCGGTACAGCCCTGTTCTGCTGCACAACTGTGTGCCACTAATGGAGCACTGTTGCCAAGGACTGTTTTTTGTATTGCCTGACACAGCTTCAGAAAGAGATGACTAGCGATCACTTTGGCAATGTTTGTATGTGTGTGTCACACTTTCTCATTACCAGACACCCTCGAAACGGTGAACTAATTTTGATTACATTTTTTGTATGTATCAATTGGGGTTGGTGAACAGGTTCTGATTAGGGTTTTAGATACGAATCAATTAAGTGGGGGCACTATCTATTTATCTTTTATTTGTTTATGCTCAATTAGCAACAATACGGACGAACCGTAGGTGGTAAGGTGATTTGGTTCAGCACACCGGTCGGGGATATGCAGGTAGATTTGGGGGGGGTGGGGGGGGGGGGGGGGGGGCGGGGGGGGGGGGGGGGGGGGGGGGGGGGGGGGGGGGGGGGGGTGGTGGGGGGGGGGGGGGGGGGGGGGGGGGGGGGGGGGGGGGGGTACTGATTAGTCAGAAATATGCAAATTAAGTTTATCTAATTTGCATAATTTAAAGTAACATAGAGTTGAGGTCACGGGAGGTCATTCAATGTGTCTAATTTGCATGAATTTCTCGTTCGCCTGCAATGAAATGCAGGAAGAGCCTTAGTGGTCACTTTGACATGTGTGTGTGTAGGTGGGTATGTCACACTTTTTTTGCAGGATTTCTCAAAAACGTGAGGCCCATTATGCGAAAATTTTGTGTAGCACCGGGGTTGGGTGTACAGATCTGATTAGATTTGGCCCGCAAAGTCTTGGATCAAGTTGGTAATTAGACTATTCATGAAAATTTATTGTTAAGCTCATCTAGCAGATTAGGCAAAAAAACTGTATGTGATACAGTGATGTATTTTGGCATGTTGGACCGGGAGGAAGGTAGATGAACTGATTCGATTTCAGCCTGAAATATGTATTAAGTAGTCTAATTTGCATAATTTGCGAATTTTTCAAGTTGACAGATTTTCACGAAACTTGGTGAATGTGGTCTACCATGGTACCCGAGGAATTTTGAGTGAAGGGGGGTCACTGGAGGTCAAAATAATGTGTCTACTTTGCATAATTATGCAATTTTTTTAAAGTTGTTGGATTTCCACAAAACTTGGTAGTTTGATTCCACTTTTGATCTGATTCATTTTAAAGGTTAAGCTGGGTCAGTAGAGGTCATTGTATGTGTCTAATTGCCATATTTTATTCCAATTTCCAACTTGGTAAGAATTTTGCCAAACTCGGTAGGTATGGTTTGTTAAACATTTTCTTGATCTGATGGGTTTGATGTTCAGAATGATTGAATTCCATTTATTTACCGTATTCATTCCGCTATAAAGCGCCAGGGCACTTGCAAAGTGTCAGGATGGGCACTACAAAGAGATATAATTTTCTCCATGATAATATTGGGGAGGGCGGGTTGGAGAGGGGTGCAGCCAATGCACTGCATGTTGGAAATAGCAATACATATTGGCTTCAACCTGTGTGATATTTTGAATGTCGTTTCCGTACATAATGTTCCCAATTCAAGTATAAATGCTGCAATTTCTGCAGCCCATAAGTTGTGGTTAATCGACCTGCATTGCGCTTACAGGGATGGCGCTTGTGGAATGAATACGGTAATAGGATCCTTCAGAATAAAGCACGAAGAAGAGTAAACCATAGCTCCTGTGGCAAGTTTACTGAGGTTATAAGCTGCCCACATTAGGGACTTTTGTATAAGAGTCAAACCTATTGGTCAGTTAGTTTAGATTTTCAGTGTTATATGTGCAAATATGTGATGTCGTTTAAAAACATGACGATGGTTGCCATAACTAGTTGGTTGTTTGTGTAATAATACAAACCACCATCGCACAACCAGACGAGATACTTTTCGGCGATCACCTTGGTGGTGGTAAGGTGATTTGATTCAGGTTTGTCAGGTTTGGAATATAAGGTCAGTGAACTGATTATCTGATTCGTATTATTATAGATTGAGGTCACTGGAGGGTCATTCAGTGTGTCTATTTGCATGATTTTGGAAGAATTTGCAACATTGCACACACTACTTTAGCATCATCTAGCAACCCTAGCAAAATTGAAGTGCTCCATATGCCACAGCTCCTTCTAAATTTGCCATTTGTCTTCTGTCTTCATGTTGAATTATACATATTTTGTATTGTTTGTAGCTCACAGATTCATAAGCCGTAACTGTTTTGTGGAATCCATCCAATTGCGTCACTTGGGGAACAGAATGAGTGTTGCTATTGATATGACACAGTGATTGCTGATTTCGCATCCTTTGGATTTTATCAATGTACTAATCAGAATGACTAAACTTTTCCACCGGTGAAACTTGGCCTACACTGGCTTGAACTTTGAGCAGAGTGGGCATGCACATTAGTGATAAGGTAGAAGAATCATCCAAGGAATAAAGGAATAATGATTCTATAAATCTATCACGATAATATCTGGCCTTCATTCTGTAATCCTAGACTCTTGTCGATAGATCTCTCTCTCACCCATGGCTGCTGTTCTCATACAAGCTAGGTAGCTAGCTTCGTTACCCATATTCTTCTCGACACAAAGAGATAAAAATACCGCATTCACAGTCTTTCACTGCGTCATCTTAAACCTTCGTTGGAACCATAGATGTTCCGTAATGCCTCTGCTAACTGGGCGCAATTGCCTTTTGTCTTTTTCTGCTATACCTCATCGTGAAGGTAATTTAATTGTCTAATGTCCTTGTATGATTTCAAGGCCCATGTTTTCTATTAATAGGCCCTCATTAAACTCTATGTTATGTCTGGCTTGCTGTAAACTCTTCTCCTGTAGATACTCAGCTTTTGGGGGGGAATCATGGAAGGTCTGGTCCTGGAGGTATCTGACTCTGTTTACAAAGGCTTGCATACTGTCATAATCTGGCGAACATGAGAGTAGGAAGGTGTATGGCTCTTCTAATACATGTTGTTTCACTGGAAGAGACACAAGTAATCTAATGGTCCTGAGCAATACCATGTGCACTGTGCAATACTACCTCTAATACATTTGTTGTGAGAGACTGGTGTTTGCAAAACAACATTCCTCTACCTAACTCTTCTCGACCATCACCACACTTCAATATGCTACCGATATCTGGTTTAATTGCCACATAGCACCGGTTGACAACCGCATTGCCCTTCTTTTTTTGCTAGTTTTGTTCGTCTGCTAATTTTGAATGTTTTCGGTGTCAAGTTTTTCAGAATTACTGACCAAAGCAGTGTAACGTTTGGTGAGAACCTATGTTTAGGCCAAACTAAGTTGTAGATTATTTGGGTCAGAGTTATGCTTGACTTCGGACAACGATGCAGGTAATTTTTTTTATTCAATCTTCACGTATTACATACATCCCAAATTATATCACATGAAGTTGTAATGGTAAGCTGCAACATTATTGATGGTCTGACAGTAACAAATCAGATGAATTCACTGTAATACCCACATGATAAATTACCATGGCAGCTGAACATTGAAGCATTTACTCTTTAGACCTCCTGTTGGAAATGAACACAGTTTGAACAGCCTCAATACACATGTTTTTTTTTTCCAACCCAGCATAGGAGTAAGCAATATGCCTAAATGATTTGCCCAGATGGTCGCATGCCCTCCTAACCCTTCACTATCTCTCCTATGAAATTGGTGCCACTTCACCCCACCACCTGTCATGACTTTCAGATTATTGTCATGCACTTCTTTACTTGCAAATTTTGCTTACAATGCATTTTACTACTTGTATGAAGCTGTAACCTCTGACCCCAAGGAAAACTTACGTCAAAAGACCTCAAGCTCATGACTACCTAATGATTCAGGGAGGATTTTGCAACACAGATTTTGGGTCACTGAGGGTCATTCAATTGTCGATTTGCCATGTTCATGCGATATCTTAAACTCACTTTTCCAAAGTTATAGACTTAGTAAAATTATAGTACATAGTAATTGCTGATTAAGACTCCTCCATAGAAGTTCACTATGCTCGTGTTACAAGAGATTTAAAAACGTGCGATTTGCCATTGACTTCTCATGGAGCAGAGATATTTTATTTCCATCCTTGATGTCATGAAGACATTGACATAATAGTATGTTTGTTTCAGCTCCGACCCTGTAGGAAAGGTCAGTTTGGTTCTCCATTGATCAAATTTGAGCGCGGTCACTACCGGGGCGTCTGAAATAATCAAAATTAGAGGAAAGTATGTGAGTCATTGGAAATCAAGTGATGACTGTCGGAATTGCCAATTCCGGCAATTTTAGTCACCTTTCCACCAAACTTTGTACTCCATTGTTAGACATGGGCAACTATCAGTCCTAATGAAGTTAGTTAAGATGGTCCCCTGATTAGTGCCATTATATTAGTGACACATAGGGGCTAACTATAGTATTCACCTCTATATGCTTTGGGCTTTGCGTGTGCGAATTGGACAAGTTGCTCTATTTTGTTCTTAAGTTCAGATTGGTTGATTGAAACGATACTCAATGACCGTAACAGAGCGACAACAACTATCACTGATCCAAGATGAGCGACTTGTTTTAATCTAGGGTCTCAAATCGAAGAATAGAGATTCACGAATCAACTAGACATGTGCCAGTCGGTTAAACCGCCGACGTGTAGATTCCCGCCCCAGACAATCCCTTGTTGACCTCGTTTGACGAAAAAGCAAATCAAAGTTAAGTCTATTTGAGCTCTGGAGACTTTGAAATGCCCTACCTGAGTTCAAGACCAACTGTAGTCTAGCTTCAAATTCTCCAAGTTTCTTTCAAATCCAAGAAGAAGAAGAACAGATTAGAAAAATTTCCTCGAATATATAAAACGCAACTTGGCCTCTCTGTTTACCTTGAAATTACCGTTATGTTTTTCGTGACCAACTTTTGACCCCACCCTTCAAGTTGTGTAAATAGACGACTCTGTATTTTCACACAACAAACAACAAATTAATCTCCGGTGACCTTGAAATCACCTGTCATGTTTTTCGTGACCAATTGTTTGGCCCCACCCACCAAGTTCACGTAAATAGGAACCAACTTTGTTTTCCCTTCAAAACCTGCCAAAATAGAGGGCAGCCAAACATGCGGTGACGCCCACTTTCGAACCCCTCCAGATTTGCTAGGACGGACATGTTGTACCAAGTTTCAGATCGATCAGAAGTAGCAGTAGTGTGAGAGTCATTGCGGCTAAAGCCTGAAGTTTTCTGGCGGGCCAGCGGAGGGAGGAGACGGCGGCTACACCCCAAAAACCGCCTTAATATCCTGAACCACTTACCGTGTGCGCGGATTATAAGTAATGAGACCATCATGCTTCCTACATGCAGCGGTATAGCATCAGAAATGTTTTCTAGACAGGCATTTAGAGGACCCAGTGGTCCAGGGTAGCCTAGCTAGTACCTTGACTCAATTGACCAAGTCAGTGACTGACGTGAAGACCATCTGAAACATATGACGCTTGCGTGAGCTCCATTTAGCATGGGGGGGGGGAAGGGAGGGGATAGGATAATTGAGTGCCCCTTACGACTAGTTAAGAAACTTGCGCCACGGCCATCGCTTTTATTTGGTCAGGTTGAGTCCTACTTGTCATATAATCAGCATATAGGCTATCCTACTTTGCAATCAACCGGATTTTGTTATCCGTTCAGTTCCCGTCATTAAAGTCATGAATCTATCCAAGTTTACTTCCACTGCTGCACTTTTGCACAAACTCTGGAAAGTGTGCACATGCAGTTAGAAGTCATTGACTTAGGATTTATTCCACTGTTTTCCATCTCAATAATCTCCTCAAATTTATTTCTTATGGCAGTATGTTCTAGACCTGCCGCCGCATATGTTTTCACTGGAGAGCTCCCTATTAGCAATTGAAGGAGGGAAGTGAAATTAATTCACAGGCAGAGCAGGGAATTACAGTGCCTCTATCGGGGTTTTCTCAGGTTATTTGCTCCTGAATTGTCCAGGGCAGAATCCGATTCCTCCCGGGTCTCCCGTGGGAGGTTACTCGCGTGTTGGTTATTTAGATCAACAAAACAACTTGTAGAGCACTGCATCGATCTCTCCGTCATCGCCTGGTAGCCTCTTCTTATTGGCTGGATTATTCTTACAGTCATTCATCCTCCACTTGCAACGAATTGAGCCTCACTCCCTAATATATTTGCCGGCATAGGCCTCCTCGGGTTGCCCTGGAGGCGATGAATGCGAATCGTTTTGATGCCGAGACTGTCCGTGCTCGAGAGAGTTCTCGACTAATCACGCAGCGTGCGTCACTCTGTGCATTTTGCCATAAGCTTCAGGATCAACCATCTACCGTCTGCAAGCACAGCAGCGCGACTCAGGCCCTCTGACAACAGTCTTTCCTCATCCAGGAACAGTTTTTCGTGGATTTGCGTCATTTTGGAGAAGTTTTAGAGGTGTGATTGTGTGATACAGAACAAATTTTTAATTTTCGCTTGAGGGGGAGAGTATTGTGAAAGGTCAAGTGAAAACTTTCTGCTTCAGGGGAATTTTGCACGAATGTGTGAATTCGCAACCCGGGATATTGGCCGACAGTCCACAGGGAGTGTAGGAAAGAAAGCGAGAGAGAGTTTAAAAGGTGAAGGGATGCTGGAACCAGTTTCTGGGCTCGTAAGTATTTGCAGGTGACCAGGATTGGAAGGGAACAAACATTTGTGATTATTTTTTTTCCCACGAAGAGGTTTTTCTCTGGATAAACATCATCCTATTCTCGTGGAATATATCGGCATCTTATTTTGGATGACAGTACCTTGGTGAGTTGAGTAGGTTCACTCGGCAGCTATTTATCGTGTACCATACCATCTTGTACAAGATCCTCTCGGCCCAGATACGTCCAGTGCTAAGTCTGTGGAACATTACTTGATTGATTAGGTTGCTCCATCAGTGGAGGGACCAGTTGACACCACCACACCATTACAACAAGGTATATTTTCTTGAGTGGGGGGGGGGCTTGGTCTTCACCAATGACTGCCAGTGGGAGGGCAATATGGGATGTTATTTCATTTGCAAGGGTAATTGATAACTTTACAGCAGGGAACCTACCTGTGGTTTGCTTGAAATAACATGATAAAATTGTTATTTATTGAGCAGCCTATTTTTGAGAAATAAACTAGTTCAAAGTCAATCCACAAAAAAGCTTTAAATAATATTATAAAACATTAATAATCGCCACTGAAACAACAATATGTGTCATGCAGTATCCATAAAAAAGTTCAACTTTACCCTCGATATTACCAGAATGCCATAAAGTTATGATTGATGAAACATGGAAACACTTGGAACACACAAAAAAGGATTACTACCTGGGATATTCTTTTAGGGATTTTTTTAACCAGGCAGTGATGAGGGGATGCTCTCCATAGAAGTTATAGGGAACACAATGGATTGTACCCCCGCTTCGAAGAGTCAGTTTTCACTGTAATTTGTGGAATCTACACTGCCATGGTGTATGGTTCCGCATAAGCACCGGAATGGAAATAAATACACCAGCGCTCCATAACTGGAATTGGCAAGCTTCGGGTCAATCCAGCTAGTTTGAAAATGAGAATTTTTTGTGTTGCTAACAATTGACATCACATGTTCAACTAACCCCACTTGCAAATAATATTATAATCCTCCTCCCATTACTGGGCGATATAGCTACACCTGGCAAACTAGAGGACTATTGGGCACCAACTATCAAACCCACCGACTTATTGACCCCACTCCCCAAGTATGCCATATACTGCGCATCTGGCATTTCACAGAGTACCGGCTGCAACCCCTCGCCCTTCTCATTTTTGCAGGCGAAGTGTCCAAGTTCTTTGAGTATTTGGCTATATCCTTTTTACTCATCTTTCCCGAGTCTCTTCAAATCACTCAAATTGATCTTTTCAGCTATATTATTCCTTTCAACTGAGGTTTTTTTCACCACTTTTCGATTGGTATCCACTACGATTGGATGGATTTTTGAAGAGTTGTCTTTCTCTCTCGCTCGTCTCGATTGCTGTCTCGTAATCCACGTTTTTTTCTTGTGCACCCTAGTTGGTGCCTAACATATAGGGATCTGTTTGTGCTCTGTGAAATAGCCAGATTCTCATTATATGGCCAAATTGGGGTGCAGGTTCAAAAGGGGAAGTATTCGTTGTTCACAAATTCACAAACCACTTTAGTTCTGTGGGCATCTATTTCACTTATTCAACTTGCCCCATATGGACTATATATGCCCCCAACCCCAACGCCCTATCTAGCTTCTGGTCAATTACAACACAATCTGGGTTGGCCACCCCACGGCCTTTCTTTTTGCCATTGCTAGTTGTCTATACGTCAAGTTTGGGTGGCTCCGAAATGGTTTGTGGGCCCAAGAATTGTTTCTTTGAAGCCTTTTCTGGCGTACATATCTTCCTCTTCTAACCTTCCTCTGGTTTTCTCCTCTTCTCTTCCGGCATTTTCAAGACCTTTGGTCAGTTTCCCTCTGGCTTGGGTGATTTTAGAGGTTTTCATTCTCTCTACATGCAGCACGTCTGAGTTGGTCACCTAATCCTTTCTGTTACTGTCTGCCACTATGCAATTGTCAACTTGTGGTATAACTCCATCCCCACCACCAAATTTGTGAGTCATTGCAACTATCTGCAGTCCAGCTTCCCATCTTTTTGTTCATCTATAATTTGGCTATGGTTTTGTACTATTCCACCTCTGCAATACCTGATGTTTATCATTGTGTGTGTTCTCATCATCCCTGCAGGTGTGGCGGCTGCAGTAAGAGCAGTACTACGCCCCAATCAAACACGAGTGGAGGAGAGCAAGCAACGGATCACCCTGATGGAGACGAGTTCCTCCCGAACACCCTCTACACGGAGAACTAGCTGGAAGACAACAGGGACGGAGCTGCGGCTCCTCCAACAGCATACATGCGTGAGTATCCTCTCTCTGAACAATCACAGCGGTGGACGGGGTTTTGGTACATTACCACTATGCTATAGGAGTGGGGAAAGTGATCGGAGTTGCAGGGGACTGGAATAGTCATTCATAATCGATGACAATGAAGTGATACAGCCAGGGACATGCTGGGGCGCATTTATAGGCAGTATAGAATGCTTGAGTAATGTCAAGTGGTGGACATGTTGCTAAACCACCAATTCCTGAGGGGATGGGAGACAACTGGGAGGGGATCAGTCACTCAAAAAGCAGGAATAGTAATAATATGAACAAACTGCAAGCTGCTACAGCAATAATGCAATGCATTTTTCATCCTCTGGCAAAAGAAAGTGGTGGACAGGTTGCTACCGAACCATGCTTAAGGGTGTGAGAGCGTTGGGCGGTGCATTGGAGGGAGATTAGTTGCTCATAAAAACAGCCATAAAATAATATTACTATGAACAAAATGAAACTGCATCTATGCAATTAACACATGCATTTTCATCTCTGGAAGCATGGTGGACAGATTGCTTGCTACCCCCCATGCTCGAGGGGCCAGGAGATTGTTTGGGAGGTGCATGAACTGGAATCTTTGCTCATAACTGAGGACAAGACACATAAAACAAGAACAAAGCTACAGCTGTTGTACAATAATACAGTGGTGGGGGGGCAGATTGCATCAATCCTAGCACCAGCCTGAACTTGAGAATGCCATGCCTTCTTATCGAGCGCAAACCTGGACTCACCTCGCCATTGCTCCATGTGTCTACACTGGTAACCTGTGCCGAGTGGATCACTTACAACGTACTATTTTCCTAGTCTATGAATGCCATCCACTGTATCATCCCCCTGTTCTTGGTATGTGTCTCTCGTTCCCTCCCACCCTTGGCCATATGCCCTCAGATCCACACGAATGATACAACCCCACTCCACACACGTATCCTGAATTACAGTTTGAAGGTAGTCTTGTGTTAAGACGTTGATACAGAGTGACGGACTACAGAAATGGTGGGCGCACTTGCAGAAATGTAATGATGCTTTCATGCCAGATAAAAGCGCCACAGGAATCAGGATTATAGCACGTCTTACACAGAACTATTGAGAGGAGATCTCTGATCTCACTGCTTCCCTAGTATGTAGAACCTCCCTGCCCTCCCAGTTTTAGTGAGTGAGAATCTACTTTCACTTACTCAACTCAACCTCTTTCGGCAAACCCAGGACCCTGCATCCCCCACTATGCTGACTAGTATCTGCAATTACACAAATACGAGCTGGCCACCCCAACCGTCTTATCATTTTGCCAGACAAGTGTTTGTTTGAAGTGTTTTGGCTCTTGATTTTGGTCAGTTCACGAATCCTCTCTCATTCTATCTTCATTTTATCTTTTTCCTCCTAATCAATGGGGTAAAGCCTATATCCTTCCACGAGGCAATCATGGCCATCAGTTCTGAATTCCCACAATGCCATGGATGTCTTGTATATTATAGTGGAAGATACCCAGTACTCACCATTGCTTTATCCACATTCCTATACAGTTTCTTATTTCTTTTCGGCAATTTTTCACATTGGATGCCTCAGTTATTTTTCAGTCCAGTGATATAAATAATGTCACTACCTGTAATTAATTCATGGAAAACCTTTCTTGGGATCAAGACTCCCCTCAAGATCACGACACAGGTGGACATTGGTTTGATGCATCAACAACCCAGGAAGTGCCATCTCGGACAATATGGGATCATTTCTCATGATGCAAAAGTCGCACCCACAGATAATCCGCCCTTCCTTGCTATTGACGTGCTGGTGTCATGGCAGATCTATGTTTTACTCCGACAACGACGCTGGGGTAAAAAACAAGTGGGACCTCTTGCCACTCTGGTCAAAGATTTATGACCCTCGTAAGAAACTGCGGTCCACTAGCAGCAGTGGGGGTTAGGATTTTATTGCAACCGCACTGTTCTTCAAAGAAGTTCAGTGGTGTTGAGCCGTCGCTCTCTGGACCTATTCTGCTAAATCCCTGTCAAATTATTTTTTGCTACGGCCTGCGATGACCGATCGTGGTGCTCCGCTTAGATATAGAAATTTTTCATCCGACGCCTCACTTTCCAGGATTTGTGCCTCTTCTGTAATGCAATTGAAAATGCTCAACAGAGCCTAAGTGACAACGCAATGGTCTTTCTGGTATTGCGAAATTTTCTTTTCTTCGAACGTGATATCCTTGACCAGGTCTGTTGTCTTTTCCACTTGGAGGCTTCAGATTGGTAATCACCATAATGTGGAATCAGTCTCTCTATCCTCCCAATCCCCCTCCCCTTTGACGATCGTGCCCTTTTGGGTTTTGGAATTGGTGCTATTTTTTCCTGCGCTTGGCTCTCCTTTGAAAAATGTTTGGCATAGCTTTTTAGTTGTTGAAATTGTTTTTTGTATCGCCTTTTCCTTGATTCCCCTCCGCATTTTGATCCAATGAACATTCCTACCCTTCCCCCTCAGGACAACATTGACTGATTAGGTAGGCAAACCAACACCTTGATCCAAGAGTAGTCCTCAAGATCTTGTTTACGTCAGCACAACGCTCTGATAAAAAAAAAAAAAAAAATTAAAAAAAAAAAGAAAACCAATGGGAGCGTCTTGCCGTGTGCTGAAAAAATCATGTGGGAAGATTTTGCCGAAATTATGGTATTATTCATTTTTGTGGTGTAAAGAGAATTTTTCCTTCAGATAGGTAGTATCATGGCTACATGAGTTAGCTCATAGCAACTCAATCCACAGTTTTTCTCTTAATCAGATATCAAGATTAAAAAAGTGAGACCACACCATCACAATCACTTCAGATCCCGTGTGTGACCTATTGTGTTCCCAGAATCAAAATTTGAAATTGTGTTTCTTGTTTTTCCACATTATAATAGCACCAAGCCTGATAATTCTTTGACTGACTTTTGCTTCAATTCAGTTTGGACCTGTCGCTATTTTCTTTAGGGACGTTATTTCCCAAAGGTTTGAAAAAGTGATTGATCCAGGATTAAAGTACAATTTTTGCTAATAAAAGTAATTTCCTGATTTTCTTTAATCAGGCTAACACTAATTAGGGCACATACTTAACTGTTCTAGGTATGAGACCAGTGCGCAAATCAATCAAAGTGGACACTAAAATATTTTGTGATCTTTTTGTTGTTTTAAGGGTCATACCTTTTTGGTGTTATGACAAATTGTTGTGTCAATTGTCAATCATGCCTCCATTTAAAGGATTTGGGGTCCTCTCTATCTTTTTCGGATAACAAGAAAAAGAAATTGAAATATTGAACTCATTAGGCAACATGTTCGAATCTTCACAATTTGCAAGCAAACGTCTAATTTTGTGGCTTTTCACAGTTGGTGCTACATAATACCTTCAATTCGTTCATTGCCCTGGCAGTCAGATCATTAAGCCGCCCAGACTAATTCTGAAGAGGTAACCCCTTCCGCTTCCTCATAAGCCTTGCATAAAATTTAAATATCCAATCGAAACATCTTCAGCTTGTGTGCCATGCCATGACATCTTCCGCATGTAATAGACACTCTCGCCATGTTTGGGGTGTTTTCTCAGCTTGAACAAATTATTCATTTTTAACCCCATCTTTTAATTTTCCTTTATTATACAAGATCTTCAGCAACCTCTTCTTGTTTTCGGAGTGTTGTTGAATTCCGCCAAAGGGCTTCTCGAAGAACCTTCATAGCCCCGTCTACACTTTTTCCCCGCTGCGATTGAACTGGCGCATAGCCATCTCCGCTGCCTATTCCTAAAGTGTTTCTTGTATTCTATCTTAGGGGGTTTTTAGTTTAATTTAGACATTGTGTCTTGCCACTGGATTCACAGTAGCTTTTCAGATAAACAGATGGAAGTTTGGCAGACTTTACTGCTTGTTAATACCTTGCTGCTGGGCAAATGAATAACTCCATGTGCTGGGTCAACATTGAAAAACCACTCTTAAGGTATAAATTGCGATATCCATTGTTTTCCAGAAAGGTCATCGCATGTCAAGTCATTGAAAATGTCCTTTACGTGTGTATAATTTTGCATTGATCTTTCATTCCTCAACAGCCACTACGAGCTTACCACCCTTTCTCCTCGTAAAAGCTTGACCGTTCAGACTCTGTGCACCGATCAAGAAGATGATTCAAATGAGATTACACAAAAACTTGCAGGATTGAAATCGTTGATATATGCCAACTATTTATTGATCACATTATTTGTAATATATCCTGTTTCATTTGTGTTGGAGAAGAGTCCCCAAGGAACTCCACGAGGTCACACTAACCAGGACCTTGAGGAGAGGATATTAGATGTTTGTGAGTAGTCTTGGTGTGATCAGTGCTTGTCAGATAACCAGAACTGTTCCACCTGGGGAGGGGGAGTGTTATGATTCATAACTCGGGCGTTCGAGGGTGAAGGGTGCTGGATTGGTAACTGAAATAAGAGAGGTAATACTAGATGAGGTGAGTGATGGAGATTTACTAGATGAGGTGAGTAGGTCTTGGTGTGATCAGTAGAGAGACCAGAACTTGTCCACTGGATGGGGGGGGGGGTGTTTATTTTCAGCCTCCGGGCACAGAAGTGAGGTGGAAGGGTGCCTGATGGGTAGCTGAAACATAGAGCCTTGAGATCATACTAGAATGTTGTCTGTGAATGGCTGGTGTGATCGTCTTGGAGAGACCAGCCCTGTCCACTGGGGGAGGGTGGGGTGAGGGTACTTTGTCACTCGCAAGTGGGGGGAGGGTGCTCTGGTATGGATAGCTGAACGAGAGACTTGCAGAGAGGTAATACTAGATGAGGTGAGTGGTCTTGGTGTGATCAGTAGAGAGACCAGCACTGTCCCGCACTGGGGAAGGGTTGGCTGGGTTGTTTATGTCAGCTTCGGGCAGAGTGGGGGGGAGGGTGCGGGATGGGAGGGTCTGGGATGGGAGGGTTGCTGGGATGGGTTGGTGCTGTGATGGTTAGCTTGAAACAAGCGAGACTGAAGGAGATCATACTAATGAGGTGAGTTGTCCTTGGTGTGATCATTAGAGGGAGACCATTACTTCCACATGGGGAAGGGTTGGCTTTGGGGTGTTATGTCAGCTCGGGCAGAGTTGGGCGGGGGGTGCGGGGATGATAGCTTAAACGAGATACTTGAATAAGAATCAGACTAGCTGAGTGATTAGGTCTTGGTGTGATCAGTAGAGAGACCAGCACTGGTCCCCCTGGGGAGGTGGGGGGGGGGGGGCCTTAGTCAATCGGGTCGGGCTCGGGTGGGGCAGAGTGGGGGGGGTGGGGGGGGGGGGGGGGGTGGGGGGGGGGGGGGGGGGGGGGGCAAAAAGGGGGGGGGGGATGGTTGGCTGGTATGGTAGCTGAAACAAAGATAGACTTGAAGAATATCATCTGATGAGGTGAGTGGTCTTGGTGTGATCAGTAGAGAGACCAGCACTGTTCCACTGGGGAAGGGTTGGCTGGGGTGTTATGTCCAGCTTCGGGCAGAGTGGGGGGGGGGAATGGGGGGTGCTTGGATGGAGGGTGCTGGGATGGGTGGGTGCTGGGATGGGTAGCTGAAACAGCGAGACTTGAAGGAGATCACATACAATGAGGTGATTAGGTCTTGGTGTGATCAGTAGAGAGACCAGTACTGTCACTGGGGAAGGGTTTGGCCTGGGGTGTTATTCAGCTTCGTGCAGAGTTGGGGGGGGTGGAGGGTGCTGGGATGGGAGGGTGCTGGGAGGGGAGGGTGCGGATGGTAGCTCGAAACAAGCGAGACTTGAAGGAGATTCATATTAGATGTGGGAGTGGTATTGGTGTGACAGTAGAGGAACCCCCACTGTCCATGGGGGAAGGTGGAAGAGGGGGTATATGTCGGCCCTCGAGCAGAAGTGGGGGTGGGGGGGGGGTTCGGGGATGGGTGGTATAAAAACAAGATTGCCTTGAAGGAGATAATAATAGATGACGCAAGTGATCAATGTATTATCGTAGGGAGGAGTGGTTGCCATAGGAGAAGGTGGGGGGAGGGTGGTTAATGTCAACTGAGCAGAGTGGGCATTGTGCAAGGGTAGGGGAAATGGGTTAGGAAGGTTGAGCAGAGGTGGGAAGGAGGTGGAAGGGGCGGCATCATGAAAGACCTGAGAGCTTAATATAGATGGAACTAGTGAACATGTTATGATCAATATGAGAGGTTTGGTCAACAAGGAAGATGGGGGGAATGGATTAGGTCACTATGAGCCAAGGGGGGGGGAAGGGGGAGAAAATAGGCTTTATGTCAGCTTGAAGATGCTAACGTTCAGCTTGAAGGAGCTCAAACTTGGTGTGTGGGTTCTCATTATGAGTACACGAAGTCTCAGCAGTGCTCGTCAGAAGTCAGATGAGACTCACTATGCCTTGGGCTTTCTGGTTCTAATTTTTACACTTGCAATTGTTAAGAATTTGCATGATTTCAATAACAATTATATAAATATATAATCAAAATGTATGAGCTCAATTTTGGGGCAATTAACTTGTTCCTGAAAGGCTACTAATCCAGATTCTCCCTCAGCATATATTAATGTGTAAGTAGTTCGATCAGAATAATATCCAAAAAAAAACATATTAGTTTCATTCACAGAGTCCAATTTATATAAGTTTGATTGGATTTACACCAGACTGGTTCGCCGACACCATGGTGTCAACCGAGGTTTTCCACACTTAGGTCCTCTGAATTTGGAATTGTCAATGTGGACGTGTTTGTGTGCACATTGTCAAGTGACTCGCAATGTGCATGTAAATGTACCCTAAAAAACTGTGGCCGTTTCACCATCATCTATTATTTAGTCTAGGGAATTTTGTTTTGAATGCTTGCACAGAGATACATACACGTCATGCTTCATCTCCGTGGGCATTCAGAGGTTTGAATTACATGAGGCCCCAACAGCTGGCTTCATTTCTCATCACTTGGGGTAACGTCCTCAGCTTCTGTCAGAATTCTAGCTTCATGCCTCTTTTTACGGTCTTGTCTGTTATGTTGAGGGGGGGGGGGGGGGGTCCTGTTTCATGTTTTGTCTGATTGCAATTACTCAAATGGCTTTTGCAGCAATAATAATGTTGTTTTGTTCAATGTATCAAGTTCACTCATCCAACTTAGTAATTCAATAAACAATTCATTATTATTAGAAAGATGGTTTCATTAGTTGGAATCATGTTGTAAATCCAGTGTAATTCTCTGCTTTCCCAACTCCTTTCACCTAGACCTCGACAGAGGAAAATCTGAAAGTGATCAATGCAACTCGGATTTGCCTGGTGAAACAAATCGAACCAATGGATCATCAACCAATTCAGTAGATAAACACTAGCTAGTTGCATTTTTAAATAAATACTTTTTTTTTTGTTTTATAAAGTGGTAGTTTCACTCAGTTAGTGGGAAGTGGAAAGAAGTTAAAGACACGTATATCACCCACCTGTCAACTGCATAGCATTCGAGGAAATTGTAAACCTAGGGGTTTGCACACACTTTTCCCAGTATCTAGATGCAAACACGAGCATTCATCCGTGCATTGTTGGGCGTCCCATTGCACACTGATTTTACATTCATTCCTAGAGTGCTCTGACAATTGTTCGAGGTTATCACGAGAATCCCAAATTCCCATCTCCTCCTATTGTTAAAATGCATGGTTTAGGATGCAGAGAAATGCCAAATTAGGATTGTACAAGGCCCCCTAATAAACTCGCCATTCTACCTGCTTCACCTACATAAAATTGACAGACCCCGTACTCTGTTCAGAGTGCTGTTCCATGTGATGGACACAATAGATCTCTCATCTTTTCATCTACCATCCGTCCCCTCACTCTGTCAAGAGATGATTACATCACAATTCAAGAGTGGGCCATCCAGTCCATCAATCTACTATCTCTCCCTTTGGCTATTCGGCTGAATTCAGGTGTCGGGAGAAATTGACCTGTCCAATGCAGACTGGGCGTAGCTGTAAGTGGATCTCAATGACAGATTACTTGCATGCACGGTTTTCAACAAACGCGTCTAATATATACATATATATATTAGCCTCCTCTCATTGGTAATGACGCCACTTAGGCTAGTAAGTGCCCTCCTAAGTCTGTAATTTTCTATGCTTCCCCCAGTGGACCCACTATATCACGCACCTGCGTAATAAAGAGAACTCGCTGAATACAATCCCTGTGGATACCACTCGCCTGGATGATTCAAGGGCATGAAAGGAATCCCCGTCCAAGACCTCTGGGAAATTTGCAAGTTGATACCTGGATTCTCTATTTGTGAAGTCCGTTAGTTATTTTATAATGGTTATGGTGATTTAATCATCATCAGGTTGGGTGAAAAATGGCAGAGTAGCTATCTTACAAAATTACCATGTGCAGCATTGTTCCGGTGAAAATTAGAGCTTGGTCCCCTGAGTGGCGCCGTGGTGAGGTTTGAGGATGCATGTTAGCGTCAAAAAAAGATGGATTTTTGGCAAAATAAGGGATGTTTCAAAACTTTATTAGTGATTGCTTTGTTTAATAAAGGTACACGTTCAGGAATTGGGGTTGTTCAGGTTTTGTTTGCAGTGAGGGTACAATGAAGAGAAGAAGAAAGAAAACGAAAAGTTTTAAAAACAATATCAATTTAAAGAAAACATTGCCATTGCGAGAGTTCTATATGTGTCCCACATAATGACTCACTGGTTTTACCAAATTACATTAATGACCAGGACGCTGCATAATAGTTCAAAAATCATGAAAAATCCATAGTGTATTCTATAGTGCATAATATCTTGAATGATACAGTGCACCCCCTTTTGTTTGTCACCTGAACCTACAGAATTTCTGTAGTCCCACCATGACTGTCCCTCTAATCTTTTAATAGCAAAATACCCATATGTCAGTAGGCAACCCCCTCCCTAATGAAAATATTCTCTTCTCAAACATTGATGATTATTAGTTTACAATTTCTGGTGGTTGGTGACAGTTTGATAGTTTAAAGTTTCCAATAGTTTGCTGCAAGGGGTAAACCAATCGGTAAATGAGTCGATGAGAATTTCTCTGCCCATGATTCGCATGAGACTTTGCGTTTTCGTTGCACCTTCAATCAGCTGTCGGCCCCAGGGGATCAATATTGTGGGCATTTTTTCAGCGTTGCCCCTTCGGCCGTATGTCAGGTTCTCACGAACTTTGATTAGGTCTGATGTGGCCACTGACTGCATGTTCCATTAGCTGTTTTGATTTCATAGGTTGGGGTATATTACATTCTACACATTCTGCACTCTCGGAGTGTCAATGAACTCTGTTCTACTTACTTATACCCAGTGGTGTAGCCATAGGAGTGGTGGGGGCAGGGGGGAAAGTCCCCTGACAGAAAATCTGAGAGGGAAAATTAGGGAAATTGAGGGCTAAAAAAACAGGAAATATTCGGGAGAGGAAGGGAGGGGAAAACAAGAAGAATAATGGAAAAACCAAAAAATTCGTAAAGTTGGGAATAAATTGAATGATCTCGAAAATAAGCAGGCCCAAAATGGCATTGAGGGTAATGGGGGTATAGTGAAGTAAGAGGGAGCCTGCATGTTTTTGACGTCTCATAAAGGAAGTCCCCCCCCCCCAACATCCGCCCCCAGCACCCATACCACTCCCGCTCATTACTCTCATGAGCAGAGGGAAACCTAGGAATAAATGGACAAACCGGGGAGGAATTTGTATTACCCCTCTGATCGGAGGGAGACTACAGGGCTGCTCATACCTGTAATCTCCAAAACCATGAGAGATTTGATGGTTAGGCTAGGTTGGATTTTACTAAACTTGAGAAAGAAAACAAGGGACAGTGTAGTAATTCCAGGCCAGTTCATTGTTGGTCTCTCGCTAGTACCTGTTTCGAAATCGACAATAATTTAAAAAAGGCACGCCTTCAAAAGGCAGAATGCTTTACACCATTTGTAGAAACAAGTTTCAGTCACTAGCAGTGAACAGAGATATTTATCTAATGTGCTAGATGGCAAACAGATGAAGTATTTTTTACATTGACAGTAGCAGTAGATTATTTGCACTGTTTCTTAGAAAAGTACTCCCACAATCATCATATTCAATCTATACATGCATTGAATAGTAGTATGCTGAGTTGAGTTACACGACTGTAGGTTCACTTTCCCATTCCTAAGCCTATCTATCCATAATGATTTCTAGCTGCTGTGATTCAAGAGAACGGCAGTTTTGTTATCAGACTCGGCATGACAGTACTTCGCCTCCATTAGGCAGAGAAGTGGGGAGCACATGACTCATTCAGATTGTGTAGGATTGATGATTAGATTTATATCACTGGAAAATTTTTATTTTTCCTGATGGGTGGCTGGCAGTGAGCCCTACCCATCTATGGATCTCAACACAACTCATCTCTGAGTAATCTGCCTAAATTACTGCCGCTACTCTCATGCACAGAGTGTTATGGTCGGTCCTGATTAGCGGCAGAGGAAACAAGACAAGCAAGACAATTTCTCCATGTCTCGTCAGCGACCTGTTGCGTGCAATGCTGCTCATCCCAAGGAGTGCCCACGGAGTGCTGTCTAAATGAGAATCTCTCTCCTTTCATGAATCGGTCTGCGTCTTGAGTCACCCAGAGGCACCTCATAAGATTACAAAAAGATTTCTAATTTGCCCAACACCGGCAGGATTCTGTGTGGGGGAGGAAAAGCAGTTAATGTCAAGAAAAATTGCCCAGCTCTGTCCTCGTGTCTGTCAGATTTTTCCTAGGAAGAAACTCGCGGTTTTGTAGGCAGTGATAAACTCAGAGCTGGGGCTGTGGCTCCAAGGGCAGCTTCTTGTAACTTATTGACAACATGTCTATTGGTAGATTAATTAAATCCACGCTCCCCTTTAGGGCTTTCACGTGGCACTCTGGCGAGGAGCTTTAGGGATCAAATTACACTGTTGGTGGAAGATTATATGCAAATATAGAAATATGAGGTTTCACCTATAAAATGCGTGCAATTTGTCTGCAGAGACACTCGAGCTTCCAGGGAGGGGAACAACAAGCATTTTTCTTTCCAAGAGTTATTGCCTGTATGCTCGTATTCATAGCTGATATAAATATTGCAGACATCCCCTAGCCAACTTCCTGCTTAAATAAGAAGAAACCAGAGGGGAGCAGTAACATCTCATCTCACTTTTTAATGTAAGACTGGCTGGCCTATATACATAACATTTTGAACTCCAGAGAAAGTTAATGGCTGAATCCTGGAGGTTATCCCATCTATATAGGCACAGTATACCCCTATTACGCTTGGAGCCATGATGTACATCTACCAGTGTTATAGGTCTATAGTATTTTGCAGGCATCTGAGCAGGCACCCAGTATTGCGCATACTAGCGAGGTTGGGACACTCACTGTTGGGCTGAGACGCGGATTGGATTCCCTCTTGGATACCTCACTTTGCTGCATCCTTGGTTACATTTGGCAGAATCGTGTATCCATTGCCAGGGTTCTCCGGGAGGTGGGGTTGGTGAAGGCTAGCTGCCTGTGGTGGGTTGGGTTTGACTGCTGGGATGCTCCTGTAGCTCAGAGTTTAAAGCTGCTTCACAGATAGATGTACCTTGGAGTTGGGAGGGGATGGGCCAGACCCAGGCCTGGTTGCTTGCCCTGGAGGAGACCAGGCAATTGAAGGGTAGCAGGTGGATGTGGCTTGGTGCCTTTCAAGCATGTGCTCCCATGAGCGAGTGAGGAGCAGCAGGCTGTCAGTTCAGATTTATACTTTTTAATCCATAATTATGCAGTGGCTAATTGTATGAAATCAGAACACTGCAGTACACATGTGACAAATGTTGCTTTTGGCCTTTAATCAGGCAAGTTTATGGTGATTTAATTTTGTTGGATTATAAACATGCACCAACTCCCAAGTTAATAAATTTTAATCTAAAATAAATATATTTTCATTATATAATTGAAACAATAAAATATGGAATAATTGTTGTTTTGATCTTTGAGCAGGCAATATCCTCCTATGGTGGTTTTCAATATGTTGGGTTTATGATTATGCAGCTGCAGAATATTTTTGAAATCAGAACGATGCCGTAAGGAACAATTATTGGCTTTGAGCCGGCTGGGTCCTGTGCTCATTTGAAAAATTCGGATTTTATGATATATGCAGGCAGCAACAATTTGAAATCAGAACAATGCAGTTATAGAATAATGTTGCTTTGAGCAAGCCGATACTTGCGATGATTAAAAAAAAAATTGGGGTTTGTGAATATACAGTAGCAACAAGTTATTTGGAATTGGAACAATGCAGTAGTTGTTATTTGAGCATGACAGGTGGCTAAGTGATTATCAACGTTGGGTTATGAATATGCAGCAGTAGTGAATTTTTAAAATAAGAAGAATGCAGTATGGAATAAAATGTGCCTTGAAGCAGCCTGGTCCCTGTGGATTGTTTGATAGTTTGAGTTAAGGAATGTGCTGCAGTAACAATCTTTTTGCTACTGAGTGTCATGGGTTTGTTACTCCCCCCCCCCACCCCCCCCCATATCTTGAGGGCTTCAATGCTAACATATATTTTCATTATTCTTTGGACCCATACAATTCCAACAAAATGATGACAGGCCAACCCTTACACCTGCACTGACAACATTAGACTTCAAGACAGTTTAACTGTTCATTAGAGTAAAATAATTCCGAGCCGAATTTATTGGTATATCAATTTAAACTCTCAAGTTGTGTGGTTATCTGGGACAGAGCATGCATTGGTATCCCATAAAAGATATTTCAAAAGGGAAGAAGAATTTATTTCCGGTAGACCGCATGTTAGTCGCACACTTATGGAGTTGGAATACTTTGTGAATATGCAATGTTTCAAGATCAGCTGCACGTAGGAGGTAAAAAACATTAAGATCTTTAATATTCATCAGCAATTCATTTAGCAATTAGTCAGCCAGAAAACTGCATTCATACATTTTAAGGTTCTAAACATTGGCAAGACAACAATGGGTTCTGTGATAATGTCGGAACAACCTGTTGTGGGGTTGGATCCCAGAAGAGTCATGTTGGTTTCTCCTCTAGACAGGAAGAATCAAATTGGCTGCCAGGTAGTGGGTATCAGGAGAGGTCAATTGGGGCGAAACTCTTACGGCTGATTAGCATGCCAGTGATTTCTGTTGCGTCCCGGCCCAATCAGCTGTAATGAGTAACCTGGTGTTCGACGGGGGAGGTAACTGTTGTCCATAAGCCCTGGCCATGTCGTTAAAACTTAAAAAGCGGTAGGCTAGGGCCAGAGGTATCAGGTCATAAGCCCCCACAGCTGAGTGCTGAATTGGCACGAAATTGGCACACCCATCAGATTTGTTCACGTGCACTACCTCACTAAAGGCGAGCAATGACTGAACAACACTAGAGGCCATACTGCCTCTCCCTAGCCAACGCAAATCAGGTCCAGACCTAAACCATCCCCCTCAACAGCATGAGGAAGGCAAATCGGCAGCTAACCTTTATGGTCCCTGCTTCCCAGAACCCTGACATATCAACACAGGGACCAGCAGAGCCAAAGGAGAGCAGAGTGACGGTAGTAGGGAATATAGGTAGTAAAGAAGAAATCAAATCTACAGCTCTGTCCAACCATGAGGGTCCATGCCTCATAGAATAAAGCAAGGACTGGGAAGCCAATCCAAGCAAAAAAATGATTAGAAATCAGCCGAACACATTTACGAACCAGTAACTTTGTGGACTCCATTGCCAGAAAAGTCTACTGACCTCGGGCTGCAAAAAACGAGACACAATGGACGCTGCTTGAGGTGACCGAAAAACTCAGTGAAAATCCAAATTCTTGCCAACACACGAACCAAACCAAAAGTGCCGTTCGAGATACCACCGAAGGATCGGATCCTGGTCTCAGTCCAGACACCCACCCGGGGAGTCTCCACCATCGCAAACCTGCAAACCCGCCAAGTAAGCAGCACTATCAAGGCCAGGATTGTTCTAGTTAAAAGTGACTGTTGATGGCTTTATTGTTATAGATAGCTCCCCCCAATTTCTTGCTAGTTCTCCCGTGTAATAGATCATTTCCGCCAGCTGTCAGGCGTTCGGACCACAGGACACCAGGGCGATCATCTGTCCCTGCTTTGGACTAGATGTATGATTCAGAGGCCTCTTCACACCCAAATCCAGATTCAGATTTGCATTAACCCCATTGGTTAGTCGACAGGCAGCATGAGTAGGTGTTTCCTGATATTCAATTTTACAAATGGTATCCGTTTATTTGAGGGTAGTGGCAGGGACTGGAGGAGGAACAAACTATTCTATATATACGATGAGAAGAAGACATCAGAACTGCGGCCGATTGTGAGTTATTAAATTGATGAACAATGGAAACATAACTAAGTGCACAATGGAGATGTTCCCTCATTTCGTACAAATGACCTAACTTGGAGGTCAATAGCTCCACATGGGAAACACCGCATTGAAATGGGTGAATCTATGATAATTGTTCCACTCCCTACAATATAAGCTCTATGTATGTATTCAAGCATGCAGTTGTCCTTTCCCCCTTTCTTTAAGAGCTTATTAGACTTCGTACATGTTTGCTTTTTCCGGATTCTCGAAAATGACGGTCTCAACTTGGATGCTTTCAGCTATTAGATGGCAATTGAAACCGGTTCTGGATTGTAGGGCGGGTGAAAATGAGGTAGTGATGAACTCGATTTGCTCAGAAGTTATGGTTAGAATGATAGACAATAGAGTGGATGATGAATATTAAGATGTGTATATTTTATAGTCACCCATTCAGGCCCTTAAATTAAGTCATGTGAGTATGATTATGTTTAATGGGAGAAGGATATCTATCTATTAATCAATCCATCAGTTGAAGGATAAACAGAACAACTAGGCAAGACTAAGAAAAAAAAAAAATGGCCTTTTTCCTTTCTTCTTTCAAAGTGTCATACTTTCAAGAATCGGGTCATCTCTGGGAACTAGGGGACTGTGATTCAAAATTAAATAACGAGGTGTTTGTCGCAAGTGGTGTAAGGCCTGTTAAAACAGAAAGTGTAGTTTTACACTTCTGTTGAGCTGCGGTTGGGGGAGAGGAATGTTATTTGGATGTCATGCTTGTTACAACAAGGTTTGAAGAAAACTATCTATTTGTAAGCAAATAAGATCAGAACGAGGACATGGTTAGTTGAGACAATTAAGGCAGATGTGTGTTGTGAACTCGTGACAGGACTTGATTGAGTAACAATGGGTATGAAGGGGTCTGTAATAGGGCTGAGTACAATAGGTAAAAGGGGGTCTGTCGTATGGCTGATAATTAACTGCTATTTTATTATATCCAGATTCGTTTCAAATTCAACTCAGAAACATAATTCACCACCCTCTGTTGTGTTCAGTGCAGTCAAATTGCAATTACAAAACTCAAATTCGAATAGGGGGAGGCAGGGGTTGTCCCAGTATTATCGGTGCGTTGACATAGCTCCCTAGGCCATGGGCATGGCTAGATCGAAGTCATCTCTCAAAAAGTTTGGGGTGCTTATAGGCGAGGGGTGGTATTAGTAAAAATAAGTAGTACAATTCACACAAAAAAAAATTGCTTTTGCCACATGGTCATATACGTGATAGGAAGGCTGAGACGATGGATAAAGCGTGAACCTGCCTTTATATTTTCACATTATCTTGCTTAAATTACAATTTTTTTCTCCCCCATTCTTGGTCTTCGCTGCTTGAAAATTTGGTCATTCTGCTCTAACCGTAATTTTTTGTTTGTCACATTAGGTCCATATCAACAGAATGTTGAAACTCACTCCTGCGGTTTGCACAATTCTTACAGAGACATACAAAGAGGTTCCTTAATATTTTCCAATCTATTACTGTAGTATAGTGAGGAAGTAGGCCTTTCGAATTCCACCTTTCTCTTTTATTACTGACTTGTTTTTCTTGTCACGCAGCTCTCACAACTTTGCATTTGTGTCCTTCAGCAACAAAATTTACAAAACTTCGCTACTTTGCCGCTTCATTGGACAAATAATTGTGAGAATATGTGTGTTATTCCAAGGATCATCTATAATTTTCATGGTATATTGTTTTATAACAAGGACACCTCTTCAAATTCGACCTTTCCATTTGTAACTAGGACAATTGCTGCCAGGTGAAAACCGCCAACATGTGATAACCCCACTTTTAGGTGAGTAGGGCGGACATTGGTTATTGGGTTGCCCAAATGTGCAAGAAAATAATTAGCAATAAAATCAGTATTGCAGCCATCCGGTGGGGTCCATTATTGGGTGAAAAGGTTTGCCTCAACATGAACTGCCATGTCACAAACATAAACAAATCTCCAAAAGAAATATTCCCAAGAAACTTTGAATGTATTGTTACCAGGTGGGGACCCCTTGGGAAAAAAAAAGTTGTCTCAAAATGATTGCCAGTGTTCGAAAACTGAAAATCTGCCAAAGTCTGTTTAGAAAAAAGAAACCGAAGTTGGTCTCAAGACAATCACATGTTCGTAGCGGGAATTATTGCAAGAAGCTTCACTTGTTGAATAAGTCCCAGATGGCAACCGGAGAGCGGTCTGGAGACGACCACTGTGGAAACCATCCAAGATATCACGTGGTGGACATGTATTCAATAGAAACATTGTGTGGAGAGTTATTGGCTCACACACAAAAAGTCTGTAGTGGCGAACAAGGCAAAACCAAAACCATAGTGGTGAGGCATACTGACACAGTTGCTTACCAATGCTTATCCCACTGCAATGAAACATGAAGAACCCTTTCCAATTTGGTTTTTGCCACTGTCATTCATGAAGCCACACCTAAAATGTTTCAGTTGTCATAAAACAAGCTGCTTCCCTCTTTATTCAGGGTCCTGTATTCTCATGAAGCCTTTTTGAACTGAAATTTATACGGCCACAAAAGGATTGAAAAATATGCAACCCTCTCCACATTCCGTCTGTACTGTAATAATTCAGAGCTCTTCAACATTCCCACTCAGCTATTACGCCACCAGTTCTTCAATGTTTTAGTAATGTAGGAATTTCATTCTGACTTGTTACTGTATTACTGAGTGATTCCTCTCAATGAGCTATTAATACATGATCTTGTTACAGTGTTTGGCTATGTTGTGAAATTCATGAAGCTCTTCCCATGAAATAGCTTGAAATTGTTAATGTATGACTGGAAGCCCTGTCAATATTCTCCTAAGAGGGCTACTTTCAATGGTTCAAGTTACTGTCATTTAGCTAGTAAAGTCCTTTCCACATTTGCTTGAGTATTATATGAAATGACAAGAAGTCCTTCGCACATTAGCTACTTCAAAAACAATTTTTTTCAGTTATTGTGACAAAGTTTATGGAAGCCCCTTCCACATTTGCGCTTGTTACTGTAATTGTACACATTTGCTACAGTACTGCACATCTTGCTACATGGAATAGGTACTGTAATGATTTACTGAAGCCCTGAATTTCCCAATTTATGCCTTTGTTATTGTACTATTCACGCAGAAGCCCATTCCAGTGGTTCTTATATCAGCTACTGGACCCAGCTCCATACATGACACAGTCGCTCAAAGACACAGTAACATTTGTTTGCATTTTGGTTCCTCTGTACAGACTCTTGTGTTTGCTCTTGACACATTTTCATACATTCTTTTCAGTGGCGTTAGTGACCACATACTGGTAAACCTCCTGGGCTCGAAATTTGCTACCAACAAAGCTATTTAATGTTACGCTCCGTCAGTACAAGAAACATGTAGCGCTATATTTCCACATATTCCCATTCTTCCTTCAGCCCAGAAGCAGAAGCCTCCTAAAGCCGGCCTCCTTAAATTTCTCCCGTTTGTTACTATAGGTTATCGTCCAATGTTACTCATGTGTTCTAACACTTTGGTTAACATAAAGTCTGGGCAACAAAATTAACGACCTATATGGATGGCCCACAGAGGCTTTGCAGCAAAGTTTGTGTAATTTTAGGTAACAATTTCACATACACCTGCTGGTACAGTCAGATGTAACTGGTGTGCTCTTACACAATTATGTAATTTGTTCTCTTCAGGGCAATAATGAGGAAATAACAGGTAGATACATTTATACGACACTTCCACTCCCATCACATCCAGAGATCAAACTCATTTTATCTTCTCTTCCACTTATAATTTTGAAGTGCGTAACATAAATGCAGAATCAAGCACCTCATGGTGTCCATAGTAGTTCAATGAATAAAATGGCTGGCTAGGTTCAGGTAGGTTGTAGATACATCAGTTATTCTTAAGTAGTATCCGATCAATATCCTGTAGCATACCACTCAAATGACTTCTAGATACCTATTAGGATTTTTTTAAAAATTTTTTCATTAGAATCTCAATATCAATTTCTGTGTATTTTTGCTGTGTTGCTGTGTTGCAGAGTTTGAGCTACCAGATGAACTGTTGTGAATATTCAGCCTATTATTTGTTTGGACTAGTTTCACCTCGTATTATTGTCAGTAACATTTGACATACATAAACATTCACAAGAGTCCAAACAAGTATATTTTCCTGTCGGGAGTTTCCATTTAGGACATTGTTGCCAGGTACGAATTTGCTGGGCCTTATACCGGTATGATAGGGTGCAATTGTTTATGGGCATGCGCATGTAGTAGAAAAGGTATATATATTGTAAGCCATGAAATCGGTCAGTTTTAAGAAAATGGCATGGGGACATGGATGTGAATAAATAATCGAACTATATACCACTTAGAATTGCTCTGGATCATTCACATAGCAGCATCTTGGCTTGAGTTGAACAGCTAACCCATACCTGTAAGTGAATGAAGTGCTCAAATCAACATAATAAGATGACTTGATCAGCTATTAAAGTCTTCCTCTTATAACAAGTTCCACTAACACTCTCAACAAATTGAGTCTTTAGGTGAGGGTTAAGACTTCTATTATGTGTCTTATTTTGGTCACAGGCGGCATCTTATGAGAAGGAGAAGCAAGCACTGAACAGGGAGGTCCTCACGCTCAGCCAGAAGCTCCTGGACACAAGATTCGAGATTAACAAATTGGAAGAGAAAAATGTAAGATAGGCTATTCAACTGAATATTCTTGAAGCTTAGCTTGTAGCTAAATTTCTGTGATTTTGTTCGGGGCTATGTTGTATGCTTGAGATCAAATAATTGATGCTTATTTCTCCTCTTCAAGCAGGGGTGTAATTGGTGTGCAGATTAAAACTTGCAGCAGTCCTTTTATTATGGTTATAAAATAGAAAAGGAATCAAAAGTCCCGTAAAAATGACCATCTAACCACCAGGAAACCAAAAGGATTAGTGATTCTTGAATGTTTCTGTCACCTATGCCAGACAAACGGACGATTGGGAGATTGTACCAGCTTCATTATGGGCAAACATAAAGGTCTGACAAATTTCTATCTCTTCCAAACCAACTACATAGGGTTCCTGTTACCTGGTAAGGAAAGCTCCACACTAAAATCAGGTGTTCAGGACTTTGAACTCTGCTAACCTCAGATGATCTCTGACCTGACCCCAAAACAGGGTTCATGTACTCATCATGGGGAACACACATACCAAGTATGAGCTCATCCATCCAGGTGGGGTTAGTTATCGTGGTTACAGCCAAAAATTGGTAAAATATTCCATTTTTTTTACTATTTTACTAAATTGCCATCCTGACCGGAACCAAAAACAATAGGAGTTCCTGTCTCACCATAAGAAAGCTGTACACCGAATTTTAAACGTGATCGGACCAACCATATGGACTTATCATGGTTACAAGTTTCAGACTTTGACCTCTGGTGACCTCAGAGGGACCTATGACTGATCCAAAAAAAATAGGGTTCATGTAACTCACAATGGGGAACACACATACCAAGTATGAGCCTGACCTACTCAGACCGATCAAGTTATCGTCCAACGTTTAACAAGCTGGGCGTTCACACACCACACACACGACGGACTGGCATAGATTCCTCTGACAAGGAATGAAAAAGGACTCATGTGCATATTGATATCATTGAAAAGTGTTTTACAGCCAGTGCTTTTCTATGATTGGAAATACAGGAGGATGGTGTGGCTCGTACTTGACTCCGATTTCCAGGGTTGCTAGATTGTGGTAAAATTTCAGGTGCAATGTCTTTACAATATGAATGAGGAGTCTAGTAACAGATTCACAAACCGTAACTTTTTGTCGTAAGGCTTCATTGTAATCAAGTCTATGTGCACGATGGGCAGATATTCTTTGACTACATCAAATTTTGCCAAGTCATCACTGTGTACCTTAGAGACTGTGTAAAGCTAGGGGGGATCTGCCCTCTCTCCCGTTCTATTGAACAATTCCGTTGTAGTCCTGTCCAGCTTTATCCCTGCTTTGTGGGACAGATATGCCATGCCATTCTGGAAATATTATTTCAGCTTTAAATGACCAGCCAATGTGTCAGATATAATTTCCCATAAGATACAGACCCTAGCACAGTGGTAAATCTATTGTTACTGCATTATCTACGAAAGCTACACTTGATCATATCAGCCAAGCCTATGCTACTTCATGTTTCCCACAATATTTCCTCCTCTCCCCTCCCATTTAAATTGAGCAGATGTGGTATCGTACCCATGAGACGATGAAAAGACAGACCGTTGTCGGCCTTCACCTTGATAAGGCTTCCCCAGTATTGTATTCGGTGCATAAATGTGCGCATCTCAGCAGAAAACAGATGGCACATGCATAAAATCGGGCCCTGGGTGAATAGCGGGGAACTATTTACTTTTCGCGAGATGCGTAGCTTTACAAGAACATAACTCCAACCGTCCACGGGCATTCGAATGTTGCTGGAATTTTTTTCCCCCTCGATGTCATGATTTATCAGGAAGATTCAGATGCGTTCTTTATTACCCCATTGTCATGAACACGTGACTCGGGGAAGGAAACCCTCTTGAAATGCACATACAGGCTCCCGAGGGTGTGAGGTGAACCTGCCCACTTAAGAAATGTGCTGTAATTTGCATTTTGTCCGGAAAATTTGCATTGATTCCATGGTCGGATGTTGTCGTCTGATTCTTGAATCGTTTGGAAGGTTAAAGATAACGTTCCAGCTTTGCAAAGTCTTATTAGCCAGTTAGGAGCGCCATGATTACCTTTGTAGGGGCTAGGTGTAGAAATATCCCCTGGAGGTATTTGCTGTAATAGCAACCCTGGGGGGTGGGAGAGGGTGGGTAGGAGGATTTTCTACCTAGCTACTACTTTCAGACAATACTTTTCAAACAGTTGTCTGGGTGGGAATTATCTGTTGAGAGGGATTTGAATGGGTCATGTATGCAGGCTGGACAAAATTGGCAATTTGGGGAGCTCCTTGCCATCTGGAGGGAAATCTGGCCTATTGGAGGGAAATCAATTGCATTTCAAAGGTAATTTTGCAAGGAAAATCATTGTCCTCTTGCTGGGATTTTTTCCCTCCTTGCCAGGAAATTTGCATTTTTCCCAGCCCTGCATGTGGAACACCTGCATGAACTTCAGTTAATTCCCTTCTGTTTCATCCACAGCAAAGATACAAGAAGGAATGTGAGTGGCGGTACAGCTTCTCCAGTGCACGCCTTCAGGCGCCTACCAGCAGCACAAAGTTAGCACGGTAAGGGCGACCAATCAATGAAATGAGTGCGACTGTCAAATGTTGTATGAACATTCACGCCATGATGTTGAAAGATGGGTTTCCACTCAAATTACACAGATCATAATAGATACTTCGGTAGTCATGTTGTAGTGGTATTTGAGCTAGTCTGGTTTAATTAGAAGGGGGAAGGGGGAATTCCTCCGTATATTTAATTAGGAGGGGGGGGGATTCTGAAGATTAGCAGCAGGGACGCGCATGGCCTCGCTATACGAACGGACAAAACGTGGCTGGAGCAAAGGTTGCTATTTCTGCTGAGGTAAAATTTCAAACACATTATTCCCCTATATTTAGATGAGATACTCACGGAATGGAGCGGATTGCGTCAGTTAGAAGGGCTGACGGTTTGAGCGACTGCAATTGGCTTGTAAACAATTACAATTGGCACGCATTCATTTCCTTTCTGAGCTGGCACACTTGTAACTGTAGGCTGGTCCGTTTCAGTTTAAGATGGAAGCAGGCTCCTATACATCATTTTATTTGGTGTACTTTGTGGATTTCCTATATTCTCTCTCCCTAAAAACCAAAAACCAAAGAGAAGCAACTGAATTCCTTTCTCTAGTCGTATATAGGACACTTGTATTTCCTCAATTCTGTCTGTCATCAAATGTCGGGTGTTCTCGATCCGCTGTTGAACTTGCCTGAACTTTGGTGGAGAGGGGAGGGAAGGAATTTATCATGCTCGTACTTCGAATAAATTAGCTCCCGACTAAGGTGCATAACGTAATAAGAGAGTCTGACTGGTGCGACTTGTCTGATATGCTGTGCATGCTGTAGCCCACCCCACCCCCCCACCTCCCCGGAAATGAAACTAATGGACATCATGCCCCGCATCGAGAGTTGTGACTGTTTTTTCAGCGAGTGTCCTATGGGGTTAATATACCGGCCTGTTGATGTCTCTAACAGTGGTAAGGCTTTAGCACACTTACACCATCCGGTAACGGATTCATGTCATGTTCAACACGCTTTCAATGCTGCGTTTTATTGAGTGTGCCTCGCATAGTCTGGAAACATTTGCTTGTCACAGTACTGCCTATTTCACTGCCCATAAAAGGATTAACTGCTGTGTTTTGTTCAAGAAGACACTTCACACAGATGGGGGAATACTCCTACATAGATACTACCAAATTGTAACTCTAAACATGTCGCTAGATCTGTTTACTACCATCAGGTTTTATTTGCAAATATAATTAGCGCATGGTTTCCCATTAATTCTTCTTCCAGTGAACCTTGTAAAGTAACTTGGTTGTGGTTGGCCACATGACACCTAAAGTACATGTCATGTAACCCTAACTTCTGTTATTTTTGGTGTCTAGTACTAGTATATTTAGGAAAACTTCCTTCAGAAGGAATTTTAGCCGATTTGAATGTGAAAATAAGACAAGTCTGCTATTGTTCAATGTGCCTTGTGACGTTACAAGAGTAACCAGGACCCTCTGTAATACAGAATCAATCCGCAAACATGTATTTTCACCAATTACCTAGTGACACAAAAACGAACAATGCAATCTGATTGAAAACTTACAAATTTGTTCACAAGATACGGAAGAATAATTTCATCAGTTTCATTTAGAATATTAACTGATATTTTTCTGCTATAATAGTGCAAGATTCATCATTTTACTCTGTAAAGTAAATGGGCAACCTTCGCATTGTTACTATGGTAACGTCACCAGATGAAACTCATTCAGTCGGCGAATGGATTACTCAACAAGGGAACATGCCAGAATTGACAAATTTGGTTGTGGGGTTTTGACATGTCCTCTTTTTATGCAGTGCCAGTTTAAGGATGATCTGTGCATGGCCCTGAAATCGTAAGTGGAGCTTCTACATGCAAGAGCCTCCCCCTCCCCAAAAATCCACGCCCGCTCTCAAATGTGTCAGGATGGTAGGGACAATTCATGATTGCCCTGAATGCGACAATGATTCACACCATTGGATATCAGCCTATATAGTTAGTTCATGCTTATCCTGTGAATTTATGTTGTTCCTTGCTCTGTGACATTGCAAGTTGAATTTCGCAATAGCTGATTGTCCATCATCAGCCAAACGGATCTGCACGAGGTTTCGGTTGTGGGTTTGGCTGCCATAATGTAATGAGTAGAAAGTACTGAGGGTCAAGTCGTATTTTCATGAGTATTGGCCTTTAAATGAAAAGTTCAGTCTTGTTGGGCGAAGCGAGGTAGGAAACTCTGTAACTCGGTCTAATGTGCCGCCTGTTTGCCCACCTCCAAGAATATAAGGCGACAATCGATGTGGCTATACTTAACACACTTTACTGAAACAGCCTACTGGGCTATAGCACGTTACTCCGTCAGAGGCAAACAACCATGGTATTAGAAGCTGCCACTATGTGGCGGCAAGCAGCAACCGCTCGTGATCTTTCTATGCCTGTGTTGCTCCGGTTGGCACCGATGTTGACTTGACAATATAGCGTGTAATAGAGCTGGGGTTTACGTAAACCTAGTCAGATTTGTCAAACAGACAGGCGAACGCATGACAGGGAGTATTGATTACGGCCCTTGTTGTTCACTTAAGGGGGTCGCGAAGGGCTTACTGTCAACTGAAATTAATGATTCTTCTAGGTTCTTCGATTGAGCTTCATTATACGCCGGTGTGAAGTGTGAAGTAGGTTTTGTTTTGACGGGCCGTTTACATTTATGGTAAATGTTTGTCCTTCGGCAGCGAGAGATTGCAGTCCCATAAGATAATTCTTGAACTTTCAATTACTCAAAATTTCACTAAATGGACGATAATAATAGGCCTTGAAGAACGATGCTAAATTACTAATGTGCACTATCGTAGTGTAATAAAAGAAAACTTTGGGAGCGTATAGGGCAACATTTCAATTTTCAATTAGGGGAATTTGTAACTTGCAATGAGGGGTAAATTGGTTAAAGCTGTGCATGACAATGGTCATTGTACCGATAATATTAACAGATGCACAGGTAGTTATAATATCTTGTTAACAATTATGTTCATATCCAGATGTGAACCATCAATTCATAACAGTACATGCTTTTCATTGACTTCCTCTACACAATCTATAGCAGATGCACACAGCAGTATGTCCATTGTGTTTAGCTGACATTTTGTGTGGCGCTCTCATTGAAACCTGCACAACTGGCTGCAGTGGTTGGAGGCAGTGGTCTGTGACGATGCAGAATTGGGTCAACGCTTATTGAACTGTTGGAGAGCTCGGTCTTAAGATCAAATATATTGAGAGTTCAAATCCCTGGAGCCTGGGGAGCTCTTTCCACACCCCTGTCAGACAATTTAAAGCTGGCCGTTAAAAGTCTATGACACTACCCACGTGTAAAATGGGTGTACCTGTGAGGAACTGTACTGGTGGTGCAGAGCCAGTTGTGAAGTGCGCCGTTTGAAGCGGCCCATTGTGCCTTGTACTTGCCCAGTTAAGGTGACCCATACCTGTGTGCAGGTTACCACAGGTTACCAATGACTGGGCCTCAGGTCGTAGTCGTGTGAGAAGGCTCTGCCTCAAAACAAGGTCATTCTCCAAGATGTCAATGACGTATTGATAAATGCATTCATTTTCAATATTTCTCATTGAGGGTATTTTCTTGAACTATTCAAGGCTGAATGGAACTTCAATATTATTCTCTTTCAAGTATACAAGCTGAAGATTATATTTAGAAATGACAGGTCTGCCCACTGTCTAAACGAGGAAGGTGGAATTTTGCATGTACGCACTAACGTACATTTGTCACAACGTACATCTGTCAGTCAGCATCACCCCAAATATGACAGGCATAAAGCAGGATTATATCTTTAAGACTATGTATTTTCCTATGATTCATGTCATCTCCATTTCAGATGGTGTTTGCCAATCACTGGAATTTTAGGCAACAACCTGCCCAATTTACCCACAGGCCACAATTAGCTTAAACAGAAGGAAATGCAAAACTCACTGCTGGCAACATTTTGACAGGATCTCTGCATGCCTACCTAGAGGAAAACACTTGAGAGATTGCATGATTTCACCTGACTTGACGTGATATGCCTGCGGCAGGAGACAAATAGAGCCAAGCGTGGGTAATGGGATCTCCTAATTGCATGTCAAACAAGTGAACTCGTAACTTTTTGACCTGTTTTGAGGTTGTAAAAGGAATCTTAGAACAGCGTGGCACTAGCTGTGAGACAATAGATGCTCACTTGGCAATTTATTTAAGGATACTCACTTTGCGGTATGAGTCAGTAGAGGGTGAATAATGGTGTGCAAACACGGGGGGGCGTTCATGTCCCCCCCCACTTCACATCTACATCCCACATTGACCCTACCACTCACCATTACACAACAATCACCCACCCTCTTGCACAAATCCATGCACCTCACAAATTTCATTATGTTCCACACTTAGCCGGTAGACTCCACAACACCACCTGGATCCCTTATCTAAAACTAGCTCTGGCCAATGGTTCAGCGAAGTGGCGGACCATGATACAGAGGTCCCTGGGTGACATCCCAGGTCAGCCATGAATTTATGCTACCCCGTTGCCGTGTTATGGCCAACCACTAGCGTCTGAACTGCACAAACTTACATCTGACTCCCACACTTGACTGCATGGCATTGCACCTCTGACAGCCAACCATCATAAGCCCATGTTTTGGAGCGTCCACAGGACAGTTATCCAAGACCCAGTCCGTACTCGGGGAGGAATGTGATACGGGGTGGGGGGGGGGGTTTAGCCCCCAACTTTCGTGCCACTGGACTTCTGGGTCACCTTTAACTGGGAGCTGGGCCATCATTGAACTGTAAAAAATAGTCCCCCGGGCTACCTAGATGATTAGCCCCTGCATTTCAAAATTGGCTGATGGTCCCTTGTATCTCGTTGATTCACTCGAGTATTGTATATTTCTTCCAATACTATAGATCTATATGTTGGCCGATTATGACCAAGCATACAAACCCTCCAACATACAGTAGTCTTATATACCTCACAACCTGTGTAGTCTCAGAATAACTGCCATCTTCCTCCTTGCGTTCTCGTGGAATTACCTAACAGGGTTCTGGCACTTCATTTCAGTGAAAGATAATATCCCTGATCCATATCTTCACCATTATGCAGTCAAAATTAGTACATACACTCCGGGATGCCTTGCAAGCCCGGGGACAGGTCACAGATTCATATATGAGCCCAATCTAGGGTTGTTCTAGCATTATACCATTTCTGTGTATTGAGATACTTCCTGGGAGGTATTGAATTCCTCTCCTCTCGCCGCCCCCGAATGCTCATTTCGGTTACAGCTCGTGTTTGCTCTGAGTGCCCAGAGCAAAGATGCCGTAAGAGTTCATTGCAAGGCAGAATGAAGTATCGTTATACTCGTTCAGTCAGATCTGCGAAGGCTGTTTCAATTTGTGCCACTATAGCAAATATTGAATTGCATACAGTTTGACAGTGTAGCTATGTAGCATGGTGGAACTATGAAGCAGTCACTTAAGAGAATTTGTAATCCAGACGTCTTCTCAAAAAAAGCAAACTGAGTTTTACTTTGATGTCACGTCGAACAAAAAAGTACTTTTAGGGGGTGGGGGGAGGTGAAGTATATGGGTTCTTGGTAAGCTTTTATTGGGTAGGGGGAGGGGGAACAAAGGAGCGGTACTGAGCAGGTCACAGAAGAATATCAGGCTGTATATTGGTCATTTGATGGAAAATTCAGTGAAATGTGTTGTCTGATAGTGGAAAGACTATTCTCTTCCATAAAAAAAAGGAAAAACATATAGTAGCCTGGATTAATATGTTATTGTTACCCCATCGTCCCATAGAAGTATTGGACGGGTCTAAAAGTGTGTGTCGCCCCCGAATATGGCGTGGCGGTATAAAAAGTTTATAACAGATTACATGTTTCAGAATGTGGCGATCATTTCAAGACCAACATCAAGTTCCACTCTACCGGAGTACCGGACCTCACTCGGTGGCCATTTTAGATATTCATAATCATTCTGAGACCATCTTAATTTTCACCCATTGGACCCCACCGAATTGCCATTTGTTTTTTTTTGTAAACATTCTCTATCAAATAAACTCCTGCGCTATTCCATATCTTGAGTAGGGGGGGGGGGGAGGCAGCACGCATATTCTTTGGTATCAAACAACATATAAATGTGAGTGCTCAAATGTGGAGATATACACGTTAGCGGTTCACCCTCAGTCAATGTCTAGTTTCAGCAATGGTTTTAACCACCAACAATAGCCAATATGAGTGATTGGCCAAACACACAGATGTTTCTACAAATGGCTTCGATCACATTTTGACAGAATATTACATTCAATCACTCTGCCCAATCCCCAGCCATTTTCTACACTAGTACACTCAAGGATACACATGAACTGAGTTAGAGACTAGGAATATTTACCGGTGAACGCTATTGGATCTTGGCCTTCTGTAATGTCCCCTTGTGTCGTTGAAAATGGAATGGAGTTGCAGTCATGGAGATTTGACCAATCATGAAATTCTTCTAAACAGTGGAAATTTCCCTCTCAGGTTAGCATAAGATATCCCTGAAATTATTCAGCTAGGTTCAGAAAAATTTGTGCGTTGAATCTGTGAAGACTTTTTCAAGGTCCTCTCGAGCCAGCCTTTTATATTGCCCATCTGTATCCATGCGTGACGGACCCTGGGAAAATTGGATCAGCTGCTGCCATCTTTAATTATCATAGTGCATCTCTGCTCCATGGATCTGTGACACCTTTCGCAGCATGTCAACTATGTGGAAGAAACACTATATGGGAACTCTTAAAATAAAACGGATAGGTGGTTATGACTGCTGATGGCAGCGGATAGATATGATAGATCTGATAGATGGATAGGTAGGTAGGTAGTAGGTAGTTAGGTGTAGGTAGTTAGGTAGGTAGGTTTAGATAGACAGCCAGACCAGACAATTGTCCATCCATCTTTCCTCTGCCTCTTGGAACTGAGATTACTTACTGCAATGTTTTCCTGTTTTCCTCTCAGCTACCAAATCAGCTCTCAGTATTATGTTCACCAAATCATGCGAGAATGCTTCGAGCATCGCGGCTCTACAGGCGGCCAATACTGGCACTTCCAACACCAATTCTGCGACATCAACATCCCCCAAGTCAACCAACGCAAGCCGCCACTGCTGAACTCTGGCAGCGAGCCCCATCTCAAGATGGGGTACTGTCCTCGAGATCTACGACACTGGTGGCCGCCACGTTGTCTCCCGGGCGATACAGCTCCGTGACTATGCGGGAGAAGCGGGTAGATGGAGAAACGCCATCCAAGTCTCCTCCCGAGAAGAAAAACCGGTGGCACCAGTTGCCGCCAACACAGTGGTGATTGCAGCAACGTGGGTCGCCCGGGCGATCAGCGCCGGGACGATGCGGAGACAGCGGGAGTGGATAAACGCCTCAAGTCTCCCGGAGAGAAACAGCGGGGGGGCCCCAGCAGTGGCAAGAGCAACACAGTGGTGATGCACGACAAGGGCGTCCAAACCCTGTACCCCTACCTGAGCGACCAGAAGTATGACATGCTATGCGTGAAGTGCGGAGTAAACATGAGAGACGTCACCTTAGAGGAAGAGGAACTCGCTAAGGTGGGAAGTTGGTCAAAGGTTGAGATCTGGTGAAGGTGTGACCATGTGACCCACCTTGGGGAAGGCAATACTGCCCAAGCAAGGCAGAGGGCTCACCATCACCCCTGGTGACCTAAGTGACCTGTCAGACACGACCCTGTCCAGAGCCGGAGGCAAAAGATAGCCTCCTGCTAGACTTCTGGAAAACCCAAGCTTCAATTGACAGAGACCAATGCAGAACCAGTCCAGACCAGGCCAGGCACTAGCCGATGTTGCAGTATGGTGCTGACGATGTAAGAAGACGTCGGAGGAGGAGGACCACAGCAAAACGGCATCCTCCCAGGGGAGTGCCCACACCTGGGGATTCTGGTGTGTAGATGATGGCCACATCCCCGGTACCAGCAGACAAACTGTCAGCGAAGACTACATCGAATGGAACCAAGAAAGGAGGGAGTGGATGATCACAACCGGAATCGGAGGTGGCAGTGAACGGGAAGAATGAATGCGAAAGTCTGATTTCCGAGAAGACCCAAGAAAGACTGGCAAGAGAATACGATCCACCCCAAGCAACAGAGAATAAACCACCAGCGAAGGTCAGCAGGGAACCACCAGCGAACAAGTGGGCCACAGCCAGCAGGAAGGGAGACGAGGTCAAACGGAAAGCACTGGGCGGGCAGATGAGCCATCGGAATCGACCCCTGGGAAATAAGCCCAAGAATCCATGGACGGGAACCAGGTGAGGCCGGGCAAACCAGAGGCAGGTCCAGCCCATGTGGACAAAGACAGGTATTAGAGCCGCCACTCCCCAAAAGCCAAGCCCTAAGCCAAGCCCCAAGCCCTCCAAGATCGAGGATCCATCCCTAAAGAACACAGGTACAAGAGCCAAGGCCAGCACTACATGCAGACCAGTGAGACAGAGTGCTGTGGAGTAGATTACTGCTGGCACACAAGAAAAATGAACTAACACAGCAACTTATATCACGTACTAGTGGCCAATGGCATTCAGGTTTCCTTTGGTTATTAACTATAGTCAATGAGCAGCACCATTTTCTTTGCTTCCGTTCTGAAAGGGGGGGGTTTCCCCCTTTTGGGAAACACAAGAATTTATTTCACGGATTATTGGCCTGGCAACCAGGGTCAACATGTTTACGAAATGCTAGCATTCATCCAGCGGGGTTATTTATGATTTCCATCTCTACCATTCTTTTGTTTTGCTGTCCAAATTATGTTCCTGAGGAACCCAAGTTGTAAACATAGGAGAAGATAAAATGTGGTAGCCTAATATGTACAGCTCTGAAAAAAAGTGTGGGTTTGAACTCACCCATGGGTGGCCATGGACAAGGCACTTTGGGTTTTGTTTGTCAGTCACCACAGTAGCCTGGTAACAAACATTTTGTACTCATACTCCGGGGTCCCTTTGTCATGAGATGTGAGCCTTGCCACCAAATTGGAGGTTCATCATTTAGACAAGAAACTGTTTGCTGGGAAAAAAAGTTTACAGATACGTCACATGGGCTGTGTAGGTAGTTGAGATCTCACTTAGATCAGGATGACTAATTGAGCTTAGCTTCATGTTGAGTATAGCTGGCTGGGAATGGCCCTGTCTTGATATTAACGCTCATTATCGACTTGAAGGGCAGTAGGACGTAAGGAAAATAAGATAGGCAAGCTGTGAGCTCGTTTGCTGCTAAGGGTCCCAGGAAGGAACGTCATGTATAGAGGTGTATAGGGCACTTGAATTGATGGCAAACTTGCATGACTAAATTGTTTTGGTTACTGAGGATAGATTAGCGACAACAACATATGTACATGGAAGTGACAAGTTGATGCGAATTGCTAACGTAGAGATGGCTTAGATCCAGTTTCGGAATTTTTTTTTTACAGCTAATAATCATTAAATGTTCTATTCATTTCGTACATTTTAATTATCAGAAAATATGAAGATGGGTGATTCTGTCTATTATGGCTAGAGGTAATAAAATAATAAAGGTTGTCAGAAATGTATAGGGGAAATCTTTGTACAGTGCTGTAAATCCTTCAATATAACGTTGTTACATATGTGTGTGTGCTGTACATAAGCAAGGTGATACATCCATTCAGCGATGCACAGAATCAACAATTTTTATTTACTACCTACCTACCATCAACAGGACCACAGTCAAAACGATTAGATTAATGTCTTTCAATTTATCTAGTTAATGCTTCGTAATTTTGACGAATCATTTGCCACATCAGAAATTTTTTATGTTGGCTTGCCTTTTAATATTGAGACTGGATGTAAATCCTGTTTCAAGCACGCTATCACTGTCATAGAACTTGTTGTAAAGGCATATACCTCTCAAAAACTATATGTGATACGATCGTGCTCATAATGTGGATGGAGTAAATGTCTCGGCATCAATTTGTTACATCTTTGGTGTTTTTTCCAATCATTGTTAAAAGACTGATCCAGTCATCCCACAAGCTTGTTTCATGGCTCAGCTGTTAATGAATTACATCTGCCAACCCAACAATGCATATACTCAATTAGTTCTCGCCCCCAATCCCAAAGGGATGTTTGACAAGGGGGGGGGGGGGGGTGAGCAGAGTTCGCAGTATTAGGTTGTCCCCTGTGGCTTTTGTAAAGGCACGTCGTCCAAACAATTCAATGCAAATGATTGTTTACTGAAAATCAACCCGGCCCCTGTCAATTCAACTTTTTTCATAGTTCATTAGCATGTTCAGGATTATAAAGGTTACATTTGCTGTGATGTCAGAGCTACCAATTATTAGGGAAAGTTAACGAATATTTTCTTTTTTCTTCGTGACTCATAAATGGTTGCTAGTTTGCCCAAATCACCAATTAATAATGAAATTTAGAAGCTATATCTTCCCAACCGAACATGCTATAAACCTGGAACCACTTGATATGTGAATGATTTTTTTATTTATTCTCGTTCACATTCGCACACCAAAAAGAGTACTAATTTGGCTGGACTTTGTCTTTAAGTTCCATTCAGCTTTTGAGATAAAAAGTATCAATGATATTGAAAATGAATGCGATCATGTCGCTATACCTCATCTACGCGAGACCTTCAAAATTACAACAGCACTCACATTATTTCTATTCTTGGGAAAATGGTGATCACGCATCAGATTTAAAAAAAAAAAGACAACCGATCGCAACAAATGTATATGTTCTGCCACAGGGCCCCATCTCACGAAATTACGAATTCAGACCTAATACTATCGTTCCAACAGATTTCTTTCAACAGTATGGGTAGCTCCATGGATGGAGAGGAGGAAATGGAATGAAGGTTGAATGAAACTTTATTATCTATATGTGGCATTGTAGAGAGGATTCCTTGGTTTTCTGCCAGACTTGTGTCTTCTCATGTCAGCTCACAAATTCAGTCACTTTGCTGCTGGAATCATCCAACTTTGTTATGAAGCTCCTCTGACCACTAATATCCCCGGGGTTTGAGCAACAGGGCTTGAGGCTGTGTACAACTGTCTACATGTTTTCACACTTCCTGCTAAAACGCCTCGTGTCCGAACATGTTGAGTTTTCACGAGCGAAAACATGTGGCAACATGTTGCGAATAACATGTATTGCGACATTTTTCTAATTGTTCAACTTTTTAATTATTGGCAACATGTGTCCGAGTTCTGATTGACCAGTGTACCCAAACGGATTGTGTCTAGGTATGTCCGCAACATGTCTTCCGGCAACTTGTTGTACAACATGTTGTGCAACATGTTGTGCAACATGTTGACAGTGTACACAGTCTTTGGAGTTTTGAATCCTGATAAACTGCATTTCCCTCCCCAGGTGTAAAGCTCTTCTGCCCAGATGCTTCTTGGAGACCTGTGTTTTACCCAAGTGCTAATTAGGACCTGCAAGAATCCAGAGCACACAGAGGGTAGGGAGAGGAATGCTGCGGCAGTCTGTGGGTCAATTTATTGGTTTTCTCTAACAATAAATGTTTTCCTTCCTGCACACTGCTCTTCCTTTGAGGTTTTATTCCGACGCACAACTGGCAACAACAAAACTAGCTAAGGGCAAGCAAAAACTTGTCTGCATTTTCAAAGTGCTAGCAGAAAGCTTCTTTGTGATGATTTGAGAGGCTTGTGATAATCAGGGAAGAGGCAGTGAGGGGGCGGGGGGTGGGGTGCTCCTGATTATAAATTGAAGGGGGACAGTACTAATAATATTTAATAATACAGCATTTGTATAGCGCTCAATTCAGAGCCTCTGACGTAACAGAAAGAAAATCCTAAGAAGGAAAGTTAAATGGAAGTAAAGGTGGGGATTTCACAAGATTTGAAGGAGTCAACACTGGTGACATGAACATGTCGTTGGGGAAGGGCATCATTCCACAAAGAAGGTCCGGCCCCAGGGAGAACATTCGCTTCCATGCCGATTTTGTACTTTGCTTGGCCTTGGTTGGGAGATGACGTTAAGATGACCGTAATGTTGCGAGAAGGCTTGATACGGGTCAATGATATATAAGATAAACTCGGAGCGCGTGCCAGTGAATATCTTAAACATAAGCAAATATATCTTGAGATATTACGGTGATAATAGCTAATAACTTGGAAGTTGTGGATTATGTGGGGAGGGGGGGGGGGGAGAGGCATGTCCTGAGGCCAGTTTGAATGTATGCATACTTAGATTGCAGCAGCAGAGATTTGCCATTTGTTAATAGTTTTTTTTAGGTACCACAACAATGTATGCTTCTTCATTTGTTTGCCCTCCATTTTTTTAACATTGATTTTTTTATTATTTTTTTCTCATTGCGGAGTTTACTACCAGTGGAAGGAGTACTCCTAAATTTTTTATCATTCAATAGTAGTGATCATGTATTGATTGTATTCATAAATTGTTCTTCACTGGTCAGGACAATACTGGACGCTAAGTCCCTCTCTCTTTTCGGGGCATAGCGGCAATATCTGTACCAAGAGAATCTCCTCAGAGAAGCCTGGCCTGAAGGGAAGAACCTGTACTGTGCTGAGAGTGGTTACTACTACTACTCCCGCCTACTCTTGCAAGTGAGATATTTTTACTTATTATTGTGTGGCACTCTTGACAGGGTTCACGATTTGCAGGACCCAGGGGCTATCAGCTCCGGGCTGAAATGCATCCATGACCCTGGTCAAACCGGGGTAATTTTTGGCCAATAGCCCCGAGTTCATCAGTTGATCACACTGAAGTAACAGTTACAGCATGCACTCATTCAATGTTTTGAGTTGCAGACTAAACACTGTAGTGTTGTAAGATTCATGTGAGCCAGGTGTTATAGGCTCTGGGTTGACGGAGGCCATGGTACTCAAGAGAAGACAAGAAAGTCCTCTATGCTCCTGGTTCTATCCAGATAACCCCTGGTCTCATGCTAGAGTACACGAACCGAGTTATTTCTTTGAAGAGTAACCCCTGCCTGGTCTTGGCACATTATTCCGACTCCTGCTTGGTAAAAGAAATGTATCTTTATTATTGCACCAAAATTTATCACGTAGTTTCATAACTTGGACCCCTTCCCCCCTACCAAGAATCCTAGTCGGCCCTGTACCACCAGCTCCAAGGAATTTATCCCACGGTTTCTTCTCTTAATTGATATTTACCCAGTATGGATATTTTGTGAAGGACTGATGTTCAGGCAGGGTATGTCATCTTTCAGCTCTCTCAGTAGTGTAAAGGCTGGTATATGTTCCGTGGTTTGGGAACACCTTTACACGAGCGCACGCTGTGCCAGTCAAACGCAAACACAGTTGTCTGTATTGTCTAATATTGCTCGTAATGATGAAGTATGATATTATTTATGAAGTTGTATGGAAGGAGGGGGAATCTAGCCAATTATTGAATGATTAGAAGTGATAGCTATATGGTAGTCCAATTGTACAGTAATATAAGCTTTCATGAACTGTATTCATTCAGGTGAAAAGTTGTATTATTCAATCAGAAAATAAATGCATTATTCAAGAAGATTCTTTTTGTAGCTATGCCCTTGTATAATTTAATTTGCTACATAGGAGATAAGATGTAGAGAATCCGGTGAAATAAAAGCTCGATCAGCAGTACATTTTATATATTAGTTGCATTTCTGCATTGTTCTTACACCCTTGCTTGATCCAGAAGAACACAACTAATCGACTAATCTGGACTACTGTTAGGTCGGCTCTATGCCTACAAATCAATACCCCCCCCCCCCCCCCACCCCCCCCCCCCCCCCCCCCCCCCCCCCAACCACAACTGGAAAGGAAGCGCTGACCAGTTTAGCCAGGCCGGATCCTCGCGGAACTTGGGGGTACAAAATTAGCTAAAGCCCTGGAAGGGTGATGACTTGCGTGCATGTTCCAAGCTAGAAGTAGGTAGTATCTCTTATTATGATCTCACACTGCGTGCATTGTATTATTCTGTTGTTCAGTGGTTGATCACACAGTTTAGGCTCATAGATTACTCTTGGTCACATTTTCTGGACCTTTCAAGATGGTGGTGATTTGCATGGGACACTCATGTTAGTATGGACTCTTCCCCAGATGATCTCTATATAATATGCCCGTGCAATCGCCTCCCTGCCTGGATTCTGGTGAAAAATGTGAGAAGTATGGGGTTCACCAAAGGGAGCTGGTTTGGGAATTGTGGATTTACTCCACATGGACCACTGACAGCCCGAAAAACACACAGCAGTGATGAAAGCTAGGCTAACGCAATAAGCCCAGCAACAGGAAACGGCCAGAGAGAGAGCAGAGAGAATAAACGGACTTGACATCAGAGGTCGAAGTCGTGCTTCATTTCCCAATTTGTGCATTTTGCGAAAGTTTGGTTCCGATTTCCACAAAATTCCACATGGCAAAACTTATTATAACATCTTCACCCACGACGCGCGGGTGGGGCTATATCTTGCGGTTTACCCACCAGCATGTCTAGTTAGCTAGAGAATGGATACAGTGTCTCAGCTAGGGGAGGCTGGATGCAATTAGAGCCCAGCCTGATAATTGCCAAAACAAGATTGATGGATGAGCCAGAACCAGAATCAGGGGACCTTCAAAAGCAATCATCGACAGCTGATTTAACACTCCCCACAGTATTTCATGATTACCATGAGTGGCAATTATAAGAAAAGAGTCTCACCTTTTACAACTTTTAAACCCACCTTTGGACTGGAGACAGTGACAGTGTGGTATTAGCGACACTTGCAAGAAAACATCCGAGCTCTGGTGGCTAGCTATACTTGCAGCTGTGATGGCGGTTGAGTCTTGGTCTTCCTGCATGGTTGCTTACAGTTGAATTGTTGGGGGTTTGCTCAGGAGATTTCCAGTTAGGTCTTCCATCTGTAGGCTGTGTGCAGTCACATTGGAAACCTGAAAACTTTTGTTCCTCCAGGTTCCGAGCAGAGTGGTCAGATTGTAGCTCATGTCACCTCCCCACTTTTTTGATTGGGATTGGTGACGGTTCCCGAGAGCAGGTTTGGATTAGTTAAACCCCCTGCATCAATATCACCTAGAGCACCTAGTTGAGAAGAACAAGGAGTTATTGCCAGTGATCTTCATGAAAAACTGCAGCCAGAGCTTCCTCGATGAAGCCTAAATTTGTTGTGTTGAAATAAATTTCAGTGTTGTTGTGCAACCTCGGGTAATATCCTTAAGACGTTTGGTGAGTACGTATCATTAATGCTTAAGGGGAAAGGGGAAACATTTTGGTGTAGTATTTTAGAGACAGTCCAACCATGTTAAGTTAAAACCATTCACTGGTACAAAAGTGTCTCTAACGGCAGGCATGGATATTGACAGAAAACCATAATTAACAAAATATTGAGTTTTGCAATCTATTATATTCTTCGATCCGTGTACAACCTTAATATGACAAGTATTATCGCAGCTCGAGTCTTCACACTGATTCTCAAGGCTGTCATTGATCAGTTTCTGAAGTTATGCAGATAACATGAAACTTTTGGTTAAGCCCTGTAAGTCAGAGTCCATGGGTCATATCGGTCGGGAATTACACTATCCACCACACTGAAATGCTATATATTCACTCGAATCACCGCGACGGTTATGATTTCTCACCAAATACAATGTTAAAATCTTTGCCCAATCGAACACTTCTCCTCTAAAATAAGGCCAAACCTACCTCACGCCCACCAGAAAATCATTTCACTAATTTTGTGTTCTAACACTACTCAGTGAACTTTGGGCCGATATTAACTAATTGAAATGATTGTTGTATCTTTATTTCCCAATTTTAGGCCCATCAGATTTTTTTTTGTCGACGTCTCGTAGGTGCTTTCTGTGTACTGAAGCCTGCACTGCATGTTTATTCTGTGGCAGTTCACTCAACTTTTCGGTCTTTCAATCAAATGTAGGTGCCTTTAAGATATTCCATAGAAAAATTATAAGAACACTTTTGGCAGATCCTTTCCCAACAGTGGACGACTTGCCGCAGCCATCTGATCGGAAACCGGGATGGCCCAAATTCATGCAGAAATTGTTCCATGACAGCCTTCACGTATGGTGACACAATAGTCTTTATGATCATTTCCAACTGCCACTCAACTACAGGACGTCAATGGCAACAATGGCAACATTTTTTTGGGGGGGGGATTGCAAGGAACTCAATCCTCACCTTCAAACCCAATCAGTTCGGGAATATTTGTCACAATTTGAACCTTTTTTTTTGCAATTGCAATAGTATTGCTGTACAACATTACATGGCTCATGTTACAATGCCCTCTGTTTCCACTAAGGTGAAAAAAATGCATCTGAACATGTTGCTGCTTCATTATGTCACAGTAAACCACTTCCAATTTTCAAGACAGCAGCCCTACTCACAGAACGGTGTATAGACTTTCGCATAGAAATTGCTCATCTCACTATACGCTCCATATTGAGGATGCACAACGTGACACTTTGAAAATCAATCATTGTATCACAATGAATTACCTGGTATAACGTTGATTGATATAGGAGTGATGTTATTTATCAGATATTTGAGTAGATTCAGATTCATGTTAGCAGGATGACAGGAATTAACATTGAATGTGATTCCCTACCAGTATGAAATTTCCAACACCCTCCTGGCAGATAGCCTCGGGTACACTATGCCAAACATGTCCAGGCATTAACAAATGTGCATTGTGCCTATTTCACTTTAATTCACAACCGATTGACATGTACAATTCATATTCAAGGCCAACTCATTGCGAGTAAATATAGTATCAGCATCAAAATAATATCACACCATGCAATGTCTCCTTCCCAGGAAAGCGAACACTCTCGATAGTGACCTCCATTGGCGGCAATGTCCTTTAAAAATTTTAATAATTGAAACATTCTGTTTTTGTGTTTGTGACACTAACAACAGTTGATTTGAGGAAATTGTTTCGCGTTGGTTAATGCCAACATGTAATGTGGATAGCGTGAAACTGCATATGGATCTGCATATGCATCAGTGTGGTAGTGCATTTTTTGAGTTTGAGGCAGGTTCTAGCCGGGACTGTAGTGTACCCTCTTGCCGACTAATTCTGGATCCACTATTGCCTGATGTGAAACGTGCATAATTCTAAGGGACACCTGTAATACAAACCACTTTAGAGTTCCACTGCATTTCAGATGTATCCAAATGCAAAACACAATAACACCCATCCCAATGCATTTGGGCGTCCCAATGCACCCAGATTCCAATTCATTCAAAAGATGCTCTGAGGGACAACAGACAGCCCTTGAACTCCATGTTCAGTGATGGACAGCATTCAATAGACTTAGTGTTTTAATTTGGATGCATTCAGATGGGATGCCGTGGAATGCCAAATTGGTTTGTACAGCTTCCCTAACCAATCACCTCAAGTGTTGGGTTTTAGCAGATTTGTGCCCATCCCGCTTTTATCATGCAAGGACCAAGAGGTTTTTTCAAAGAGCTGCCTGTGCAGTGAGGGGCAGGAAGCCCTGATTAAAAAGAGTTCAATACATATTAAAGGCACAAGGGGAATAAATAAGGGTGTCCAGGGTGATGTTTTCCTATAGGGGGCCAGAGTAGTAATCCCACGAAAAGGGCATAAACCTGTCATGGATGAGGAGAATCACAGTGCTTGTCCTGTGAAACTTGTTGATGGATACCATCAGACAGAGGTCAATGGTAGCTAGTCTATAGACAAGAACATTGCCAAATGAGTTCAGTCTCGTAATTACATGACAATTAGGTTAATTGCAAAATGCCAGATGTTTCCAATTGAAGTAGATAAAAATACTAAATAGCCTGAAGTGGAAATTCTGGCTTCTTTTGAACTGAATTCATGTTGAGAAGTTACCCACCAAATGTTGCAAGATTTGATCCGCCGAAAAACCCTATATAGTTTCAGACGATGGGTAGCACATCTTTATTGGCCATGCGGAGAAAGAAGTCCAGAGATCCAACATCGACCTGGAGAAAATGCCTGGGGGTCCAATTCAAACCAAATTGTCCTGGTTCCTCCTCCCAAACAGGAATTTGCCTCGCTCTACCACGGCTTCCTTCCAGGCAGCTATGTCAAACAGAACGTGAAATACCTCTTAGTTTGGTTGACCGACCTCCATTGCAGAGTCTTGGATAAATGTGACTAACAGCAACAGTACCAGGATTGCAGTCCTCAGGTTGGCGGAGGTTTCAGTTGGGATACAGGTCAGTGTGCAACCACCTGAGGTGCCCTCGGTGACTACCAGGCTTTGAGGTCAAGATTGGTGGTGATGGCAGGATGGTCCTTAAGCACATTGATACAATGCACATGCATTTCACCCAGGAGGAGGGAATAGTGAGGTGGTCCTAACCACTGTGTTTGACCCACAAGTGGCCCACATTCTTGATGCTGAACTCCCGGCATATCCGGTCGGAGTCGATCTGAGTCACAGTCAGACCACTCGAACGTCTGGGCAGCTCAATGGCCCTCACGGTCACTCAGGACAGCCAGTGGTAATACCAGCAATATTTTGTCACTCCTCTCATACACCCCGAAAAGTCTGTTAAACCTTATATTATTATTTCCCCTTTTCATTGAACATCATGTGATTTTTATATCCCCCTTTGGCCCTCTCTGCTTCATAGCCACAAACTTTCCACTGAGCTTGTGCCTGTTTTGTGTTGGGGTACAAACCGCCCCTATGCAGTGATAAGCACTACTTGTAGTACACGAAAAGACAAGACGGGTAGAAGTGTGATAGAGGATGTTATTTTATATACGCATCATTTTCATTGAGAGACTATCACATCAACACATAACTTCATCCACTCTCTACTCTGTTCTTCCTGAATTAAGATGTTCACTGGATATTTCACTTGACAATGAAAATTATACAGGCGCAAGGAATTTGATAATGCCATTGATGAGGCTCTCTTTGTTTAAATTTTACTGGTCCAGGGTTGTTCACCAGGTCTCCACCTGAGCTTGGGCCCTGTTCTTGAAGCACATTTGTGTCATTTGAGAGCCAGTGCAATTTTCTTGCCATCAAGATAGCAAAATCAATGGGGACCACTGATGCAGAATGGCAGGACTTTCCTACATGAGCAGCTGATACCTAGTGCAAGACAACTCCAACAAAGAGCAAATAGCTTATGACGAAGGTGGGGTTTGCCAATTTCATTACCGAGCACAACAATAGCCAGGACAGGGAGAGCATCATGCATAATGTGGTGGAGCAAGCACACTTGGACAGTTATGACAAACTAGTAGGTGCTAAGTTTTTTTAGGTGAAATGTCCATACCAGCAATTTCACAAAAATACTATTCATTATGGTGTTAAACTATGTCATATGTTATTAAGGCTCCAACCATCTATGCTGGTTGCTTTGTGATGCCCGGCATTCTATCTATCCTTCTCCTTACTAACTATCTCTATCGATTTTGGGCCACCAAATGTTTGTGCTTTGATGATCGCAACCGTACTTGGTCCAATGTTTTAATTGACTGATGGTCATCCTTGCCCACCTGAAGTCAAGGGTGCATATGCATTAAAGGGTGCGCAATGGCCAATGGTGAAAGTGGAAAACTGCAAAACGCTATCTCCTACAATTTAGATCCATGCTGACTGTCGGTGTCATATTGTGGTCCCTAATAACACATCCGGTTTGTGTACCTTTGGGTTGTTTCAGGAATTTTTGATCCAAGGTTCCACTCGGGCATTAAGGGACCAATTTATAACTTTCCACAACAATGGTACTGAAAATGCATCTCCCTCCTCCCGCAAGCTTCCAATCTATTTTCTGCTTCAAAGTTACATGGTAATGGGGAACGGGTCTTTGAGTAGAGGGCAATTGGGGGTTGTTCGGGAAGTGGGCCGGGGGCCCACTTTGGGCTCTAGGCCCATTATAATGAAATACCGCAAAAACTAGTATCTCCTACAAATTTTGGTGCATAGTGCTGGCAATCAGTCATAAAATGAGGTGTAACACCGTCCCTTTGGGTTTGTTCACGATTTTTAGTCCCAGTCCCACTTGGGGCCTGAGGGCCCATTTTATGAAATTTTCACACAATTGTATTGAAATGCTCTCTTTCCCCAAGATCAATTAAATTTTCTCTTCATCGGTCACATGTAATGGTCCTTGGGTAAGGGCTCATCGGGGCATTCAGGGATGTTGGGCTCTAAGGACCCATCATATACTTTTGCAAAGGCCTGTTGTTCAGAGTCAAATGGGGTGATGTGCTGGCCTGATGGCCTTTTTCAGGGTGCCAAGGAATTTAGGACCCATGGCTCAGTGTGAGCCCTGGGGCCTATCATTTGGAATTATGCACAATCCTTCTCTTCCAAATTTTGGTGCACAGTGCTGGACATAAGGTCTAACTGAAGGTCTAACAGCCGTACCTTGGTGTTGTTCAGGAATGTTTAGTCTAAGGTCCCACTTTGGCACTTCATTCAATTTCATATAATAGTACTGGAAATCATCTCCTCCCACTAGCTTTAATTGATTTTCCTCCAAGTTACATGTATTGGTCCTTGTAGAGGCCATGGGGGTGTTCGGGAATTTTGATACATGATACATGGCCAGTGTAATCAATTGATTAGTGGTTACCTATGCCCTATGCATTGTACAGAAATGGAGGTTAGAGGTCATTGAAGGGGTATAGTGCAATTACGTTTCAAATTGTAAACTTAATATGCAAAGTACTGTTTTCAGCCCTTAAAATCGCAGCTTCGTTGATCTTAACCACAACTGGTCGCAATGTTTTATTGACCAATGGGTCATTATTGCCCACCTGTAGGCCAGAAGGTCACATTGGGGCCAAAAAACACAAAATAAAAATCAAGTAGTACAATGGCCATAAGGTGGAAAAACTGCAACGTTTACTTCCTCCTGCAGTTCGTCAGATTGCCTTGTATGTTAACAGCATAATCATTGACTAGTAGTGCTCAACAGAATTGTAAGTGGAAGGTCATCAAAGGGGGGTTCTAGGCAATTTTGTCCAATTAATGTTTAATTGCATGTTTTGGTCTTTAAAATATGCTCTCTGTGATTGACATGATGGACCATATCATTGACTGCTGGGGGGTGACATTTGAGCACACCAAAGGTCAAGGTCCACGGTCCTTGAATGAGCCTAACTGGCCATTGTGTGAACACCTATGTATCTTCTCTCCCAAATGAAGTTGTCAGGATGCTCGCTCAGTGTCCTCAAGATCAATATAACTGAGATCAATGCACAACCTCCCATACCAAACCCACCCATTTAATACATATTCGAAAATTTGTCCGGTGTTTCAGCTACTACTGGAGACCATTGGTTTCTTATTTTTGTTTTAACGATATATGTTGAAGCTCTGCTAAGTTGCAAAAACTATTAACAAGAAGAGTCCCGTGAAGCAGCCTAATGCGACAGCGGCCTACCATGAACCACCATGTGGCAACTGGTCACTAATAGACGCAAGGGAAAGTTTCTTCCTCCCAGTGTATATATGTCCCTGATTGATCCTTGAAGCACGCAGGCCAAAAGTTGCCCATATGTAGTTTCTTGTCTCCTGAAATGCTCAACAAACTGAGAGATTAGGGTTGTACTCGGGCACTCCAAACAAGCCTAATTTTTCAGCCCAGCCATGTTTGGCTGGGTCAACCCAGCAGCATTAATGATCGCTACCACAGGCAGATCGTACAGACAGACAAACCGTCCCCAGTCACAAAAAAACCCCAACAAACAGCTGGGAGCCAAAAGCTTAGGGCGCTCCTCATGATTTACAGGGGTAGCTTGGTGATATTTCTTCAGGGGTGCCAACGACTCCTTGGTTTTTTAAGATTTTATATTTCTGATGCTTCTCCGGCTACGGCTTGAATTTGTGTAGTTCACACACCCCAGTGGCATTTGTCTGTTATAGATAACTTCATAGTTATCGGTGGGCTCGGGCGGGGTCTATCCAGAATATCACACTACTACTGTAGTCTGAATCGTGCAGGTCAGAGTGCTCAGACATCTTGGCATGATGATGTGCATGTATGAATGATATCTCAATTACCCCTCTCACTCAATAATCATTAATTCAATCAAAGAATCAACTTCTTACAAGTAAGTTCCTGTTTTAAGCTCCCAATTCGTTCCTTCATATTTTTTCAGCTGGGGATTGCTTTTTTTGATTGGCAGACTGTGCTCGTCCATACCTAAGAAACTGGATGCTAATGTTCCGCATTGGATGATACCTGATGTTGCTACAAGCCCGAACTAAGCCCTTTGCTGAATTCCCATCCGAGGACTCCTACAGTGATGGCAGTAGCTTATTAAAAACCGTCGCACATAAGTCCACATGTGACATGAGCCATCCCAGGAAAAACTGGCTGTCATGTTGTCCAGCATTGATGATCCTATGGTTTTTTTGCTACAAGCCCTAATCCTATCCCGAAAGTTGTGACGTAGCTCCAACACCTTCACGCAATTCAAGTCCGACTGTGACTTGTTCAACCCAGGAACGACTGGCTGTCAGTTTCCCAGCATTGGATGATCTGATGTTGCTACAACCATAATGCCTTTCTGAGGACTCATGCTTAGCTCGAAAACAAAAACCCTTCACGCATTCAAGTCCAGACTGTGACATACCATCCCATGAACAATGCTGCCATGTTTCTCGAGCACAGGGTGGAAACTGACATTGGCAGGCTAATAATCGTAAATACACGGCCACTGGTCTTGATAACACCCGGGGAGAACAAAGTTTTAGAAGTATGGCGGGCCATTTGGAGCTACCCGATGCAAAAACGAGCCATCGTAGATTGCGTGCCATCCACTCTGGTACCCTTCACCTTTGAAAGAAAGAAGTGATTTATATCACGTGATAATATAGCAGTCATTGAAGATTAGTGGAAGTAGAAACTCTCATTTTTCAGAATTCCTTCAGATCACTAAACTTAACCCTAACCAAATTTTTGAGGTGTGAACTAATTTTATTTTTTCTGTTATCTACAATAATTGTCGAAAACCAATGACGTCCACAAGCGAATCAATGAATGGTCGCTCTTGAGTGTATCCGATACAGTAAGTCAGTGACTGCTGATTTTTACTAACTCCTTCCTTGAGTGAAAAAGTGCAGGTTAAAATTTTTTCTCCATTAAGTCAATGAATGCTTGCACCTCCATTTTTTTACGTCTGTTTGCATCCACATCAAATCAGGATCACCATGCTCATGTAACACAGATTTAACAAAGTCATTTCTTTGTTTTTTTCTTCCCGCAGGGATGTCCAAATACATTGCATAATATAAGTTTTTTGTCCATATTTTCATTGTCTTATCACTGAATTCTGGGTGATGATTTCTTCTTATACTAATCATGAGGAAATCACCAAAGATCTCAGTCTAGTTTTGCAATTTCTCCCTGATCTTCATTAACCTACTAACATGAAATAGTTTGCCAAATTGAAGCAATTTTCCTGTCCGGTTTTAATAGCACCGTTGTGAGTGGCGCATGGCAGAAATAAATAACTTGTCAAATTAACAAATCTCTTGGTTGGGTAGAAAACTACGTAAATCTCAGTAACTGGGAAAGATGAGAATCCCCTCAGATGAATCGGTCCACTCATTGAACTATTGGTCCATTAAGTTGGCAGTTCACAGACAAAAAAAAAAACTTGGGAGTGTGAAAAGCTAAAAGTTTAAAGCCAGCCAGGAAAGCCAATCCCGATTAATCAAAGAATCTGGCACCAAGTTATAAGTCCTGCGGATGAATACAATGATACTTGCCTCCTCTGGTCTGGACTAGTTCTCAGATGATATTGAGGCTAGCGGTAATTAATCTCAACCCAACCCTCTTGGGACCCCCACCACCGTTGTGCATTCCTATCTTAAAGGACGTCACTGATACCAACTCTTTCGGCTACTGGTTGCCACTCCTCCGTTGAGTTTGGTTTGTTTGTTTTTTGTTTTTTGAAGGGGGGGGGGGGGGGGCTAACTAGGAGAGACTATTTTTAACCACCCCCACAGTGCTACATTACACGGTAGACCAGATCACGTGGAGTCATGACAGTGACTGCCCCCTTGGAACGACGTACAATGAATGTGATGACTTGCCTGATTGTCCAGATTTTTAATTCATTTCATACACACCATTGCTACATATCTCTATTTTTAACCTTGCCGAGCCATGCCATCTTTAAAAATTATTTCCTTATGGCCCTACAGACATTCAGAAAAGTCCTAAACTGACCTGAATTTCACAATGGTGGGGGTATTATTCGGTTGGGGATATGAAAATTATCTGTTATGGTGTGGTAATAGGGGGTGTAACTGCTAAAAAACAGGGTGCGTACTGTGTACAGTGTTTGGGACCTGCACAAACCAATGGCACAGAGCAACAGGACTTAATCCATGTGAACATCAGTAACAGATGCCGACTCCACTAACCTGATGACCCTTCAAACCGCTTGCGTCTGTTCAAACCTGTAAGGCCCGCCTGGTCGAGAAAATGGCAGCATATTTGGCATTTGACTGGGCCACAAACACCGATCCATCAGGGTGTGCCTGCAACGCGGACAGGTATACTTCTCCGGCAAAGAGGACCAAATACACATCCGTTAGGTGATCATGAAAACCCCACAATGGTTCAGAGTAGCTATCCAATAGTTCAATTTCACTCAGTGAAGGCAGCACACTAACAAAAATTGAAAAATTAAAAAACCCCATTGGTGGTTATTGGAATCAACTATTTGAACATTGTGAGTTTGATGGCAAGTATCAGAGTGAGCATGCACACTGACAACAAATTTGATCCGTGATACTTTTTTTGCTGTTTATACTATTTGACCTCTGATGATCCAAAAACTGTGATAGAAGCAATGTCATGGGTAAGGAAGCATTGTCTAAGTAACTTTAGGACTTAGGCTCCTCTATGATGACTATTGACCTCCAAGAAGTCGGAGAAGGGAGATGCCCCCAGCAGACAGGCAACATAACTGTGACAAAGTTTCAATGGAATCTGTTGAATAATAAAAATGGGTATCTGACTGGTCGTTATTATCAAAGCCAAAAGATTGTTGATTCCTTGACTACCACAGGTGACCGTGAGCTCAGGAATACTACAATTAAAACATATTGTTCTTGTACTTCGCCAATAAGAAAGCTGAACCAAAATTTCAACTTGAAAAAGGGCACCAAGCATTCCAGTGGACCACCTGGGAATATTGTTTTACATATTTCATGTTCTGACATATGCTGACCTGACCCCATAACAATCGGGTAATTCACTTATCATGACAAACTTACATTACCAACTAGGAGCATCATTCATCAGGATGAGGTCACGTTATATGTTAACAAGTAGGCATCACCACACCACACGCACACACACACACAACCCACTGGCATTGACTACATAGTGTCTTGTCAAGGTACGGAAAAATAGGTAACAAGTTATAAGAAGCACTGTTTAAAGAACATTCGGAGAGCCTATGGAAAATAACAAACATTTTTCGCATATCAGCCCATTACCCCCTTTATTGGCCATTGATTTCAAGTTAGTCAGAAATTCCAGGCAGTCTTGAGTTGAGAAGGCAGATTAGAGCAGTAGGAGAGCTCCACAGGACTGATCCGAAGATCGTGAGTTCGGATTTCACCAAAGCCTGCAGCTTTTTCGTAGTGCCCTCAGACAGACACAGGCATTGTCTCCTTAACTGTCTCACGTTATCCACGTTATAGGAAATTGGGACCTTGTGAGGTGACTTAATTGTGATTAGTAGGCGTGCCTCATATGTGGCTGCACCCCATTGAGGAAGTCCCCTGGGGGACACCATGAAGTGGCGCACTAAAATTGGTGTGTGTGCCGGAAGTGTACAAAGAAAGGATGATGCTACTATATAAATATAGTACAGGGTGTGGACAAGTCACTAATGATCAGGGTAATATCTGTGAGCGCTTGACTAGTCAAAAAAGTGTTATTGATATTAGCAACTAGATATTATTATTATATTAGTATGCCAAAAACACACTGGTCAGCAAAATCTAACCAACATAGACACATAAAAAAACAATGGGGCTCTCCCCCCCCCCCCATGTACCAGGGGATAGCCTGGCTATTGCTGCAATTGGTCAGGGATGCGCACATGGTTTACCAAGTATAGTCCTTGTGCAGGGCATGGCGGCGCAAGGCGGGGGGGGTCGGGGGCGGGGACACGACCCCCCGAAAAAATTCAGAGGGGGGGGGCCGCCCCACTAAAACTTTGACCAAATGAAATTGAAAAATTAACACCAACATCGACAAACTGAATATCATTATCGATCTGCATAACATGATGGAATATAGATAATAGATAATAACAGGCCTCCTAGATAAATGTGAAAACTAGTAACCTTTCTAAGTTCAACAATTGTTGCCGTACCGAACCACTGTGGCCCCGCCTGGTCTCGATATTCGCAGCTTGTAGCGAAATCTGTAATCGAAGGGGAAATATTACTCCGCGTAGAGAAATGTGACTGAAAAAAACTAGAAAAAGAAGGAAACACGACAGTCAGATGTGGCAAATACAAGTGATGACAGACTGACTGTAAGGTAGTCTCTTGACTAGGCCTAGCTACTTGATTATTCAAGATGGACAATATTCACGCTGTCTCACGGTAAGGCCACAGTATCGGCAGCAAAAGGGACATTTGAAAAAAAACTACGTCATCACCAAGGGAGAAAGGTCTTACGTATGTCTCAAAGACAACCCACATTTTGGTGTCTTCTAAAACGTACGGTAATAATTTCCAACTTAGTTTGGTCAACTATTGTAAATGTGAGGCAACCAAAGTGAGTGGAAATGTTAATTCTTTCCAAGTGTTGTTTCGTCCCACCTAAAGTCGACCTAAACCCCTAACCCTAAATACGCTAAACCCACGTGACCAAAACCCAGTGGGATGGCCAACTGGAGCGGGAAAGGGGCTCCTGGGTGAAGATCATATTACTCGTCTCGATCAGGGCACTGGAAATTCCCCGTAATGATCGAAGAAGTGGTGTGACATTCCCTTTCCCCGCTCTCCCTCAGCGGGAATTTGCTGTCTCCAAACCCATCTGATATGCATTATCATTCTTCCGTACATCCATTTTAGTTATTAATTCAACTACCATGTGCAGACAGACCCCAGTTTTAAACTGGGTACATTAGCTCATCTTGGTCGCTCACAACACTCAGGACAGTGTGTTTCCGGCCATCTGGGAGGTTTGTAAAACCCAAAATTTTTGGGCGCGCTCCGTGCTGACCAATCGTGCGCTCCCCTCAGATAGTAACACACATGACTCATCAAAAGTGTTGCTCTGTTCCACCCCTAAATTTGAAGGCTTCCGCAGCCACTAGTGCGGGATTTGCACCGGTAAAAACAGGCCACTCCATGGGTTGGCATCACTTTAGCTAAGGATTGTGGGGAGTTGTCCTCAAGTTCAGTGGGAATATGGGAAAACAGTTCCTCTGCACTGCCGGGAGTATCCCCCAAAAAACAAAACTTACTGGTTGTGAACTCCGATACTACCCCATATTGCCTTTGCACCCCACCCCGCCGCCAATTGAACATTCTGGCAACTTTCACAGTAGTCCGGGCTGGCAACCCTATCGTCCTTCTTATTTTGCAGTGACGTTTAAGTTCATGAGCAGCTTGGCTGAGAATTTAATCGCGGGGTGGGGTTGTGCAAAAGTTGAATATGGGGGGTAAGTTGAGTAGTGAAATAGAGGCCAATTGTAGCCGAGATGTGGACACTCCCCATTATAGTTCTAGAGATACAGCCACCCTGAAGTCCCCTTTCACAGGGTATAGGGGGCCTGTGGTAGCATGTAATACTCAATTTTTTTTCGGGGGGAATTCACTATTTCACCATTCACACATCAGTCTATAACATGGACATGAAGGAAAAATTATATGATCTTGGAGGAGGAACGAATTGTTACACAATGTCATTACGCCCCTTTAAGAGCTTTGCCCTGAACTTCAAGAAAGTACAAGGATGCTTCATTGCAAACAGTCAGTCGGTCGCAAGGTAGGTAGGTACAATGACATGTGGTTAAGTTACAACGAAAAACTTAGTCAACTTTCAACAAATCCTATCTACATTACTGTCAATAGGATCAGTCTCCCTATAAGTGCCTGATCACTAAAAAGACCGGGGTATGGGATTACAAAGATTGACAGCAAAGGATTCCTTGGTTTTCATTCTATGCCAACATAGTATGGGTTCGATGATGGATTGGTGATTCCACGAAAACTACAGGGACAGGTTTGCTAATCTGTGAAATCAGGATACTCGCCCCATATTCAACCCTGACACCACCACTATGCCCATCATAAATTCCTGGCACTTACACATATTTGGGTATGGCCACTCTTAAACACTTTCTTTTTTTGAGCCTTAAAATGAAGGCCCTAGCAAGGTTATGGTAGGTATTAAAAACAAGGACACCTGCACAAAGGTGATGATCCCAAGCTAATTAAAAACACTTTTTAGCTAAAGCAGCAGCAGATGAAGAGAGAGCGAAGAAAATGAAAACCTTCAATAGTCATCTAAACAGGAGTGACTGTTCGAACCAGGAAGCGTAAAAGCTTCAGTATTTCCTGAAATCAATTTGATAACCCATGTCCAGAGACATGAAGAATGGGAAATTGTACCATCTAATTATGGGCCAACATATGACATTTCTCATTAAATGTCCTATTTTCCAAAAGGAGTGACAAACGTCTAGAAATAGGGTACCGGGACACTTGAGAGGACGACACACCAAATTCATCAGCATTAAGCATTCGATCATCTGTTTACAAGGATTCCAGGCTTCCAGAAACAGGACCTGATGACCTCTGAATGACCCAAAACAATAGGGTTCATATACATTATGTACTCATCATGGTGGAACACCCATACCAAGTATTAACTCCTTTCAGGTGCATAATTTAAACAACCATCTTACCAATAATTCTTCAGGGTCAGATGATTGGACCCGTTATGTAAAAGTAAACACTCTTAAGCCAAGAACATGAACACTACTTGCCATGATAAATCTGGCTGGAGAGGATGGCAGTGAGTCCTCAGGTTCAACAAACATTATGTACGGTCGTAGAGTTTGGACAGACAAAGTACATGACATCTAGGAACTCCTCTCTGCCTGGTATGAATTCCAGCGCTAGGATTTGTCCCAGCTGGCCCTACATGGTGACTCATGGACAACCTGTGTAGAAACAATGAACTATAACTGAGAGATATTATCCAATGTAATTATTAAAGGACAATGCAGGCCTAGGTTAAACAGAATGTGGGGATCGGAAAACGTTCTGAGGGACAACACACATTCAATACAACTCGGTCACGCATGCGGGAGTTATGGCATATAAAATTTGGTCCAAGATGCAGAGAAATTGGGGAGATCCCAATTGTGCAATAAGGATGACGCACACATGGACAAAACGGGAAACTCCGCCTCCTCATCCCTTTGTCCATTTTCGGCCTTCCATGTGTCATTGTTTCATTTGTTGAATAAGTCAACATTTAGCAGAAGTTCTGTTCTTTCGACTAACAAAAGTAACCATCAAACACCTACAACTACCCACTACAGCAATCCTCTCCATAGACTAAATGTTTTTTTTTTTTAAGGTGAAATTAATGAGTTGGAATTCCAATAGAAAAACAAAGATTGAGTGTTTGCGGGTTGTGAACGTATTTATGACATCCTTTATTAGCATGATGGGGATGCTTTTCAAACTTGCGCAATAACATGCACGAACTTCAAAGGACTGTAATCCGTAACAGGAAGTCGTACGAACTTTGGTTGGACTGAAGCATCAGTTTTTCTCCAGCTTAATATAGTCACTCTCTATAATTCATCCTGCAGGTTGTCCTGTAAATCCGTATGTACAGAAAGTCATAAGAACTTTGGGTTTGGACCCTAAAGCTTAGTTTTTATCCAGCTAATATATTAGCTTCTCTATAATAACTGCAGTTGTTTTTAAACCAGAGTGAAGTACTCTGCCATAGTTAAAGGGTTTTACAAGAGGCATTACAAAATGTCAAACTATACTTACCCAGTTACTCTCCTCGCTTGGACTGGTTCCAGTCTGTATATCAGTAGGACAGTGTCACTTACCTGAAAGATCCATGCACCTTTATGTAGAATTTTCAGGCATGTGGTTGTTAAATTGAGGGGAAGGGAGAGTGACTCACTAAGACATAAAAACCCAGTTATTTTCCTTGCTTTGGCATGGAAGATTAGTATAGTCTGGGCCCAAACATATATATCATCTTTACTTTCTTGGACCACCTACTTTTCCAGACCCTTCGGCATGTTGCCCAACTAAAAACCTTTTGAGAATAAAATATTTGGACAGGAAAAAGAAATGAAAAAATTTGGGCGGAGGATAGAATACGATCAATTACATTCGCTACCAAGTTCCTAAATTTATTCAAGTCCTGCTTGAAAAAAAATGCATTTTGTTTTGATTGCTCCATGCATAGGAGTAATTCCATGGTCTTTTTTCATACACACAACTGTTATGAAGGCCTGATAAGATTCAGCAGAAATGCTTCACCACATACAATGATGCATACTCACCTAATAATAATGTGGGAGTTACTGTTAAAAAAGTTATGCAAAATTCCTTACTGGGAGAAAATTGTAAGGATTTCTCAAAATTTTAAAGATACCCAATATTCTATAATTGTTCTTTAAAGTGGGGGCACCTCGAACATGCTTGCGCATTTCAGCGATGAAAAATAAATAACAGACAAATGGTGCACTACTCATAGTGTCAGCTTCATGCAGACTTTATGGGCCTGCTATATATATATTAACTTTTCCTGCCCTACATTAGAGCTGAACAGTTTTCCACTAACGTCAATAGCACTTTAGGATCCATGTGTGGTCATATTTGAAGTTATCCTTATCCGATCATTAGGAGCCAGTCGTTTTTTTTTTTTACCAAACCCGCAGAGAATATCAGCCTATGCAGGTCTGGAACATTGTCCCAGCAACCCATATTTGCTGGTGTCTGCTGTGAACTTACTCGCGCGAGTGGTATGGAATGATTTACCTAGCCAGCTGCCGAACTAACTATGGTAATGGAAGATCAACCATCCCATGGGATCTTGAGACACAATGTCCACTCCAGCTTTCATTTAACAAGAAATTCACAAATTACTTTTAGTCTACGTGCCTGTTTTCAGTGTTTCTCATCAGAATTTCACTCTTTGTTGAGCATATGGTAATATCAAATTATGAACAAAGAAGCAAAAAGGAAATTTCATGTTATTTTATTCTCCGCATTTCCATATCACCATTACTACTTTACAGTCAGTTAAGGCTTCCCGCACTCAAAAGAATTAAGTCCAACATCACTAACAGGAAACTTACATTCACCTATTGTTTGGGCAAACAGGGCCTTTCCCCTACTGCAAGTGTAGTGATTACTCTAAGCACACCACCTCGAAGATGAGGCCAGAAACTAATACCTGGCCTATCCTCAATCCCAGCATAAACCACAGAGCTCTGTGCCACCAGAAGAGCGAGGGTCCGACGGACACAACCTGAGGCAAATTGATAAGGAGGAAGTGGTCAAACTCTTGAAAAGGTCTTTATCTGTTTGTGGGGAACATGTAAACCAGTCTAAGGTAACAGCACTTTGACAAACAAAGTGTTTTATAAAAGATACTGCGCTGGGCCATTTAGGAGCAGTCCAGCACTATTATTAGCATGGTTAGAGAGGACTCTAACCATACTCTGGGCTATGGTTCTATAACGAAGTCACAATATCCCTATGCTTTAGGGTCGGTCCACTAAACGATACTACTATGATATTCGTGTCGTCAAACAATACAATATTATTTGGTTTAGGCTTGATAATACAAGGCCCATGATCATGATCATGATGGCTGAAACCTAACCAAATTGACGGAGGAGCGTGATTGCTATCGCCGAACCCTTCCAACTCATTTGATTTTGTCGTTGAGGCTAACAATTTTTCGGCCTGGAACGCTCACTTAGAAATGTGGTTTAGTTTCAAACGCTTCCGATTTTGCAAAGGTATTGCGATGGTGCATTGTATTCATTGGCGTTATATTAACCACACAGAACCCTCTTCTCCCCTGGTTCATCCTGGAAATTCTGAAAAGATTGCTGTAGCCAAATGATTAAAAATTGGTATAGAGTGACTGGCCCTTGTCTACCATAGACTTCTTCTAGACCCTTTCACCCATCATGAACAAACTCCCAGAAATCTGTATTTCGCATATTGAATGATGGATCACATGGTTCGTAATGTCTGTGTTTCACACTGCAGGGATGACCCTCTAATCCAGGTTCTGCTTGGGGCCAACCTGAAGAGATCGAAGAAACACCCTTACAAGGAATTTGGAACATGGTCGTTTTAGTATCTTTCTGTGATAAACAGAGTGCGCCTGGTGTCTCCTAAGAATTAGAATCACAGATTTTCCCAAAGAAAAAAAAAACACTGTATTAATTACGGTTACCCAGGGCTGTGGCAATTAAGAGCACTTTATTATGTTATCCACCTGCAAGTTACATAAATATCTCACTATACAATTATGAATTATAGATATCCCTTGTTATCATTTTACAATCCTTTCTGAAACTTCCTACACTACATTCATGTTGAAGAGAAAAACCCAATCCAACTGATACTGGGTATAGTCAACGTGCAAAAATACATTGTGTCAGCGACTTGTGGTTAGCATCAATTGGATCAAGCCAGCAAAAGCACGATATTGTCGCTTCTTTTGTGGTGGTGTCGCCACCAAATCCTGATATTTTGTTCTTAGGATGCTACGTCTCACAAACGAAATTCCGATGAAAATCTGATTTTGCAACTCAAATAGGCCGTTTTCCAATCACCGAAACAAAGCTGACCATGATAAACAGTGAAGGCCATGCCTCCATGGAACGATAATATAAAGCCAGAAACCCAAATAGTTTCCATGCTTTCGCGTACTGAAATACAGATTGCCAATCAGATTTCGTATTTTCATGTGAGTAGAATGGACAACGAACAACATTACAGGATTGGAGGCAATTCCACCCACAATGATGAATGTCAATAGAGCAGAGCCAAAAAACCCAACTGCTAAAACAAAGTGCCCCTATGGAATTAGTTTGCACTTTGCCGTACATGTGCCATCACACTTAGCTATATTGAGCATCAGTGAGCTTCACTGTTTTACCGTATCCTCCGCTGAGCAACTCTTCGCCATCGGACTTCCAACTTGGCTGCCCTTGACGCCGGCCCGGTGGAAGTCGACAGTTCTCCACATTCGATTGATCCACCGTTTTCCATCGACGCATCTCCCTCAATTCCTGACGTTGGAGTCATGCGAGGCGGTCAGCAGTCCTATGGTCTGTACTTGTGGGGCGATTAGTCCACTCCAGAGTTGTGACACAGCCCTTGCGTGCTCGTGTAGCTCTGACTCCTCCATCATTGACAGCTCTACAGTGTAACCCCTGCAACTATGCCACCTCACAGTAGGCTGTTCAGTGTAAAAATCTTGAGCGGCCGTTTGTCACTTTTCACCCTCTCTGCCAATTTTGAGCGGCGTTTGTCACTCCCTCTCTGTCCAATATCTTTGAGCCTTGGTCGTTGTCCACTTCTTACCTTACTTGCCCTCTGACTCTCTGCCAATCTTTGAGCCTGGCGTTGCACTACTCCCCTCCTCTGGCCATCTTTGAGCCTGGCGTTGTCACTCCCTACTCCCTCGCCTGCGGTTGTCACTCCCTCTCTGCCATATCTTCGAGCACTGACTCGTTGTCACTCCCTCGCCTGGCGTCTGCGTCACTCGAATGCTTTCCCCTCTCTCCTGCCAATTTTGACGCCTGCGTTGTCAAACACCCTCTCTGCCATATCACTTCTGTTGGTGTTGAATAGTCCTTTTGGTCTCTCTTGTGTTTTTTTCGTCCGCGTTGATACTAAGGCTTCCAAACACTTTAGCTTGACTGGGCTCCCGGCCGTCGTTTCCGGCTTGTTTCCCCCCTGGAAATTGGCATGAATTTGAATATTTTTTCTTGAGATAATAGGTTAGGCCAAATTCTAATGAAAAATTGATGCATTTATTGAACTGAAACAAACCAAGGTGTGGGTCGGTGTTTCCACGAGGGGAGGTAGGAGTTTTTGCGCAGAATGCGGGCATGAGCAGGCCTGACCCATGTCCTTCAATCTCATTCATTTGTCGAAAATTGCCAAACAAAGTATTGGCAATCTTTGTTGTGTCAGATGGTCATGGTGGCTCACACCCTACGAGTCAGTTTGCTGTACATTCTTGCCTGCCAAGTTCATTGATGATTGAGATTGAGCCTCAGTTCGTTTTGAGTTTGCTCTCGGATAGCTGTTTTTGATGATGTTAACCCATTTGTATAATAACCCTATACAAACAGTACAGTAGGCCAATCTGATACAACTTCTGCAGTACCAATTCTACAGTATGTTGCTTTGAAAAATCACTAGTGAGAATGAGTCATGCATAGGGCTGTGTCAACTAAAGATTTAGATTATTAGTTGCAAATAGATTATTCGATTAAGAAAATCAAGTTCCGACGATAATCAGGAGCTATTTAATCAATTATTTGGCTTTTCCCTGTTTTTGACCAGGTCTAGACCTTCTAGCCAGAGGATCCCAACCTTTTTGACACCTGGCTACCATTTAACATTTCCGTGGTACCACTAAATACCACTGTACGGCCAATGGCTAGTTTCCAAGATTCTGAAAAAAAAGTGGGGGCCTGGCATCCACTGATCGCCGTCCTGGAGGAAGGGTCCATGTGGGGAGGTGACTTCCTCTTTATCATTTTTTTCTAAATAAGTACTATACGCAATCTGGTGGCAATTTAGCATCATTGGAGCACACTGTGACCACCCAGCGTACCACCGTGAAAAGTCCAAATGTACCACTGGTGGGACGCGTACCACAGGTGCTTAGACCACCACTTCTACTTGTAACAGAGAACGTGGATGTAGGCTAGCCAGTCAGCCTAATTTATGGCTGATGTATGTGATGTGAAGAAAGAAGAATAACCGATTTTTTTTGGTTATTCAGCTTATCCGTAATACATACAATCCCCTACCAGAACAATATACAAAAAAAATTGATAATCGATTGTTAATCATTTTCAAATTGATCAATGGATTAATTGTGAGGGCACAGGCAGCACCAGCTCTGGTCCGAACAGGGGATTTCCCAGGAAAATGATTAAAATTGCTACCATGACCGTGCGAATATTGCCGCTGGCCTACCACGCGTGTTTGTAGAGGAGAAAGATTATACCCAGAGCATAAAGACAACACCTTTACTTTATCATTTTACAAAATTATCGTAAATTTATTATTGACAACAAATGTGAAGAGATGGTAATTACTATGAAATCCATATTGATTGAGGGTTCCTCAGATGGGGTGAAGGGACATCAGTAGTGCCATTCCCGCCATTTAATTTTCATAGGTCAATTTTTTGGCCAATATTCCGAAGGACGCTTCCTGCAAGAACAGATGGTTGCACTCGCATCATTAGACTTCCCAGACAGATCGTCACTCTCCACAGATCTTCAAAGGTTGGCAGCCTGTATCTAATTGTCATCCATGGTTTTGAACAGCGTCGGATAAAAAAAAAAACAGGGGTGCGGAGTGCGAGTCGCCCCGAAAAGGTCCAAAACAGCACCCGAAATCGATTCGAGGGGTGCGAAAATTCAGTCACATATTGAGCAAAATCGCCCCCGTAAATATCGCGCACCACCATCCATAAAATGGATGGAAAACGCCCAAAGAGCCCAAATATTCGTAGAACTAAATCATTCTGTCTTCGCTGTTTGTCTCATTGGCTTACTCCATTCTTTTTCCGTCTCGAATTCCTTTTTCACACACTCGAAACCATATCGACACAATGTACTTACGTGATCAAGCCCCTCGGACCGCGCGGTGACGTAATTCCCATTGATTTTGCCACTGGTATAACGTACCGACGTCAGCACTCCTGTTCATGAGGCCTCGAATTAAAAGTTGAAAGGGCAAGGCCATTTTCTGAGGGCATGTAAAATTTGCTTCGTTACATTCAAATGGCATGAGGGCACAAAGGCAATTGGAACCTTTTACGACGTAAATCGCTTGTATTTTGTAGTCTTTAGTGGTGCGATGGTTACCTTTCTGTAGGCCTTGGACTGCAGTCGCTTCAATACAATTAGGTCAATGGAATGTTTATTTTTATATCGTGAACGTTCTCTGGTGACGTGTGCAAAAAGTCTAGGCAATCGATGACGCGCATTGCGCATTTGTATGTTGGGTAAGATTTTTAATTCTAGTCGGTTAAACGTCAGGAATGGAGCGACGGACAGCTCCAAACAGCTTCCAAATCGGATTTGTTGACCATTGTCAGGTCGGAGAGAAAGACGTTGGTATAAACAACTCAACTCGGCTTCAACATTTGTCTCTTTGCGTCTTACTAAGTAAACACCGATAAAAGAGAATTTTAATTTTAGGATTAGCAGTTCCATTGTAACGAATCGCAATGTCATGAATCATTAATGCTGTTCGGGCAATTACAATTAGAGGTGATCCCATAAAATAACCCCCAATATGCGTGACAGGTCCCAAATACAGGAAGTCGGATTCGCCTAAACCAACATTGGGCGTGGCTTATCGCTCAGAGCTGCAGTCTAGGAATGCAAGTCATTTCTCGTTTAGACGTCAATGAAAGCGCATTGCAGCCTCGCTTCCACATCACCTACCCTTCACTTGCCCTGTTAAGAGCAGTGCGAATTGCAGAAAGAGCTGTGTTCGCCAAATGTTTTTGAACTGTGTAGAACTAAGAACCGATACAGAGACAGAATCCTGATGTCCTGCTCCCATTCATCAATGGAACTGTGTTCAAATAGGCTATTATTTATAAAAATAATGAATTTTAACGTGCCTTTGCCTGCAGTCTCACGGTGATTAATAGCCTAGGGGAGTCTTGCCAGTCCTCCTTTGTACGGTAACGCTTCACAACCTACAATCAGTCGATCACGAACTCACAGTCCTGCCTACGGACTAGACTAAGGTAAACCAAACAAACACGAACAGCCAAGTTAGGTACGAACAGGACGATTCCTCTTTTCACTGATTCCTGAAAAGCCACGGTCCCTGAATTATCTACACACCTTTCACAATTTCCCTAAAATAATACACTCACATATTTTAGTAGACAGAATCCAGTACTCTTCGCACATCCTATACATCGCGATCCTTCGATCGATACGTTCGATTACATATATTGAACATTTCATCACAGCAAAATCACGTGACCAAAAGGATGGTGGAGTGGTTAGGACTAACGTTTTCGGATCTCCGCGGCCCGGTTTCGATTCCTGTCGGGTGCGAAGGGGTTTCCGTTTTTCCGTTTTGAGACAGCTAGTGAATGTTGTTTGTGTTTATTTTTACGTCTTCTTAACTATTTTACTACCCAGTTTCCATTTGGGTTCATGGTCGTCATTAATACCCAATTTCGGAGGGCAGGTGTAGCTTTGTCAAGCGGCAGCTACAGCTTGTTGCAACATTTTCGGCCGCATTTTGCTTGCGGCAAAAATCATCGGCCATGACCGATTCCACTGTCCACTGGCCAGACACGGAACTTGTGTACAGCCGAAATGAATCTCTTTCAGAGCACAAAAACATATCTCGGGACATATGACAAAGCAACACAATTTCTGAAACGGAGTGGGGTGTTCGAGTGCTATATCACTATCTTTTCGACGTCGTTTTATATATGCAAAAAATGTTCTGTTCTCCTACCCAAGGACCGCCAAGATATGGTGACATGTAGAAAACAGTTCGTAATATGGGTTCTTCCCGTCTTCATCTACAATCCATGTACCTACCTAATTATATCCCCGCGACGCTGTAAGCGTCGGGGATATTATGGTTTTGGGCTGTGTCCGCCGCCGTCAAACCGCGAAACTTTAGGCTTCGCGCGAACTCTCGCCACACAATGTCCGATTGACACTAAACTTGGCACATGTCCACCCCATGAAATCCTGGATGGGTTCGAAGTGGGTGATACGCAATGACTGCTGCCCTCTATATTGGAGGTTTGTTCGATGTAGACGAATCTTGGTGGTTAGGGTACATTCGTCCCGAAAAACCATGGAGGTGGTCATTTCAAGGTCATGGGAGGTCAAATTTGCATAATTATGCGGTTTTTCCAAACTTCGTCAGTCTGGAACGAAACTTGGTGGATGGGGTCAACATTTGGTCCCGAAAAATTGGAGGTCATTTCAAGGTCATGGGAGGTCAAATTTGCATAAGTTTATGTGAATTTTCAAACTTTTTCAGATTTGGGGACTAAACTTCTTCCGGCGGACACAGCCCCAAAACCATAATATCCCCAGACGCTCCAGCCTCGTGGGATTAATAAATCACACACTCAGGTTCCTCGCTCAAGAAAAAAAACCTAATGAAAAAGATAGCACCAATCCATGCCATCATTTGTAATCGCGAGTAGGAATTCCTTGCCTTCTGGTTTAAGGGCACAAGGCAATCCGCAAAAAGACAATGGCAGAAGGCAAATTTGAAAATTCGCAGCAAAATGTTCAGTTGTACTGTGTAGCCTCTCTCTATACTAACGTACTTATAGGGAGCTCATGTATTCTTGTCGGTCTGTCACACCGGCTCGAATTTTGAACAATGTTTTACAACTCGTAATTAATGCACTCTAGATACTCAAATGAGATCGTTTTTTTCGTATTGGTCCTCCCTGGAAAAAAAAGTAGCTTTCTGGCAATATAATTCATGTCAGCTATCATGGTAGACTACGTTTCATTTATTGCCATTTATACATGTGATTTGAAAAGTTTCATCGCTGCGAAGGAAATCGCGAGCAACTACAATCAACAAGTATCGCCTCAAACCCACAACACCCATACGACCGTAAACAGCGGACTCCTTGTAGCGCTAGCTGACCCGCCGCCCATCGCTAGCGGCTAGCGCTGTCCCGCATGCCGCCACGAACCGGTTCGAACCATTTCACCAATCATGTGCGCAGCACTGCATGCATAGCAGTACTTTAGCTCCAGAAGTGCATGTACAATTATGTGACCTACGTAGGCCATCGCATTGCATTCGTACTGCTGCCGTTTTAATTATTATGTAATGGTGGGCAGCGTACGTGGGGCCGGTCAGGCTTGTTTAACGTGATTATGCACTTTATCTATTGATTCCACTACCAATTTGGCTACGACAGAAATGTAGAAATGATGGTTGAAGGATAATCGGATTAATGTGCGATGCGGAGCGAGATTCGATAGCCTACTCTCTGAATTGTACAGCACCGTTTTCGGTTAATATAATAAGCTCTCCATTGTTGGCGTACGTCAAAGTCGAGTTTTTACTTTCATTTCACTACGCAATATGTAATGGTACCATTTGACTACATGATATAAACGGATTGTGGTGCACAAACCAATACAATATAATTAATGAAGGACTCATCCAATGCATATGGAGTAGAACTGAAATGCCGAAATCATTACAACTTCTACATGTAACGGGCCTGATGATTCAATGGAAACTTTCAGAAGTTGCTGTAGGGTATTATCGCTAGTTTTGAGAGGGGGAGGGCACCGAGAGCAATGAGCAATTAGTCGTGGGTAAATATAGGTGGAAAAGATGTTGCAATGCAATTGTTGAACACAAAAACAGTGTTGTTGTGTTATTGATAGCTAACCAATCGCTGGCTTTAGCAATGCATTTGGGACCACTTTTCAATGGTTAGCAATAGCACCCGAAAATCCCAAAGTAGCACCCGAAAAGGGATTGAGGGGTGCGATTTTTTTTTTTAAATAGCACCCGAAATGAAAAAATGTTTCCTACCCTGGTTTTGACACACAATATGGGAACTAATGGTTATTTTCGGACAGATGGACGGCAATGTATTGGAAGTTTATTGTCCACCATAGTGGAAAATAGGGGTTTTTTTGTCTTTCCCCCAGAATCACCGTAGCTGACGATACAATACAGAAAAACACAAAGAAAAAAATTATCTTCTCACAGAGTCATAACAATGTATAGAGTAGGAAACCCAAAGGATTGCTGGAAAAGGTGAGGTTTGTGAGTGGAAACACGAAGAACGGATACCGTCTATGATCTTATAAGTAATACCCAATACCTTTTCTTCGAACAGGGCTCTTATTGGAGGCAAGTTAGGGCCTATGATCCATTGAGCCATTTTTCTAGGACGGTCCAATTTGGTCCGGTGGGCTTGTGTGTTGTTACAGAAATAACACCACAAACTAGACCTGAACGTCAGTACACTTGGTGAATTAAGGATTTGTCGAATAGGACCTGGACAGTCTTGTCAACCATGGGAGGTTGTCAGGGTTCTAAAGAATTAATTTTTTGGTCGCCTCCTTGCAAATAGCATGTGGTTTCAGTCCAGTCTAGTGTGTTAGTAATTAATGCTTGTCATGTATGCGTTTAATTGTTGACATGTGCTAATTCATCCTTACCAATTCAATTGTAACACAAGTGGTTGGTTAATCCCTAAGAAGTAAATCGAGGCGCTTTCTGAAATTAGAAATGCATCCATAGTAGAGGATGCTAGCATCATTGAGCTAGTATCTGCCACAAACACTAGGCAATTCTCACGTTGTGCCCCGGCATTTGCTCAATTGTTCCCCACTGCCACATAACAAAATACCGTTTTTAATTGGTCAACATGATGTATCAGTTGGGCAAAACATTTAGGACCTTTCGCAAAAGAGACTTCGCATGATTGGGGTCTAGCTCAGCAGGGGGCAAAGTAGGCAATATATGGAGGCCAAATAGGAATTTGCAGATAAAATCGGATTTTTCATGTCGAGAATTATCACATTTTTGTCAGATTTGTCATAATAAAGATGTAAATATGATCCGGAACAACATATGAATGTTGAGAGACGATGCAAGAGAATGAGGAAGATGATCGAAATTTACAAGTTTTCCAATACATGCTAACACAAAACCGCCACCCTGAAGTATCCCACAATGCATCAAAACTATCGCACAGTACACCGCAAACATGTACTTTGCGAAAAGGCTAATGCTTGCCAACTGATGGAAAACTCCCCTCGGCCGTCGGGCCAATTCATTAGTATCACTCACAGCAGTCAGCTCAGAATAGGGCTGGCACCAGAAATGGCCCTTTCTCTTCCTAGCTGTGTAGTCCGACACGATTTATTCGAAATTACAACGTACCACTCACGTATACCAGCAAACAGGTCGATTCTTTCTTGTACATGTAGGGAAATGATAATGATAATCTGTGCCCACTTAGGAACCGCTCGATATCTGATGCGTTACGTCATGAATTTTGAATATTCAAATCAGATCCAGGTGGCCGGCGTTAATCGCGCACAGAAATCACATTCCACGTGAATGGAAACTTTCAACGAATCATCAGCAGAGCATTGCACGTGCTTGCTTATAACTCATTGGGGTTGCCGCGGGAAGTGATTCAGAGTGCAGTACGATGGTACTTAGCATTTCCCACATGGTTCGTGAGAGTTACTGATGAGTGTAGTAACATGATAGTATGGAGAGGCCGAGAAGGGAGGAGACGAATCAGCCAAGGTCAAACTCCGTCAAAGTATTTAACCCATGCATATTTTCGAGCATTGTATAGTGAAACTAACGATTAAGTGAATTTTTGTAGCAGGAGGACACTGGGGGGTCACAAACTTTCCATGGGGGGTCACAAATTTCCCGCCTAGCGGAAAAGTTCGCGAACAGTGGTCAGCCTTCTCGGCAGTTAGAAGAATGTGTTTCTCAGGAAACATTTTTCATGCAGTTCATATTTCGAAAACATGAGATCACAAAAACAAACGGCCCATTTCCTGCGATCGTGGACATGTAGGAGCTTTCGTAGGGCTCTGTATGCCGTGACCGCAATGAATCATGCCCCCCCCCCCCGCATTTCTTCGAGAAACCTGCTGCCGTACGTCCATGTGCAAAATTCGTCGTTAGCACTTTGTTGGCACAATTCCATCAGGAGAAACAATATACCTTTGAAAATATACCAATATAGGTTTTAGGCTAGCCATCACTAGTCTGTAGCGCAGGCGCAACGCAGGCACTGCGCAGTCCGCAGGAATCGTGTACATAAGAATAACGAAAGGTGCCATCCTCGGGTCCGCAGGACTGCGCGGACTGCGCAAGCCCTGCGGCATGGTTCTCATGGAGGGCGAAGGGATCTTCGTACAATCTGACCCGTAGCTATGTTACTGGCAGAGATGGCGCCATGATTCTCTAAGGAGGAGAGAGGGACAAGTGACTGACGGGTGACACAGAAAGCGAGTGCACCGCGCCCAGTGACGTAGCCATTGGGTAAGCACTTCCCCTGATGGGAGAGCTGGCTCCGTGCCTGCCTGCCTCGCCCTATCTCTACCATATCGCAATGATTTTCATTTCCACATTCTCATGTTTTTCTTTTTAATTTTTCCTCCGTTTCTTCGATCTTGCTTTCTTCGTGCTTCGCTCTCCGACGATTCTTCAAGTTGACGTGTTGTTTCTAATTAGGAGTGTTCAATGGAGTGGGAGTGGGAGAGGGTGGAGGCTGTGCCTTATGGACCATGGTTATTAATGGCATCCCGCCTTTGCGAACTTTAAAATCCTTTGACGATGTGTCGGTATAGGCATACGTTGACTAGGCCTAGGCTATATGTGATGTCAGTACACCGTCTACCGGCATCCTTATTTTCATCCCTCCCGCAATTCTACCCAATTGTAGTCGAGGCCAGCCTTAAGACCACAGTGTCGGTCCTAAATTTCTGGTCTGAGACCAATCCCGCCCCACATACTGTATAAGAACTCGAGATTTGAGGTCGGACTTTGATGGTATTTTAGCCCATCCGGCCTCGACCGATCCGATCTCTACCCCCCCCCCCTCCGGTCGCCGCGTCCCAGTCCATTGTCACGCACATCAATGCCCAAAAACGTGTTTTTGTCAATGTAATGTGTAGGTAGTCTGGATTCGTGAAAACAAACACGACATTGAGGCTGGGCGATATATTTGTTTTTCAAAAGCCGTTTATACTAGGCAATTGGGATAATCTCATACCCATCGAATACCGCACATATGTGATGCGATTTCCCTCGCATTATTTCCTACAACGACAGGTAGAGGAGGAGGCGGGGGAGGGTGGGCTATTAGCAGGTGATGATTATTTAAGCCGAGCGCCCTTACGAGGCAACATACATACATTTCCCACTTTCCGTGCCTCACAGAAGTAAAGTAACACCCTTAAAATTTACAAGAACTTTTTCATTCCGGGGAATATTTTTAGTATGAATGTCCATCACAGGGAGTTACCTGGGGTTCCCGATCCAAATGATGGGCTCGGATGGGCCAGAAAAATATGCGAAATAAATAAGTGTGCCCACTGACTTCATGTCGTGATTTATCATAGCTTGTGCGACACACCATTCAATGCCGCGCTCGAAGTTAGAAAAAATGGGGAGCTCCAGATGGTTATTTTCCGTTCAAAATGATTAAAATTGAATTAAATTTGGGAGGAAATGAATACTTTGCCAACAGTTTCGTACGATTATTGCCCCTTAAAAGCAAGCACACCATTGGTTGCCGCGGAGCTCAGCGAAAACTTGCAAATTATGGTCTCACTGTTCTCAGAGGCACGGTCAGGTCTAGATGGCCATTTTCCATGTATTTAAATTAGTTTGATCGAATTAGAGTGATTTTATTCTTCGCCACCGTAATGGTTCACGCGGTTTTAAATACTTCAATTAAAGCGGCTCCACACTGTAAAAAAAAACTTGGTCAAAATTTACCCATGGTTAGGTCAATATGACAAATTTTTGGCCAATTTTGCACCGAGCCAATCTTAGTAAAAAAAAATGACCAAGGTTTGGTAAAATTTTGACCAAAATATTGGTCACTGTGACCGCATCATGGTCAGAATGTTAGCAATTGACCAAAGTTTGGTCAAATGTTTGGTTCGGTGCATAGTTGACCATGAACTTTGTCAACTTTGACCAAGCTTTTTTTACAGTGCATCAGTTCCCGAAGTAAAATTTTCGATAATAATCAATAATAAACGCCAAATGGTGATTTTCAGGTGGCCATTTTCAATGAATTAAAAGTGAGTTTTACTAATTAGAATGATTTTCACTGTAGCTTCTCCTTATCTGTTAATGCAAATTCGGGCCTATAATTGCGAAGCGCATAATTGGTTTTCGCGCAGCGTAGCAAATCCATTAATGTAAGGTCTTTACAGATGACAAATGGGGAGTGCCAAATAGCCATTTTTATATGCAAAATAGATAAATAAACTTCACAAAAGAAAGTGAATCATTCTAGTCGTGTTCATGCGAAAATTTTCCAATTTGGGTGTTCTAAACGCCAACTTGTGAGGGCAAGTGGCCAAATTTTTAAAATTCAAACATAAAATACAACTTCACTCATTCTAAAAAAAAATCAACTTTAGCAGTCCATACGAATTTAGATTAAGTGAATTGGGCAAGTGGCACCATGATGTGTCAAAGCAGCGTATCAAAAAAGTCCCAAAGGAAGGGATACTTGTGGGTCGCAAATGATAGTTCTAGATGAGCATTATATCAAACAAAAAAAAATATGCCCTATAGCCAGGAAAATGTATAGCGTGTTCACAATAGTAATTGACTAAAGTGATGCTTTGATATGATTGCATATAGTGACATTTTAATACAGATCGACTTTTTCCAGCTTTTATGAACGTTCGCTAATAATTCCTACCTTTTCTTCTGAAAAATGATATTTGTCTTCCTAACTTGGTATTTATGGGGTGCCGGATGGATGATTCTGGCGGGCCGAATGTTGAGCCCGCGGACCGCTATTTGGGAAAACCCTCGGGAGGTAGGTTTTCTGTGTGGGTTTGAACATATAAACAAACTAACCAATATCAGGGGACCCAGAGTGTAATTCACGCAATTTTGATGCATTAGCTCGTATTTTCTCGCCGGTAGAAGTCTTGAGCTGTAATGACCGGGTTGCTTTAGTTGGTGGGCGCGATGTATATGTGCTACAAATATCAAGCGCAAGCTTATGGGGCACACACATATAGGCCGTCCATTGACTCTTACACACTAAACTGACTTCGTTCCACCAGCTGCTGACCCAGCAGAAAATACTTCCAGGGATGAGCCACCCACCATTTTGAAGCTGACATTCATACCTGTCAGGGCACTTTCAATTCACCATACCTTCACCGTTTAGAATTCTCACGGGTGCCTGTGTTCTTTGTAGGTTATTTTCCGATCGGGGTTGCCAGTCGGA
>JAODTK010004368.1:0-11489 GCA_026419785.1 Sclerodactyla briareus | reverse complement strand
TATACAAAATTTCTGATCCGCTCCGCGCCAACTATGGTCGCGCTTCACTTAGATAGTCAATCATCAAGTTTCGCCCCCCCTCTATTGTAAAACCCTGACGCCGCCCCCTGAGACTGAGTTATTATGATGCTCCCCCAGGTAGCCCCTTTTCCCGCCCTATTGGGCCTCCCACTGTGGTCACTTGGGTTAAGCGTATCGGACTTGCCTCCTGTTATGGGTTTAGGTCGACTCCCGTATGTGGGACGAACCACAACACTGAAAGATTAACATGTTTTTAACACTTTGGTTTCCTCGCATTTTGCAATAGTGACCAACTAAGTTGAAACAATTATTACGTTCGTTAAAGACACCAACAGTGTGTCTTCGAAACGTGCGTAAGACCTTTGTCCACTTGGTGATGAAGTGTTTGTACAAACAAGGGAAGCAAGGTTTAAAATCTTTCTTGTGTTTTTTTTTGTATTCGCAACATGTATGTCCTCAATTTATATCAATTTTAGCAGTATACATTCAAGTTCGATCCCTACATCATGCTGTTTCAGTGTCTTTTTTATTTGAAAGTACGTAGACACCTAAGCCATTACTGGCAGATAGTAAATGATAAGTCTTCACAACATGTCATTTGTGGTAATGTTTTCATGTTCATCATAAAGCTAACAAAAATGCAAGCATCACTTTTCGATGTTTAATCTAAGGACTCTTTTTCTTTCGAATGTCCCACTTTTGTTGCCGAGTATTGTGGGCCTTGTACCGTGATACAGCGGTGATGATTGTCCATTTGAATAATCTATAGACCTAGTCCCCCCCCCCAAGAGACTAGCATTACGTCAGTCGGCCATCACTTGTATTTGCAAAAATGCTGAACTTGTGTTTCCGTCTTGTTCTAGTTTTTTCACATTCCTCTACGCGGGTAATATTTCCCACTTCGATTACAGATTTCGCTACCAGCTGCGAATATTGCAGACCCAGGCGGCCACGGGTTCGGTACGGCAACATTTGTGTAACCTAGAAAGATACTAGTTTTCACTTTATTAGGGTCTTGTTATAATCAATCCTGTCTTATATATATTCCAACATGTTCCGCAGATCGAAATTTTGATAGTTTATTGTCGATGTTGGTGTTAATTTTTTCAAATTTCATTTGGTCAAAATTTTAAGGGGGGACGAACCCCCCCACTCTGAATTTTTGGGGACGCGCGTCCCCCCCCCCGACCCCCCCCCCTCCCCCTCTCGCCCGCTATGCTTCCATGCAGAATATTAACCGTACCGGCCTATTTGTTCTTAATATCTTCTCAGGTTCACCAAGTCTGTCTGTTGCCACTGTCTGTACCAGCTGAACATGCCCGACCTCAATAAAGACAAGAACATCAAGGGTTATGTACTTGTGACTTGGCCATCGGGGTTTGCGATCCCACACCCCCCCTCCCCGAAAAGGATATCCAAAATGCCAGCATAGTCTGGAAATTCAACGACCATTCCGGGTCTCGTGTCGTTTGTTTCTCTCAACCAAAGTCACCATCAAAACCTACCAGCCACTACAGAAATCTCTCGCATAGTATGGTCCTTCCACGTTGAAATAATGTGTAAATTCATAGAAAACAAATATAATTCGTAGGGTTGTGCAAGTGATGACATCTTTTCTTAGGGAATATTTCAATCTTTCCTAATGCAATACATATGGCCAAACTTCGGATGCCTCTGAGTCGTAACGAGAGCCCTAGAACGCCGTTTCGCACTGACGCATTCTTTTTTCTATTCCTCCAGCTGCATGAAAACCTCACTCAGGGGCGTAAATACACACTTTTCCAAGGGGATGTGAACTTTTGGGACCGACAAGATGTTTGTCTGGGACCGACTTTTTCGATGAATATTGTTGTAGTTTGCTCAGGTTTTTTCGGCGCCGTGGTGTACGTTCACACGGGGGGGTTGGGAGTGGGTGGGGGGAGAGGTGTTGCCATCTGTTCCTTAGGTGGCTTCCCGTATAACGTTCCATTTATTACAGTTTTTCCCTTTATTAACCAGTTTTTATGGCATTCTTCTTTCAACGAACATCCATCTTCGGGGGTTTATTCAGCTCCTAAAATCTGCTTCGGCCGTCCCAAGACGCGACTTCTTGCTGCTACGGGACCGACCTTTCAATATCTCAGGGTGTGCACCACCCCCCCCCCCCAAACACCCCTCCCCCAATTTACACCCCTAGCCTCACGATCACCCCTCAGTTGTTCTTCACGTTGGAAAACCCCTTATTGGGGATGGACATCGTATGGGATGTTAGGTACGCGAAACTAGATATCGATTTACCTAGCATAGGGGCGAAGTCTCATATTTGACAGACGTTTACAAAAAAATGTTTTGACTAAGAGAAAAAATTCCAACTGCATTGCCGTAACTCGTAAATTGACAAAAGATACTCTGATAATGTGTGCATTCGAAGAACCTGTTCACAATGGCCTGAACCTTGTTTGATGTTGAACTTTTCGCTGGAATGCCCGAATAGCGGTTTAATAGTGGTGCGCGCTTTGATCGCATGCAATATAACCGTTATCTGTATGGGCATACATGTTAAGTCGCTGAGATGCTGCAGAGTAATTTTGTTTTTGTATCTGTCTCTCGATCACTCACTCTATCATTGCTCTTACCCGTGTATCGGTACATCTCTGAGTTTGAATTTTTCGTTCCAGGACGAGTCCAGCAGAAACTGAAAATAAGAATCGAAACCCACGCGTTGCTTCTAGGCCACAGGTTTTTAGCCTCATTGTCGGCGTTTTCACGCCATGCGATGGTTCATGCAGTTTAAAAAACATAACGTTTAAATAAATTACACTGCATATGGTTTCTACTACGCTTACCAACTGTTTCAAATTTTAATATTTTCTTCATTTATCAGCTCCCCCAGCCCATTAGTCCAAATTTATTCCTAGAGGCAGTGTCGTTACAATGCTATACTCCCCGCTCGATCGTGGAAACAGACCTCCGACACCCTTGTACATTTTGGAATAGTAAGGCCTATATCATCTTTCTTAACCGTATGGTTCCACAATCGTATTCACAGTAAGTCACCAAAGTCACATAATTCATCTACAGTACATTATAGCTAATATAAATATATCCATAATTATTGTCATATATATTCACACGGGTAGCCACCAACATAGTTCTGAAAGAACACTTGGCTATCTTGCGTTCTCACCCTTGCCTCTCAACCCGGAACCCTACCGAAGATGAACATGCGTTCTCAGCGCAGGGTGTGGGCAGTGCCAAGTGAATATGGCCGTCTTCGTTAGCAATGTTATAGTGTATTTGCACTGGATATATCTTCCATGATGATACTGCGCGAATGTCCCTTACCCGACCGGTACCACCTTTACTTCGACATTCCACAGCCTACATGCTTCGATCGCTTCTTATTTCAGAGTAGCTTATACTGTTTATAGAGATTCTTGATTCTGTTGATTTAATTGATGGAACCCCGTCTCACGGTGTCTCCGTTTGGCTTTGTAAAACCAACACTCGCTATTATGATGTGGACAGTAACCCTCCATCTTCTCACCACACGTCGGCACGTCTTGGGTACATAGATGATCTCGTATTTTTAACTTGGTTGATGCCGCCTCTGTTACTATTACGATCTATTGGTGCTCTTGTTCATCAATTGACACATTTTTCTTCTCGGTCGGTACTCTCTGTACGTTGCGATGAATAGAGAAACGTCAATTCTCGTATCACTAATTATTTCCCTATTCTCTAGAACATCATTCGTACGCGACTGACAACTAGCTCTGCCTGATGTCCTCTCCTTTTTTCATATTTTTTGGGTAAACGATGAAGTTTATTTCAAGTCGGACGACTTTGGGTTAGTTTTTTATCTCCAGGTTTTTGTTCGTCTTTTTGTTCGCACTGAAAGTGGAGCGAACTATGGGCTATTGGTTGGCTACGCAGTTCTTTCGAATATACAACAGTCCAAATCAATTTTATCAATTTACGTAGACTTGCAACAGAGCAATTAACCGTGAACGGCGGGGGTTCACAGTGACCACTGTGATGTGTATGTTCATTACTCTTCCAATTGTAATATGGGTTAGGTCAGTTGTATGGTGGGGTGAGGGAGGCGGGTGGCTCCCAAAAGCCCTAACCAGTGGCCAACGCGCTGACGATGCTTTCCTTGATGAAAGTATTTCTGGTTATATCGACAACACAAAACACGACGTGTCGTCCGATTTAGTCCTGCATACAAGTGGATTTTGTGGACTAACCTGGAAATTTTGTATAAGTTTTTTTTCTTTGATGATTTCTCTATTTTGAAGGCTGCTCTTTCAGATTCGGCCGGGTGACATCGTGTCACCCGTTAGCGTTTTGAGAAATCCGATGGCGCCACAAATGGCCGACCAACAAGCTCCATTCAGCCACGAATTTACTGGGTGTCTATTGTATGTTTGGAGATTCAAAAATCCACCAATGCTGAATGTAGGGGGTCTAGTGAATCACGTGCAATAAATCCAAAGATGGCGTTCCTAATGGCGGTCCAAACGCACGTTTATCCATAACAACGCTCCCATTCAGCCATGCGGATACTCTTTTTCTATTGGTATGATTTGGAGGTCAAACAATCCCCTAAAGCTGAATTTATGGGTTCCTAGTAAAATCACGTGAAATAAATCCAAGATGGCGTCCAAATTGGCCGCCGTAACGCATGTTTATCCTAACAAGGCTTCCATTCCAGCCATGAAAGATACTTGTCAGCTTGTTGGTTTTCTATTGATATGTGTTTGGAGGGTCAACATTTACTCAAGGTCAATGTGTGGGTCTAGTGAATGACGTATCATAAATCCAAGATGGCGTCAAAATGGCCGCAATAACATGTTTCCTCGCCGCCCCAACACGTTACAGCCGCCATAGGTACTCAATATATAATCATTGTAGATATTCCTGGATCACCATAACTTTATCAAGCCACTCCCGTCCTAAAGTTATGGGAAATCACGTTACACTTTTTCAAGGTGTCCCCCGTTTTTAACATTTTTAACTTTTTTCTGTTATATTTATTGTACTTGGACTAATAAGACAGTGCTTCGCCAACATGTATTTTGATGCCATGCAATCGATTTTTATTAATTGCGAGAAATTGAAGACACATTACAATTACCAGGATGGTCACCAAAATCCGTTTTTCAGACTTTACGATGTTATGTTATTTTTAAGAGGCAGGGGGTAGGTTAGGTGAAAAAAGCATTCTTGGGAAGACACCCCCAAGTCAGCCCATCCCACGCACTGGCATCATTCTCTCTCCACGTGAAGACTTCCAAAACTACGGGAAATGGGTTCTATGCACAACTATCTTCGTTCCAGCATTTTTGGGCAATAATCTTCAAGTGATTTGATGTCGCTGACAAGTATTTGGTGTTTATCTTCAGATGACCTTGGATTCAGCCAATGTTCCGATAGGACTGTGTGCCAGGGTATTCAGATGCGGAAGTGTCGAACTATCTGAATCGTGGTTGTCAACTGCGCTCCCTCGGGCCAACACGCGCCTCCGGTGGACGATCCTGTCAACTGTGTTCTGTCGACCTAGTGAATGGGAAGATCGACAGACTGTCACATAACTTAATGGTTGGCGCCAACCACGCAAGTACAGTAGGGTCGGAGAGGTTAGGTAAGGCCTGCCGTTTGTTTGGATGAGGTTGGACGATTGGAGGCAACATGTGTATGCGCTAGGTGGTCTTCAGCATGTTACTCCCTTAGTGCAGGGATAATAGAATGTCTCGGAACCACTTTACAGCTAACATGGTTATTATGCAGTAGGCATTAGTGTCTTCGCTCATGGATAATGCATCAATCATATGTATAGTCTGCTAATGGGAGGATTGGAAGGCTCCTGTGTCATCAGCGCTGTTTGTGCAATAGCATAGCCTATGACGCGATAATGAAGCTGACTCATAGGACCTAAACAGATATTCTACAGCTTTGTGGGTGTCTTTCACACAATGAAACATGATCCAGCATGTGAATGTCTTGAAGTCTCGAAGTGGCTAAGTCCGATTGTACCTGAGGCGCCTGTATCAAGTCTGCTGTATCCATGGGAATGAGAATCCATTGCAGATTCATTACCACCCCTGCTGGTGCTAGTGAGGCACCTATAATGTTCACCTAGAAGGACTTGGAATCACAGGCTGGAACAGTTTTTTGCATATCTGAGTTCGGCACTACTTTTTTTCTTGACTCGTCGATTATCCTGGTCAGAATATAAGGCCTATACGATGTACCAATATAGACAGCCCTAATTTTAACGTGACATAGTACTGCCCTGATTATTGGTGTCTCATGTGACACCAAAGCAATCAGGTGGGTCGGTTACGCTAGAGCCATTCCTCATACACAGACTAATTGACCCAGCAACTGCGACTTCAACACTACGGCCCTTAATCAATAAGAATTAGAGTTAAGTTAGGATGACACTTTTCTGAGTATTTATAATTGACTGTGGCTAACTTTTGTGAAATCAACCTCTAGGTTTTATCTACTCTACCACTGCAACCCTCCATCGCACCACATAGAGAGCTTGCATTCACTGATGCCGAAGATGCTATAGTAACCAAACTAAACTGCCCATCAGCCAATCACCCATTCAAATACAGCGGTCGTCGGGGTAATAATACCTCGCGGCAGTTTTCCCGCTGGCGTGACTGACAGCCCTGCGGTGGTCGACAGCGCCAACGATAGAAATCTTCATGACAATAGATGAAAAAAAAAATCAATTCCAATAATTGCAAAGTTATTTTCAGACCATACTGGTGACAAAGCATGCACCGTTTCAAAATTCAATGCGTCCAAAATGACCACTAATCATATCAACTATGGACCCTAATTACTGACAAATGGCCAACCTCTTCTCGTTGCCCTAAACGCTGGTAACCACCAGTATCATCCCAGGCTTAAATTGAATTTTCATATGGATGAAAATATTATTTCAGCCTTGCAGGACGCCATATTGGATTCATAATTGTCACATGAATTCTGTGGCACACAAATAACTAACCTGTGCACTATAAATAGACGCTGTAAACCTCGACCAAGAGTTTGGGTGTAGTTTAAGTTAAACTGCTGCTTCCTTAACAGTGTTCTGGTAATATTCACAGTGAAATCCTCACAGCAATAGAACAGGCTTGTGATTGATTTACGTACGTTGTAAGTGGCTCTTACTTAGTTCGTTTAGTGTTGGTGAATAGGGTCCGGAAGGACATAATCCTCATAAACGACCTGAGCCACAACATCCCAGGAAGAACAATGACCACACTCTAAATCATTCGCCCGTGTAATCCTTAAAAATAAAATCACGACTGTTCTTGGAACGCATTCACACTCTTCGAGAAAACAACTTTCCACGAAACATTCCACTCATTGATCACTCTCTTTCGAGACGAAATACTTTACGAATGTCCAATCTGTAGCGCTTTGCCACGAATCCTGAGACATTGGGCCTCTATTTGCAAGTAACATTGAAAATTCAAAGAAGAGTGGACGGAAAGGCCATCGAGTCAATGGACCAATTTTGAAAACCTGGATCAAGTTCACCCGAATCGCCTTAGTCCATGGTAGTTAGACCGAGACGCCTTTATCTTTCTTCGTAGGATGAATTTTTCAGACAGTGAATCATTTTGTGCCCTACGATGAATTTCAATAACATGCTTGTCTTTTGCAAAGTTAAAAGGATCCAAGTGTACAGAATATTCCGGTGCGGTATCACCGTTGCTTTAAAAGCCTGCAAACAATATCATTATCAAGGAAACTGACCAAGTAAACGTTAACAAGCCAAGAATCCAATTGCTGTCTTTAGCAGCTTCGGCACACTGCTTGGGAGGTTTCAAAGAGAAAATCAGAACAAACCCCAAGGTCTTTTTCTGAAATCACCTCCGGAATATTTTGGGCCATTAACTGAAGGGAGGTGCGATTGTGAACACCAACATGGCATAACTTTCCACTTGTCGACATTGAAAAAACATTTGCCAGTCGGAAGACCCATTTGGAATTTATACGTCACGATCCTTTGAAACAATGGCAGCATCATCATTCGAACCGACATACCGATACAACTTTGGTATAGTCGAGAACTTTTAACCCTGGAATATGAACAGATCCTTCAGGATCGTCAATATACCCCAGCAAGAGTAACGGCCCGAGAACTGATCCATGGAGAACACCACAAGGGACTTTTGCCCCAAGGAAGCCGACCCGCCAATAATGACAACTCGTTGTTCCCTATTATGAAACCACTCACGAATCCACTAAGGCAGTCCCCTCAATGCCAAAGCCTCAAATTGAGCAAGAGACGCGCATGAGGAACTTGTCAAAAGCTTTCTGAAAGCCAGGAAAAAAAATTATAATCAACGATTGCCGTTTTCAACAGAACTTGTAACATGCTTCCATAAATTCCAAGAGATTAGTCAAAACACGAACGATCTTCCTAAAAACCCTTCAAGAATATATTACTCCATAAATGTGAAGACATGTATATTTTATTAACTGATCAATAAAACAGTTATAACGGAATTATAATATAATCGGTAGTACGATTATTTGACAGTCGAAATACTGAACCTCGGAAATGTTTTAGTCTAGAATTCAAAACAGTTTTTGAGGCCCGCGAATATTTACACCCATTTGCCGTTTTCTTAACATATATGTATATGCCATCATTCGTGTCGTGATCGCGAAGACATTATTCGCATGAATTGGAAAGAATAAATGAAAATCGAGATTCAAATTAACAGTACTAATTAAAATGCGGGAGAACCAGGTCGATAAGATACTTTCCCGAACGGCACTCTAGGTGGCAATATTAAATCGGCCTATTAGCCACAAAATTCAAATGAGCGGTACAAGCCCGGAGCTCACTGGCCGCATTGCCCGCATACTGGTTGTTCATTCGAATATATTGATACCCCGGAATTGAATTTGGTTAATCATGTTTAGTCAAATTCATTCACGGGAAACGCTATAGTGGATTCCGTCTCCAGTCTGTTGTGTCGTTACAGTTGATTCTTACTGCGATGTCTGTTGGTTTGTCTAAACTAACTACAATATGCCGTTATGATCCCGTTATGATGTTGTTATGCTCCTCGAAGATTGCTTGGCCTTGGCTTGATTGCTGGCATGATTATGTAGCGCTCCACCTATAGGATGACGTTAACATTTGAGTCATTTCATTTTTGCCAAATATATTGGCGCAGTATATAAAGCACCTGGGGGGGGTGGGGGGGGGGGGGGGGGGGGGGGGTGGGGGGGTGGGGGGGTCGCAAATCGACGATCGGCCTCCTGCTGGTATCTTCTTAATTTCGTTGGCAATCGTCAACAGTGACACATTGGCTCGATCGAATGTCATGTTTACCATTTGTGACGGGAAAAAATACAAAATAAGAGCAAACGTTCTGGCCCCGATCCACACTACTTTACATTCTTCAGGACACTGGTGCTAAGTATTATCATGTTCCTAACCCGTTTTCATAGCTAATGTTACTATACAGCAAAGCTGAAGATCTCTTTATATCACTCAACTCCATAATGGCCCAAGGAGGGGTAATTAATTTAAATGGAATCGGAGCTAATTCTTTCATTATTACGTTACATAACAATATTATGAGTGGTTATTACTCCTAAACTATCCTAGCCTTTTCATATTCTGGGGAAAGTGTTTCTTTCATCAGTTTTACAGACATGCCTTATACCATTTTCGGTTAAGGAACTTCTAACTATAGTATAACATTTTCCCAGGAATGCACCCAGTGATTCATGTTGTAGTACTGTGTAGGCTCATTAAGTGTATTTGCGTCCGGTCGATCAACCAACTCCTGTTCCATGTTACGCGTCATTACTGATATTGTACTCGGGGCGCCAGTAGCTCCCCCTGTCCACCCCACCCCTGGCAACCTCGCTGGCCGCCAGGACGGCGAACAATGAAACAGTCTATATAGAGAAAGCGGTTTTTCACGGGGGGGGGGGGGGGGTCCTCATTGGAAGAAGGCCTACATGACGAGGTTCCTGAGGGGTTCAAGGGGAGGTGTTTTTTATTCCAACATTTGAGAAAGGGGTTTGGAATAGTCCCATATGCAGTATGGGTTACTTTGCTATCTCCGCATCTTCTTCCCCACATTTCATTAGAGGGCAACTGGGGCACAAACTTGTGTGCCGTGAATAGGCCTATATATGCTTCATTATTGGTTTAATAGCAGAGGCCAAGCGACAACATACCAACCGTGTAAGTCTGCTTACAGGCACTGATTCGAACGCACGTCTGTCAAAATAGTTCCTTCAAGAGTGAAAAACAAAGGAGCACATGGCTGATTCAGGAACTGCTCGGGCTTCAGCAGCTGGTGTTGAGTATCCTAACTTAGATGTGTAGACTTGGTTGTCCTAGACCAGAGAGAATATCGTTGTTATTCTCGCAGTTGCGCTGGGGGCCGCAGAGGTATTAGTGTAGAGACAAATACAAATGAGTGAGCAGGACCATATCACAATGATGAAGAACCCGGACCCTGCAATTCAACATATGTGCAAAGGCCACCCGACTCAGTAATACCAACAGATATACCAATCCGGACAAGACAAATCATACAAAATATCGCCTCACGCGATTTCCACCCCATAATATAAACACCCCCACTTACTTCTGAACGTACATCTCTTGCAGTCTGTTGGTGCTGGTATTATCCTGATCACCACATACTCGTATAGTAGTTTATGGCTCTGCAAGTGGCCTGAACTAACTACCATTCTGTTTCAGCCAGCGGCGCTAACGGTTTACCCTTCAGTTTCTGAGCATACATGATGTGGATTCCCTACCCCGGCTCATGCAAAAATCACACTATGCATGGCGTAATTACCCTTCCAAAGTTTTTTTTTCTGAAGAAGCAAAACCTGACATGGATCCCTAGGGTTCATAAACCCAGTACCGATACGTGCGATCAGTGCTAGTGAACCAGTTGAGCACGCCTTCTGGATTTCAAAATCAGCACACACGTGTAATTACTCTTTCTCTTTAGCCTTTTGAAACAAGCGTTTGACTTTGTTCGCCTCGTATCAGCCTCATTCACTCATATGTCCCTGCTGGGCCTCAACCATCAGTGACTTGCCTAAACGAACGCCCGTGTTACCTTCGTTTCGGTCGTTTGTTGAACTGAATTATGGGCGGGGCTAGAGCTCGAGTGCGACGTCAACGCTGATTGCACAATTGAAGATTTTCACTAAATTACGGAAACATCCATACTGCGTCAAATTACTCCATCTGTCTGATCAGAATTAATGAAAATCTCCAACCTAATTCTTGACTCACTGGATATTTTTTTTTTAATTTCCAATTCGAAGGATTCCTATTTTTCTGAATTCTTGGCGCTACCACCAAGTCGCAATACCCTGCGAAGAGCTTAAAACAGCGCTCCGATTTATTTATAGGCGTCATCTGCACATTCTATTCAATACATTCTCATTTTCGGTATGAAACA
>JAODTK010004365.1:0-227501 GCA_026419785.1 Sclerodactyla briareus | reverse complement strand
AGGAATTCTCGACTTAGAATTAAAGTTAGCGCAACACTGCGTGCGATGGGGTTCGAGCAGTGCTGCAAATAGGCATACCCTAGAGTTTTAAATGCGTCATAAATGGGAATTGGTCAAGCAAACGTTTTAAGGGCTGGATGAGAAAAAGTTGGACGATCTCGATTGTTAGCAGTACGTCAGGCAGGATGACACATCCTCTAACTAGATTGTTGGTGTGCTGAGATGTGAAATAGGACTTAACGACACATCAACGAGAGTGTCACATAGTGTTCCAAAGATGAAAATGAGGCAGTCAGGATAAAAAGTGGAAAGTGAACAAACGGGCATGTTACAAATGATTGTAAACATCTGCTCTCAATAAAATGCTCAGAATGAGGACTTAACCTAATATGCTTTCAATTTAGGCGAATTGCAATATTTTAAAATGGATGGGGGTGGGGGTTGCAGTTAGCCGACAAGAATTTGACTGATAGAGCAAAATTACAAATATTAATAAATCCAATTATCCAATCAATATATGTGGGACTTGCCTCAAGATAATCAAGTCAGTACACTCTCCTTCCAGTCAAGTAACAAACGAGAGGCGTAACAAACGGAGCAGCCAGAGCCACCTGCATGCTATATATGAGTTTTGAACCATCACAGCATGACCCAGGATGATTGTCTGCTCATCCTGTCCTGGACCAACAGGTAATGTCCGCAATGAGCCGGTGGGCCATGACTGAGTTGTGAGGATGACAGGCCCCTCAGCTAGGGCTGTCGGCATTCGAGGGTCCCCAGCTTCACTTTCTTACTCACTATACCCATTGGGCAACATGAGCCAAGTCCGGAGGCGAGTAAGGGTTCGGAGTGAAACCTGGGTCCAGTCCGATGTATCCATCAGGTCCTCTGGTAAAGGTTATCCACTTCAGGTAATGGAGAGGACCGATACAGGCGACTCATGTCAGAGTTCGTCAGCAGGGAACTGTCTCCCTCCACTTCTGAAACCGTATACAGGAACCTGCAGGAGAATCCAATTGAAAGTAAAGATGAGTAGGTATGAAAGTTGTATTTAAGGATCATCTCATGCTTGACATGCGAACGGCTAAGGAAAGCTATCAGAGAACAGCTGGAATGTGAAATGAATGCACCAGGCTAACCGAGCAGTGCAGTATGTGACATGAGTCAGAACTTATTTAATGTAATACAAATTACTGAAAAGGATTTAGGTTTTAGGTCTTGCGCCCAACCGTCAGGCCACCAATTTCACCATTACATGAGTATTGCATGCCCTTAATTAACAGGTCACCGGCTTGATGCAGGTAGCCTAGTCTGTGAAATGGCAAGTATAGTATCAAGCCATTCAAATATATACCCTCGGAATGTTGTAATACACGAGTGGCAGTTTGCCCACATAGTTGTAAATAATGTTGCTACCAGAAAATTACAGTTTCCTGAGGTTCTGTAGCAGGTAGCATGGTCTTATATAAACAGCACAATCAATTGGTACCTTTTCTAGTGCCGTACAGTCCTTCTATCTGTGTAGGATAAGTTCCTGCAGAACATTAACAGTTCCCTGAGGTTTTGTAACAGGCAACCTGGTCCTATATTACTACAGCCACGCAACTAATTGTTACCTTTTCCTAGTGCCTGTACAGTCCTTCTCTCTGTGTATGAGTAATTTCCTACCAAACATTAACAGTTCCCTGAGGTTTTGGTAGAGCAACCTGGTCTATATTACTACAGCCATCACCTAATTGTTACCTTTTCTAGTGCTGTAGTACAGTCCTTCTCTCAATGTAGATAATGTTCCTGCCAGAACATTAAACATTTTACCTGAGTATTGTAGCAGGCAACCTAATCTATAGTACTATAGCCACAAACACCTAAGTGTTTACCTTTTCTAAGTGCTGATAGTACATTGTCGCCTGTCCTCTCATGTAGTAATGTTCCTTCCCCAGAACATTAACAGTTCCTTGAGGTTCTGTATGAGGTAGCCTGGTCTATATTACTACAGCCACTATCTAATTGTTACCTTTCTAGGCGTAAAGGTTATATCTCAATTGTGGATGATAATGTTCTGCCAGAACATAAACATTTCCCTGAGGTTTTGTAGAAGGCAACCTGGTATAATTACTACGCCATCACATAATTGTTACCTTTTATTCTAATTCTGTACAATCCTTCTCTCTTGTAGGTAAGTGTTCCTACCAGAAATTAACAGTTCCATGAGGTTTTTGTAGCAGCAACCGGGTCTATATAATACAGCCATCACAATGTTACCTTTTTAGTGCTGTACAGTTCTTCTTCTGTGTAGATATGTCCTACCAGAACATAAACAGTTCCCGAGGTTACTGTAGTAGGTAGCCTGGTCTAAGGGCTACAGTCACCACCCAGTGTAACCTTTCTAGTGCTGACCGTCTCACCTACATGTAGATAATGTTCCTGCCAGAACATAAAACAGTGTCCTTGCGGTTTTGTATAGGTAGCCTGTCACATTACTACAGCCAACCACATAATTGTTACCTTTTTTAGTACGTACAGTCCTTCGCTCTGGGTAGATAATGTTCCTCACAGAACATTGACAGTTCCTCGAGGTTCGTATAAGTAGACTGGTCTATATACTCAGCCACTAAATCTCATTGTTACCTTTTCTAGTGCTGTACAGTTCCCCTCTCAATGTAGATAACTGTTTCTACCAGAACATTAACAGTCCTTGAGGTTTGATATAGGTAGCTGGTCTATATTACTACAGCACCAACTAATTGTTACCTTTTCAGTGCTGTACAATCCTTCTCTCTGTGTCGATAATGTTCCTGCCAGAACATTCACAGTTCCCGGCGGTTTTGTAGGGAGGGTAGCCTGGGTCTATTACTGTTGCTGTTCCTCTTCTCTCGGTCAGGAGATTTTAGATTGGCAGCTCGCCCTTCCTATCAGCAAACATGAGGAAGATGATTGTTGTTTCAGGCAACTACATTCTCCTGTACCAAAGAAAAATATATACAGGACCATATAACAAGACTGGGAAAACTTACTAAACACACTCAGTTGCCAGTTAACATGCACACTGACAGAGATGCTATTCAATTTTGAAGCAAACTATGTATATACGAAATGGAGGTGTTTCTCCTTTTTATAAAGGTTTCATGGTTGGTTAAACCAAAAATTGGCGATGAAACGGTCAACAAATTCCCCAATAGTTAACTAAAACATAGCATGGTAGGAATACCATTTGGATTAGGAGGGACACTCTTTGGGATAGTTGGAATTGTAAGCATATTGCGCACATACTCTTACATGGGTTCACAGGGTTCTTCGGTTCTTCCATTATTGGGCCAATTCTGCAAACATGGAATGCCCAGTTCATCCTACTATGAAAACAGCCTTGACAAGACAGGAACATATCCTATGATGCTATTCAGGAAAAATCCACTCACGTGACGAAAAATATAATTAAATATCTATGGAGAAGTCTGTCAAAAAACATGAGTGATTTCCCCATCATAAATCACATGAGTAAGTTTGGCTATTTGCCCTCAAAATTGTTCTGCTTTTCTCTCTCCTGGGCGAATAAACCTGATTCGATTTCTTCAGGCCTGACTAATATTCCAACCACATCATCTTCCTAATTAGGGCCTATCTCAAGGTGTCGGGTTAAAATTACGGGTAGGATTTCAACATTGATGATGTTGATGATAGTTTGATGAGCAGGGTCAGTCTGTTCGCTTTCCACTGATGTTGCCTCATCAAGAAACAGTTTGTTGCAGGCCAATCTGTAAATAATTTCGCAACATAGGTACTAATCTACGTCCAATGGTTGTGGAATTACCAGGTTCAAGATTCTGAATACTGAAGGACTCATTGACATGTGATTAAGGAGCCATTTTCAACATTCTTCACTCTATTTGTACAATATTCACAATTAGCAAGACTAGCAGTTAAACAACCTTTTACACCTCACAGATTTCTCAACACTGCTGTTACGCAAGGCATCTCTCCTGCTATCTCCCTTTGCCCAGACACTAATTGCAGACATGAAAACCATTTTGGCAGAGCCCCCATGTGAAACATCTCAAGGAAAATGCTATAAAGACTTATGCAAAAGGTCGTTTTCTATAATTGTTTGTTCATCAGGAGTGAGATGCCCCCTCCCTTCAGTCACCTCTTGCAGGATTTACCAATCAGGTCACATCTACAAAACCACCACAGGACATCCAATGAACAAACGAGCAAAGACCAATGCGTCTGGATGATGCTATTGGAATGCTACAGGGGACACAAAGTGACAAACTGATATGATGTACAGTGTCAGTGCTAAGGAATCACTATGGGAGCGGAACTCTTTCCTTTTTGTTCTTACAAGAGGGTTGATTTCCAGAACCAAGGGGGGATTTTATATCAGCAACGTTGCAATTGGGAGCTGAGCTGTTGGATTGGAATGAAAACTGGGAGGGAATTTTCCCCCCTACAAATATTTTGTGGCAGGGATTTTTTTAAACAGTCAGAACTGACCTGATATCTCACCCTAACGCACAAACATAATGTCGTGGGACAAAAACTAATATTGTGTACATGTTCAGCTGAGGAATGCTCAATGTGGAGGATTTTCAAAACCAGGAGGGATATCCTCATCAGCCTCGTGCAAATTTGAGCTCATGTTGCAAAATGGAAATAGGAGGAATTAGATCCTACAAATATTTTGACGGAGCATTTCTAAACAGTCAGAATCGACCATTCCACCCCTTAGCACAAACAATTGATTGTCAAGTTGTAAGCATGATCAGAGGGTAACAAAGGTTAATAGTTTGAGTAAGCTGTAACTGTATAAGTGGTAGCATCTGTTATTATCACATTGAGACAGTATTAGGAATATGCAATACATCAGGGACGAACTATAGTTCTCTGGATGTTCCGCTCAAAATGGACCCAATATGAGAACCATGAACCTCCCAAAACATGTTGGAGTCCACGATGTTGGAATGTACGATATGCCGAAACTCTTGAACTGAATGAGAGGAGAAAAAACAAAAATCACCCACAAAAAAACAGGAAAACATTAATAATATAATTATAAAAACACAAAAACACTAAAATATATAAAAAAATTTCTATATTTTTTTTATTGAAACACATTAAGTTTAAATAATATTTTCTGAGAATTCTACAGCTCTTTAGGTCTGCCTATTTATGGGTAGTAGTTTGGTAGGGGTAATGTTACAGGCATATTCAATAATTATAGTCTCCTTTGGTTTTTGGAATTCATGAGTTGTCTTCAAGGGTGAATACGAGAGTGCTGAGGTCTTTTGGATTCAAGGCCAATTGATGATGTTATTGTGGAGGCTTGTAAACTTTGAGCCAAAGGCAATAGTTTTGCCTCTATGATGAAGTCTGCAAAAGTCCTAAACCAACAAGGGATATTAACTATTTCTGAAAACGGCCCATGCAAGAAGATTGTATTCTTTCAGGAATTTCAGAGAGAATGTGAGGACTTTATACTGCAACCTACCTCACCAATATTGCAGCACCAAATACCACCGACAGCTCCCAACCACCAGCTTTTACTTATCTTCGGTGGTAACAATCTTGTTAAACCTCTGGTAGGCGTTAAGGTTGAATTTCATTTTGATGTTCAGCGAGAAGTCAAAGTAGCTCGGTATCACCTCCTTGATATTGTTCTTGACGCCAGTTGATGTCTGATGATATGCTGGAAGGTATAAAAGACACATGATCATGAATGGCCACCTATCACTTTCTATCCTCAATCTACCTCAACAGGTGTTAATCACCTCATGCTTGTATCTCTGACTCTAGAGATGCCTGAATATGAGCTTAAAAGGGGAAAGAAAGACATGATTATCAAGGACAACTATCACCTTTATATCAGTGATTCTCTCCTTAACAGATGTGTTAGCTCATTGCCTTATTCTCTGACTCTAGTATGTGTCTGATGACTGCTGCAATGGCAAAGAGACTGGCTATTCTTCAATGTGTATTAGGTCGGGGGCCATTGGAGAAATCTGCATGCCTGGCCTTTTGGTACCTTCATTAATATATACTCGCTGATGGGGGCAAGGCTATGCCATCAAACAATTAGCAAAAACAATGTCAACCTTTTGCGGTACTGCCGAGCAGGAATGTGACAATTCAGACCTGGCAAAATGTGATACTGGATACTTCACTTTTTGTCAGTTGATGTGACAGGCCATGACATATTCAGCGGAAATCAGTGTGATGAGGTGGTGGTAATATCACACCATATGGTAAAAACACCATACTGATTGGCGACCACCCAGTAAAGGCACAGGGTACCTTCTCAAAAATCTTTGGTTTGATTCAACTGGATACCAAGAAGAAATGTTTCCCCTGTCAAAAGAATCATTGATTGTAATTTCCTTGTGAGTTGGATTAATGGGAACATTTAAAGATAAGGGAACACTAACATTTAAGCTGGGGTAACACAATAAACAAATGGGAGGAGGGCGGAGAACAGCCTTGGGAGCTCGCGTTTGTCGTTATTTATTCAATGTGCTCAACAAGAACAGATCCTACCTCGAGTAGACACCTTCTTCAGAGAACGTCTGATCTGCAAACGATTTTGTCTTGCTCCGCAGGAAACTCTCGATAGCTCTGGCAAGCCAAAACCTTCATTGAAATCAAGGAGCAACTTGTGAAGCTGTCAAACCCTTTGGTACATCTTTGGATTCATCATCGTGGAGGAGGAAGCAGGAGAACACCCTGATATGCAGGCTTGATATTTGTGTGCCCCCCTAAACACTGGAACACGGATGAGTCATTTCAAAGGTTTGGTCGTACGTGTTGCACATTGATCCACCCCATCAGTCCTCTAGATTACCCACTGCTGACAATTTTGAGGTCCTTGCCTCGCCTCTAGAGTTTACCCTATTAGGTACCCTGGGTCATACTTGGTCACATCTCACACCCTTGTCAGAGCCTTCATTGAACCCCATAGCTACCAAATGAGATACTCACCTTGCCTCCAGGGTTTCCCCTATTGAATTTACCCCCTGGGCTCGTACTATGTCACCATCTAACACCCGCTTGTCAGGCATCCTTCATTGAACCCCATAGCTGCTATATTGAGACCCACACCTGCCAGGATCTCTCTATTGGAGTATCCCCTGGTCAACTTGTCACAATCTTTACTCTATTGGAGTACCCCGGGGTCATACTTGGTCCATCTCCACCCATGTCAGTTTCTTTCCATTGACGCTCCATAAGCTTGGCCAATATGGAGCCCTTTACTTTCACCTCCATGCTTTACCTAATGGAGAATCCTTGGCTCAGACTTGTAACCTCTGCCGCCTTGTGAGGATCCCTTATAATTTGAGTTGCACATAGGTTTCTGGAATGGAGCAAATCATATGCCTACATTTCATGTCAAAGCAACAGCAGGAAAATCACTGCAATAGAGCCCAAGTAGGTATTCTCAGCGAGATTTATGGCACATTCTTGTGTAATCTTGCTACTGAAGTTTCATTTGATTGGTTTTTCATCAGCTTTGGTTGAGAAGCCAAGTAATCTCGTCAAGACCCCTTCTGTATTGATGTTGGAGCAAGGAACCCTGGCTGTAAATGTAATGTGGGAGCAATGACCTGGCTGTATTGATTTTGGATGAACAGTGCAATCCTCACCTTAACCTAGGCATGGATGTAACCAACCTAACCTGCATCCCCGGACCGACACCATTTTTACACCTCTCCTCCAAAAAGGCGATCAGTGAACTCCAGGATTCGGCCCACTTGCCACAGACAATCGTAGGACTTAATGCAAACATACCGATAATCCCAAAACCAACGGAAAACAGCAGAACCATGAGTGGAGGCCCGAGACTTTCCCATTGTGCGGCAAGAACAGCACTGAGGGAAGAAGTCCCGTGACTGCTGAAAAAAACACCAAACTGTTCGTCTTACAATTGTCACTGATTACGGCTCGGACACTTTCCGCCTAGCCAAAACTGCTCTATACTTTAACCTTAATGACCTTAATTTCCTCTTCAACTTAGGTATTTGATCAATTTTAAGGAAATGTTGAGTGGGTCAATTTATTGCATGTTGCAGACTAAAGATATATCTAGACTAGCCAATGACCACCTCTGCTCATGATAGAATTCAGTTTCAATTATACAAACATCAATGACAAACACGCAGAGAGAATGTCAGGTGTGCTTGGAAATTACTGACAGGGTAGATAATTTCCATGTTTGCATCAACCAAGGCATGCCATATGTTTTTCCTACATGTGTTTTTGTAATGTTGGCACATCACCTATGGTATTTGTGTATTGGATGGACTTTCCTCGAGTACCAAGAATGCTCTTGAAAGGTCCTGATACAACAGCATATAAATTCATATATTTCATAAGAAGATTTGAATGCAGTAAGATTGCAGCCAGAATTCAAGCAGCCACTCCATTGTTCTTTCTATTGTTAACACCTCAAATGTTTTTGAAACATTCAAAAGACCACAAGAATTGGTTTGAATGCTTGGAATGAACACAGAATGAAGTATGAAACTATTTCCATTCTGATGATCGACTGCTATTTCAACCTCTCATCTGAATGGTTTTGAGTATTTTTCCCAGTAGCGGAATGGGACCCTTTCAGACAGGCAACTATTTTGTGAGAGATCTTTGGTGTGCACTAATGTTGACCACTGCTATTCAACAACGCGGTTGCCACACGAGAATCAATGTTGCAACAAAACTATCAGTCCTCCTAAAGTGGATGAGTTAGATGTTGTTTGATTGAATATAATGTGCCACATGACTTGGGCAGCCAATCAGGATCACTGAAATGACATTGGTGTGAATGATGTAAACATCAGGAAACAATTCTAAAATTGCACTGCGTTATCATGTGATATGAACAGTGACATGGGCATTTTTAACCACCACACACTGTGTAAAATTGACACAACCTTCTGTTAACCACAAAATCAATGATGCCATCATACTATCACCTCTTGCAGCAGCTCGAGACAACCTCCAGCATTTTTCTGTACTCAGCACAAGTTCCTGTTCATAGATATTAACATACCCATCACCTACCTGTCTAGGGTTTTGAGTGCTCTGACACAGGTATGTAGCCTGGGCTGATATTTTCTCTAATGACTGTATTCTTTCTTTCTTTGTTAGTAGCACCTAATACTTGTTGCTGTAAAGAGACAAAGCAAAAAAAGAGCCATTGCAGAAATTAATGAATCCCACCAGAAGGCACTCTATAACGCATTCACTTCTTTTTTATCATTCAACACTTAGTAATAGTTTGTGAGAGTGTAGGTCGCATGGTTCCGTGCGCTTATGACATTATTAATACCGTCAATCGAGTGCAAGCCATTGCTGGGATGAATGACTAGGCTTTGCCTTTCACTTGTGGCAGATCCTATAAATTGCACTTCACCATTAAACGCCTTATTATTCACTATATTACACACTATACAGGCCCATTTCACTAGAGCACTTACAGATATTCTTGGAATAAGGGAACGCAGGCACATACTCCAGCAATCCTGGAGATTATGTTTGCAACAACTACACCAGCTTGGGTGCTCAGTTTCCTCACATGCTTGGTCCCCAATTGGTAGGAGGGTATAGCAATGTTATTTCTCGCTCAAAATTAGAAAGGCTGCTGAAGTTCAAGGGGCTATGAATAAACATTCTGTGGAAACTAGGTTCGTATACCCCGCCTAACTTGGCCCATCATATCCTGTTAATTCTCTGACCTTGATTCCATATTTGCTTTCTGGTACCATTGTTATCAGCTCTCAACGCTGTTTGTTTTCCTACAAGTGGAACAAGAATATGCAACATACCCTGTAACATGATGCCTATAATGAAACCAATACCAAACAAACAGAACACCAACAAATGCAGATTTAAGAAATTTTCATGCAATCTCTACATGTCCAGAGAACTTTTGTAAATCGGACCATCATTACTATTCTTCTAACCTCCCCCCCACCTCGCCGCCCTCTTCCTTCCCCTCCCCCACCGCATCCCCAAAAATTATTCATCCCCAGTTTGTCAATCCTGGAAAAAAGAATAAAAAAAACAACAATGTCTGTGTTATACAGTGACTAAAAAAATATACCGTCCTCTTCGAACCACTTCTTTTCCAAACGAGGCTGGAAGCCCTGTCTGTCCTGCAGAAAGCCATTGAGCTCAACAGTGAGTGAGAAACATCATGACCACAGAAACTTCATCTGAGCAACTTACTTGTGGTGATCACAGAATGTATGGACGAGTCGGAGGAACTGCACATTGAGGGCAACCTCAGGACTGCAGTCACAGTTCTGATTGTAACCCTTTGTACGGTGACTTGAGGACAACATTCCAGAGGACACGGTCAAAAATGTCGTTGAGCCCCGGCATCAGCTTAGAGGTGCATAAATCTCGAACCTGAAGAGGGAGCAGGTCAGATGTGAGTGCACTTCATAGAATAAAGACATGTAAGAAACAGGAGGGATGTGAGGGGAGGGATAGGAGGGGGGGGGGGTAGGGTTTTAGAATATAGAGGTTAGGAATAGTGGGGCATGGGGGGGGGAGGGGATTCAAAGGATTGCAGAGAAGAAAAGAACATGCCTGAAGAAAGTAATATGCAGGCCCCAAAAAGAGCAGAAGCATAGAGGGTTTACATTCACTGGATGGAAGAGAGAGGAAGAAGAAAGAAATAGGAGTGAGGAGTGGGAGTGAAGCAAGGATAGTAAGGGGGCAGGGACAAGGGAGAGGGGGAGGAAAGATTTGAAAGAAGCCGGGTACTTCTGGAGCATGGAGTAGGAGGGTTTGAGGGGTGTTTAAGGAGGAGGCAGAGGCTAGAAAGGGCTGGGGATACTATTCTGTTCAAAACAAAAACTGGCAAATATCCCCCCCCACAATTAAGTACAATAATATAGTCAGAAATGGGGCTGATTGAATGGCCTTAGTACTGGACAACTGTTTTCCGTGTGAGCATGGACACTGCCATGTGGTTCACCATGTTCCAGCTGAAGTTCAAAGTTTGTAAAAAATCAGACACTTTGAGGAATGTGTACAACAAAAAAGTACAAATGCATGCCAACATATAGATTTTACAACAGCATCCATCAAGACATAATTCAGCAGGCATCTGAAAGAAGAACTGATAGTCTAGATATAATGGAGATACATTGTGGAGAATTGGAAAAACCATAACCTATAGGTACAAAACCCATTTCAATAATGGTCCTATGTGGAGTTATTGGCCTTCCAAAGTTTGGTCCATTATGCCGACAGATTTTATGCATGAGGATCACAGTGAAACAATGCAGATAGGGAATGTTACATAGTTAATGAACATCAGTTAAATCCAACTCAACTTCCGCAGAGTTTCTGCCGACTTTCTCTCACCAAAGTTAACAGTCAGCACCTACCAACCACGGCAGACATCCGCTCTTAATGAAATTATCATAGTTCCATTAATTGTGGGTGTTATGAGAACACTAATACCTCAAGTAGTAAAGGGATATGATTTCCTCTTCTGCCTTTGTTTCCCTCCAAGCAGCAGGCATAGGACGCGTAGAGCCCCCCCCCCCACTTCCACCTTGTAGACTACCTGATGCATTGCTCGGATGGATGGGAGGGAGGCTATGTCATTCAAAGGCGGGGTTAAGGTTTACACCCCCTCTTCATCGTTAAGCAACCCTACCAGGCATCGAAAGCCAGCGAATTGTCGAGCCATGTAACCAGCGCTCTATCTCACTGACAAGGTTTCGATAGTTGGCAGGCATACCACTCTCTGATGAATAAAGTAAAATGAAGTCAGAAGATCCAAACAAAACCTGAAGGCCAGAAAGCTATGATTGCATGGTCCTGAGGGCGTTGGTAATGTATTCAATTTGGAGAACCCACATACTGGGTATAGCCCTGATTCATCCAAGTGGGTCTTGAGTTATAGTGTTTTTTTTGACTAAGCCAGCAGAAGTTTTTCACACACAAACCACACACTCCCACAAGTGGCTACATAGAATTTCTGGGGACTCCCCTGAGTCCTATCCAAGAAATATCGCAAAACTGATCTGCTCTTTACCTCGCTAACACAATCAGGTAGTAGATGTGTTCTCAGAAGTTAAAAGAAGAGAAGATCAATAAAGTCTGGCAGCACAAACCAAAATGCAAAGGCCAAACACGCAATGTATGCAGCACAAACCATGAAAGGACGTTATTTTTACTCACAATTTTTTGACATGCTATCTGCACCAGGTTTCCACAAAGGAAGGCAATTCTCCGAGTATCTGAGAAGAAAAAAGACGACGATACCAATGAAGGTATTTACTATTACTATCGCCCCCTGGGTCTGCTGGTGCGCGATCAGTGGGTTCCTTCCAGACAGTCACCATGCAAACAACTATAGTCATGCCATGTGTTTCCTTTCCAATTTTGGTATTAGCAGTAACAGAAACAGCCTAATAAGCAGTGAACATTTTCAAATTCATGAGGACTGATTACTAATTATGTTAACAAAGGGGAGTATACGTTTCTGTGAAATGTGACAAAAATTCCATGGGAACCACAAGCTTGCTGAATGAAAGAACACATTGAAACAACCCCAGCCACTAAATACTGCAGAGGTGATAGAGGTCCAGGCAACGGTGGCCCATTATCGAACAACATACACACTACTTACTTCCCATAATAAATGAAAGTACACCACCTGATGTCAGGGAGTTGGGATAAAAAAAAAAAGTGGGGTTCTGCGTCTTAGTTCAATTGGCATCCGAGATGGACTGTGATTGCTTGTGCCCCCCCACAACAACTACCTCATCTGGTGTAAGGAGGAATAAGATTACAATGCTGCCAAGTTCCCCACTAGCCCTGTATGCAGTGCCTGAAAGGCACCACCACCCGACCACCGTACCACCCACTGGTCACCCACCCCTGCGCACAGCTAAATCCCCCAACATGTGAGGGTGCAGATTTGAGATTAACATGATCGAATGTCAAACCACACCTCACAGGTGTGGCTCATTGGATCCAATTGGCGCTTGGGTTGAGGAGATGAGCAAGATTTACAAGGCCTTTTGAACACCAGGGCCCTAACCATAGGCACTGCATTCACAAGTTGATGGTGCATGTTAAGGGGGGGGGCAGCCAGCATGGGAAGAGTGTCTGCGGGTGACGCGCGAATAGCATCAGCGATGAGGGCTGATTGTCTTTCCCCCCCCCCCCAACACTCTCTCCCCTTCACAGTACGGTCCTGGACAGCGAACAGGGATGCTCCCATTTAGGATGGGGTGCAGTCAGGCGTGGATGAGGATCTGCTAGTGACTGCTATTATTGCACAGGGATGACTATGGCGGTCTGTTTTCTCTCCACCCTTCCCCTCCCCTCTCTATATTATTCCTGGCAATCGGGGATGCTGGGACGTTTGATTGGGTGCCGTCCAGTCTTTTTTGGTGAGGTTTTCCTGGTAACTACTACTACATATTGGCATCAATGATGAGTGGTGGATGTCTTGTGTCCCATATAACCCCCCCCCCTATAATATCATCATGGTGCCAGGATCTGGTGTTAGGATGGGATGCAGCCAGGCAAAGGATAAGGGTGTCACTGTCAAGTGGACACTGCCGGCTATGGATACTATACAATCAGGGTAGGAGACATTTTTTTTTCAGTTCGGGTGCTTTTTTTTAAAAAAAAATCGCACACCCTTAATCCAGTTCGGGTGCTACTTTGGATTTTCCGGGTGCTAAAGTGCCTACAATTGAAGTGGTTCCCAAATGCATTGCTAAACGCCAGCGATTGGTTAGCTATCAATACCACACACTGTTCGTGTTCAACAATGCAATGCAAACCATCGTTCCACATATATTTGCGGTCAGTAGTGGATTTTTCACCCCAAACGTCCATTTTGGCTGCCGGCATGTTATAGATTGTTTGGAGAGGCGATACTCAGTCACTGGGCCGCGAAATGGTAAAGGCAGGTAGCCAACTTGCAGTACTGGCCGCGCGCACAATTGCAAATAGAAATGAATTGCCACCTCCTCCCCTCCTCCCCCAATATTTATCCCCATGTAAACATATTCGGCTAGTTATCCAGGTCCTTTTCCGTTGTATTTCTTTGCTGTTCAGGTTTTAGCTTTTGTGGACTTTGTACACTGCTCCGATTCTCGCGAAGTTGATTTCTCAGAAGAACCGTATCAGCGATCTACCCTCAGGCCTGAATCACTCATAACTGAAAAACAGTTGGGCACTGGATGGAGCTAGCACTGGTTCACACATCGGTAGTCGGAACAAACACTGGTATTCGTGAATTATAATGTATAATGAAAGGCTGCCTGCAATTCATGGTACTGTACGTACACCCAGCAAGAAGCAGGCTATGGTGTTGGTGTCCTGTTGCTCTGTATACAGGTTTATTAACTACAGAGCTGACTGGTAGGTATACCCACGTCAAATCAATGGGATTTTACTCCCCCGCCAAGCCTTCCATTAAGCGGCCATTGACCAGACAGTAAATTACATTTGGAGCTCCTGGTCCCGGTGGTTTTTGGTGGAACCAGGAGCTGTTTTCCGCAGGACCAGGAGCCATTTGGTTAAAATATGTTATGATTGAGATTTTAGAGCGGTTTGGTATTACGAGTATGTATGTCAAAACATACATTCACATTGCTCAAGTGTTATTGTTACTATAATGACATAAAATCCAGATGAATAAGCACTGAGCAGAAGCCCTACCAGTGTACTAACAATTTATGTCACTCCCTGCCAATGACTCAATGTGCCACCCTATTTTTCTGCAGGCACGCTTGGATGACTGAAAGTGTTTTGTTTCTCCTCTTCTGATTTACTCACTGTGCATTTCTTCCCCCCCCCCCCATGGCCTCAATCCTCCCACCCCCTCGGCTCCCTCAAGTACATAAACCCTCTTCTCAGGCCTATTAATAATCAAAGAGCGATAAGTAAGAAGAAATTCCCCAACCCCCAAGAGCCAAAATATTATTGTACTTCGAATCCTCATGCCAGTATTTGCTATATTATGTTCAACTCTTTTTGTGGTAGCACATATATGCACATCTCATTAATATTTCCCCCAAATGACCTGGCACCCTGGAGACCAGATCACCTGTTGAAAAACCCTAAGTGATCGGTGCTAAGTTACTTACAACACTTTTTCCTCAATGAACGGTTCACACATGCGCAGTGAATAACTACCAAGAATACATCTATCTATTGCCATGTGTGACACATCCCCAACACTCCTATATAGTCTGTTTGTTGCTAATGTGGCACTGGGCACATATTGGTTCAATACAACCAAAATATATCATGTATTTGCTGACTGGAAAAGAGAAATCTACGTTCTCTCTTCACACGGGATGATGCATGACCAATTTATTCTTGTTTCTGAAGTTTCAGTATCATTGTCCCATGAGCGATAATGTCATATTAAACATGTTTTTAAGCTTGGGAGTGAAGGATTTATAGCTACGATCGAAATTTGAGGTTGAAAAAGGTATCCTAAGACACAAACTGAAAGCATATGAAAACGTACATTAGGCTATACAGACAATCTTCTGAATTTGTGCTCATAATTTCTTTGATTGTCTGTTTTTAGTATGTGGTATGGCACAAAACACCTTCAATCCTGCCCTCATACCTTATTTGTGAAGAATTCCATAAATTGTACGTGTTTCGGCAGTATTATACTTCCAATTCTTTCTGCTAACTATGTTCTACGATATCTGAAAATCCCAGCAAAATTCTGGTTTGCTGTCAATCGCCGCGCGCACCGCATCCATATACGGTTCCCATGCAGGTAGTTTTTGTAAATTTGGGGTGGTTGCTGGGGCTCACTGCACTCTGCGGATAGAACAAATTATTATTCTTTTGCCACCCACTGGAATATTATCGCCTTGTAATTTGGAATATTATCCCACCACATATAATGCACCACATATAATGCAAACCTTCCTCCGTGCGCATGCAACTTTTCCTGTGAACTATCATCAGAGATATTTTGTTTTCATAGCGAACAATGAGTTCAGTTGTACAGTCTAGTCCGCACCATCTGTTTACCATCAACTAAACTAGACTCTCGTCACGATCGTGCACGCAACAGCTTTGTATTAAGAAGCCATGCCAGCTTCACAGTCGGTACTAATTCTGCACCGATCACCACGTGCCAGTGCCTATTTTTTGCAATATTGTGAGTGGAACTGATACGTATAATGTGCATGATCGGCGAACACATGTGCCTGATTGTTCATGTGCTACGATCGATGTCAGCATATTTTCTGTATGCATGGACGCTCGGTATCAATGAAAAAACTTCAGGCTGCCTGATTACGGAACTCCGAGGTATATTATTAACCATGAGAGTAATTTACTTAGCTTTGCTATTCGTCATTCGACCGGCGGCTTGTTAAGAAAATAAGAAAGGTGTCGTCTGGCTTCAAGAAAGGAGCACAAACCAGGCGCAAAATTACCAACCATCGGGGTAAAAATCGCCTGGCGCCCAGTTATGGGAAGCCTTGTCCCCTGCGCGTTCACAAGGGCTTGATCACGTACGTACATGTGTCGCATATGTTTTTGCGAGTGAAAATGAATTCGATGCGGAAGAATGTATTACAGCCAATTGAGACAAAACAAAACGGCAAGAAAATGATAATTAAGTTCCCGATATTTGGGCTTCCTTTTGTGGGGGGCAGTTCCATTTTATGGATTTGGTGCGCTATTATTTACTGTTGGCGATTTCGCTCATAGGTCCCTGAATTTGCCGCCACACCTCCATTCGATTTCGGGTGCTGTTTTGGACCTTTCGGGGGCGGCATCGCACTCCGCACCCCTGTTTTTCCGACGCTGTATACAATGTTCCTATGTGGAGTACTCTGGCCTTTAGCAGAGAAGTTTGGTCCATTATGCAGAGTAGTTGGGCAGAATCCAAATTGCGGCATAACTCTTACGTCCCACTACTTGGACAACCCGGCTGGGACCTATGTTAAGTATTTCATTGTTTCATTTTGTTGAATGAGTCCAAATTTAGCAGAAGTTCTGTTGTCTGTTTTCTCTCTCTCACCAAAGTAACCATCAACAACCAACCACTTCAGCATCGCTCTCCATAGACTGAAGATTTTTGAAGTGAAAATAATGTGTGAAGTTCAATAGAAATCAAAGAATTCTTTTGCAGGGTTGTGTCAAGTATGACATCCTTTATGATGGGATGCTTTTCATCTTGCACACTACCATGCACAACTTCAAGGACGTAACTCCGTACAGAAATTTGTACGAACATCGGGTTTGGACTGACGCATCACTTTTCAAGCTAATATCACAGCCTCTTTATAATTCATCCTGCATGTTGTCCTTTAACCTCTCTTCATTAATGTATCATGTCAGTGATAGGAGAGCAGCAAGGATTCATGGCAATTACTAGGGATGGAAAGAATTGCACTGTCACTTACTTTGGTTGAACTCAGAGATGGGGTGGGTTGCTTTGTTTCTTGGGGCCCTGGTCCTTGACTGGTATGGTGTGATGACTGTCTTTTTTGATTCCAGCTCAGAGACGGCTATCGACAGAACTCTACAGGAATTGCAATCTGTCTCGTCACTAAAGTTGATATAAGTTTTGGCAAGTTCTCTGAAACATAATACAAAAAAATAGTTCTTTCCTCAATTGCATGAACCAGGTCATAAAGAAAGCTGATGTAGTTGACATGATATGGGCCCCTGGTAGAAATGAACACACATTCTAGTACCAATTAGTTATGTTGGTACCTCATCTTATAGCTAGGTAATACTGCAAGCTTCAATGGCTTATTGTTGGTACCTCCTCTGGATAGCTAGGTAATACTGCAGCTTCACTGCTTATGTTGGTACCTTCCTCTGATAGCTAGGTCAACTGCTAGCTTCGTGGCTTATTGTTGGTATCTCATCTGATAGCTTGTAACACGCTCGTTTCCCATGGCTTATTGTTGGTACCTCATCTTACAGCTAGGTAACACTGCTAGCTTCAATGGGTTATTGTTGGTACTCATCTTATAGCGAGGTACACTGCCTAGCTTCATGGCTTATTGTTGGAACCCTCATCTGACAGCTAGTAACACTGAGCTTCAATGGCTTATTGTTTGTACCGTCATCTTATATCTAGGTCACACTGCTAGTTGCAATGGCTTATTGTGTGTACGCCTCATCTTACAGCTAGGTACACTGCTAGTTTCAATGGCTTATTGTTGGTACCTCATCTGATAGATAGGTAACACTGCTAGCTTCAATGGTTTATTGTTGGTACTTTCATCTGACTAGCTAGGTAATACGCTAGCTTCAATGTTTAATTGTTGGTACCGTCGGTACCTCATCTTATATGGCAGTTAACAACTCTAGTTTCAATGGCTTATTGTTGTACCGCCCTCATCTGATTAGCTAGGTAAAACCTGCTATCTCATGGGTTAGTTTTGGGTACCATCATCGATAGGCTATGTAATACGCTAGCTCAATGGTTCTTGTTGTACCAGGTCATTCTTATAGCTAGGTATACTGCTAGCTTAATGGGTTATTGGTTGGTGCCTCATCTTATAGCTAGGTAATACTGCTAGCTTCAATGGTTTATTGTTGGTACCGCAACGTCATCTGATAGCTCTAATACTGCTGGCTTCAATGGGGTTACCTCTGTTAGTACCTGGTCTAATAGGTCACACTATCATGAGTACCTCACCTAGGTCTGATGGCTTCAAGGTGTTAATATCAATGGTACCTGAAAGTGATAATGTCACTGAGTTATACTTAGCTCAGTCTCTTGTGGAAGATAACGCTCAACCAAGGTTTGAAGGTGTTAGTCTGAATGCTTACGCATATAATGATCGGCGTAGCCATCAGATGAGTAAACATACCTAGTTCTGATAGCTTGAAGGTGTTAGTGTTATTCCTAGATGTCCCTCCAGTAACGTTGCGGACTTCAATAAGCAAGATTTTGTCGACCTTTAGTTGAATAAGTCAGGCATAGATCGTTGTTTAACGGCCGAGCTCCACGCCCATGTCAGGTCCAAGCTGTTAGAGGGAAATAGTAAACTGCAACATGCACGTCTGATTCACAAACGCACAACAAGTGAAAATGTTTTACAACTTTCTACTGCCCACATGTGTAAATACACTTTCTTGTAATACTTTCCTAACATAAGTATTCATGAGGCCTGCTCTCTCTACTAGAAGGCAGCATGAACACTTGAAAGTGAGACAAATCGTCCCTTCGTGAGGAGTGGGGAAGGGAGGAGGGGGTGTGGGCTATGTTCACCTTGGTCTGGTGCCTTCTAGATGTTATGAGCACAGTAAGTGAGTGAGGAGCCACAGGAATTATTAACTTTTATGCATCGCGTCCTGTCTTGCTCTTAAAAATAATAAATGCCTATTCCTGGTTGTTTTGCTTAAAAATCAGGCTGATTCAACTCATTAGGCGTGTCTTCACATCTTGCATTCTATGTTAGCTTTTCTGGCTATTGGATTAACAGCATGCATGAGGTGATCTAGTGAGGATATAACCTAAGGCTGAGGAGTAGCTTAGGAGTTTCTTCTCCACATCTTCATGCCACAACATATGCTCCCGTACCTATCAATGGCTGTAACATTGGAACTGCTGAGCAAAAGAGTGAATCAAGTTGGTAAGACATCAATGTCATGGGAGCATTCAAGTTGAATGTTACTGACCAACTGACCTCCCCACTCTGACACCGATGTTTGCCCCACATTAAGTGAGAGGCAACCACTGTGCTACTTCTTCCCTGAGAACACACTGCTTGGAGTTAAGACTACTAGGGGACCGTGACTCAGCCCTGTCTTAAATAGAAGGCAAGGATATAATGTTTGACAGAGGCTCGTATTGGCACACTTACTTCAACATTCCCTATCCACACTCCAACTCCCTAGTAATGACAAATTCCATTGTATTCCTGAAAATTCAACATTAACTGTTGTTGTGTTGGTTACGCAACCCTTGTTATCTCACCTCAACAACAGTAATAAATCATCTTGGTCTCCTGTCACTGACTGATCGAATTAACATAGAATCCCCAACCACTGCAGGCCAGAGTTAGCACAATGTGCAGTCGACTCTCTCCACATAACACCCACTCTGCAAACCCTTCGTTGGCGTCCTGTCAACTTCGCATAACTTCAACAATTCTTTTATTCAGTGCATCCTCCGTAATGGCTTCCTAAATACTCGAAAAAACTTGTTGCCACAGGGGCGCTCCTTACGGTCTATATTCAACTTTCCTGCTGAGTCACACAAAGTTTTCCACAAAGACCTACAGGCACAGAACATTCAGCATGCTTCTGCCCTCTTTTGGAACATTCTGCAAGACCATGGCAGCATGCAATCGCTGTCAAAGGCACTATGATTACTGTTGTAAGTGTGTTATTTTTGATCTGGCAATTATATTATTACACACAGTATTGTCCCCGAACATTAGGAACTTTTTGTGCGATTGGCCTCGCGTACTTGCTATGTATGACTGTGTGTTAGACTGCTTGCAACATTTGCAAGCCGCCTGGACTACATATTGTCAAACTTACAACCACTGAAAAGAGTACCGATGTAGTAATCTAATGACTTGTAGGAGAGCTTCTCCACTACAGTTTCCCTGAAACAAAATGTAAAAAAACGAAAATGTGTCATTCTTGATAATTAGGCTTGACTAAAATCAAATCATTGTGAACCAGGGGATTATTACTAGCAAGCCAAGCTGACAGTATAGAGTACCTGGAAGAACACTTTTTGTATACGTAATGGTTACACCCTCTCAATGCTCATTGTTATTCAACACGGCAGTAGCCTCGGCAACAAGCTAGGCCAACTATAGTTGACTTGCCTTCTATCGCCGTGAAATGCGCCACAGGTTCACTATGTCAACTGAGGCATTTTTTGTGCAGAATGTATCATTTGTAGTTTTCGAAGCACCGCCTCTATTTAGAGAGAACCACAGTTGCGGAGTTCATGAAAAAAATCTTCATAACAGTGTATCGCATAGCAAGGGGTTGCCAGTTTGAGAGTGCCAATTCACGCGAATCAGTAACTCCACCTATCCTGTTTTGAATGATTGGCAACAAAAAACAACAAACAAAGCCAATTCCTGGCAGTCGAATGTGAGGTATAAAAGTTACTCCTCCTCATTTGGCTTGAAGGATTCCAATCAGTTTCTTTGAACATTTAAACAACTTCCAAGGTCTGCATGGTTTCAGGTTTAGTTGAGGTGTAGGTCAAGGCATGACTGTGACATTAACCCATGGATGCCCTTTGACCTCTCATTTACGTGTGCACCCCAATGTACCCCCCCGTATACTACTGACCGAACTTTTCATCATGATCATCCATCATCATAGGCATATAAGTTGCTGACTTTTCGTACAAATTGCTAATATTGAATCTGAATGACCTGGACACAAATTCCTAAACAACCACCGGAAACATTGGTTTAATGATAATACTGACCACCACTCATGATCATTCCATCCTATTCTGTAGAAGTAGAAACTACTTGACTGTTCAACAAAATGCTGAAATTGCCGCGCCCCAAAATGACCGATGACATAAAACCCCTGAAAATCCCATACTGATCATTGGTCAATGGTAACGCTTGAATAACTCCCATGGCCCCTTCAATTCATTTGGGGGAAGAAGCCATGTCTTGTTCATATTGGATGTCACCATCAGGATTGATGTGAAGGGTTACCAAAGGTCATGACAGGTGTAGACACGCACACAGTTTGTAGTGACTCAGCCAGTGAAACCAACCCTGCCTTTATGCTTAGTGGAGCAAGGCAAATCAGTTTGTTTTTTCACATAACTACACTACCTCAACCTGACTGCCCCGTTGACTTCATGAGTAAACCGCCTCTGGATGTATATTAAGATTGGAAGAGGGTAGACTGATTACATTTAACCTCATCCAAACCTCTCTCTTGACCAACCCCCCCCACCTCCCCTCCCCGAGCTATTATTGGGCAGGCATGGTCTTCGCAGTCTTCTTCCGCACCATCCAGTTACCACACTAGGTCAGTTGCTCCCCAGTATCTGTTGTTATATATGGGAGGGGCTCCAGTATGTCCATGTCAATTCATTTTGTGTAAACAATCCCTCTCAGGCAATCTCGTGTCGGACTGTAGCCCGTGAAATTCGAGGCACACACAGTTTTATGACTTCTGCCAGTAAAAACCCTGCATTTATGCTCATGTGAGGCAGATGCAAATCAGCTTTGTTTCTCACATACTACCGCGCAGCCTGACTGGCCAGTTGACTTCTAGTCTTGTTCAAGACTCGATTACTCACCTTGCGATCCAGCAACCATTGAACGTTTATAGGCTACAACTACTCCACTCCACCTTCAGATCCATGGGTATATAAACCCGAACATCGGTCTTGTTTAACCTGTAAAAGGTTTCCTACGTAGTATCGCAAGACACGCAGTTATCACTAATCGCGTTAATTTAGCACCTTATTATAACACTTTTCCAACTATATGTCTCTCATCTGCTGTACTTGCCCCACGCGGTGATGTAACAGGCGAATTTAATCAGGCCGAACAACACCAACGAGCCGGCGATATGTCTGCGGGCATTAATACAGTTACCATGCCAACGCTGAGAATTGACGTGATTGGCCGCTTTACAATATAGCACGATTCCCAATCTAATTAGACGATTGTGGAGTTTACCCCACTGATACCATATAAACCACTAGGAGGGTGTAATATGCGTATGCCAGGGCGTAAAAGACCACATCTTCTGACATTACAGTGACTCCATGAGTAGCCACCCTGACAACTTTCCAATATCTAGATGTAAAAAAAAAAAAAAAAAAAAAAAAAAAAAAAAAAACAAAAAAAAAAAGAATAATAAGAATAGACAAGAGTAACTTGAGTCACCCCGGTCTAGACTCACCCAACCTCTCTCATGACAGACCCTCCTCCCCACCTCCCGGAGCTATTATCAGGCAGACTGTTTCGCAGGCAGTCTTCTTCCCCAACATTTCCCCTACTAGGTTCATTGCTCCCCAGTATCTGGTGTTAAAGTTCCATTCAGCCTTTATATATTTGAGACCATAGTCATCATGATCTTGAAATCGGATACCATCGTCTGATACCTCACTACAAGAGAAACTTCAGGTCAAAGTTACAACACTCCAATCATTCTATTCTGGAGAAAAAGGTGATCATGCAGTCGGCGGAATTTTAAAAAAGTCGGCCGGCACAACAATCATATGTTTTCATTTTGGACCTATTACTTTTGTTACAAAACGTTTTTTTTTTTTTTCTAATTGTAGTTCCTATACAGTCAATACAATAGAATACCACATAAGTCGCATGTTGTCCTGGAAGGAGGAATATTGGATAAAGGCTGAATGGAACTTATATTGAAATGGGGGGGCTCACATGGGATTTTTCTAGACAACCAAAGTTTCGGCACCCCCATCACCTGAGGAGGATGGGGGTGCAATCCAGCATCCTGCCTTTGTCCTGCTGTCTCCTTGGCAGGAAAGTAAAACTGTTGCAGGAGAAACCGACTGTCACCTGTGAAACAAAAATAGGACAATAGATCAGAACCTGACTGACTTTTTACTAAATGGGGTGGCTACGGAACTTAACTAGACACCAATTGTTGTATTTAGCTCAACATCATATAATGCACTATTTTATCCCAGATAACATGACCTTTTTGGGGCTGAAAATGACATCTAGTGACTCATAGCCTGCGAGCGATAGCATACTGGTTCGGGTTTCGCTATCAATTCATTTTAGGGGAGATGTTTCAACCATCCTGATCTTAGAGGGTAGCAAGGGACGAATTGCCAGTTAACACTATGAGAGCAGCAATCTGAAAGCATATCAGATTGAATATAGTTTGCCGGCCTGTAATGCGATATTCAGTGCACCAATTTCAATATTTTCAGGACTATTGAACCATGATATTGACCATTGAGTCCAATTTCAGGGAATGTTATTTGAAAATTGTCTAAATTATGCAATAGCAACATTAGTGACCCCATTCTCTAATCTTGAGGCCTGGCCGGTACCACACTCAATAGTTTACAAGAAATGCAACTACTTTAAAACCAGAAAAAGCCAAACGGCTTAGTGATCCTTGACTCTTTCTGACAACCTATAGCAGACCACACAGACAAATGGGAGATTGTACCACCGCATTATAAGTCAACATACGCTGACAAATTTTCCCATTTTTTCCACCAACTAATGAGTTCCTGAAAAAAAACTCTTGATAAGAAAGCTACACACCTGAATTTCAAGATTTTTCAGACTTGATGTCAGATGACCTCTGACCTGACCCCAGAACAACAGGGTTAATGTACTCAACACGGGGAATACAAATACCAAGTATGAGCTCATCCATCATGTGGGGTCGAGTTAATCGTGTTTTACAAGCCAAATTGGACCAAACATCAAATTCTATTTTAAGGCTGAACCAAAAATAATATGGTTCCTTACTACCACAAAAGAAGCTATACACCAACTTTCAACTTTTGGGGGGGATCGGACCAACCATTCTGGCTTCTCATGTAGAACAAGGGTTTCAGATTGTGACCTCTGGTGGACCTCAGATAACCTCTGACTTAATCCCAAAAACGATGGGTTCATTACTCATCAATGAGGAACACACATACACAGTTTGAACTTCATCCAACCAGGAGGGATCGAGTTATCGGTTTACAAAGCCGAAATTGGCCATGATTGACTTTCATCATTTCACAAATTTTCCTATTTTCCACCAACATTCCCACCCTGACCTAACCAAAACAATAGGTTTCCTTACGCCCCATAAAAAAGCTACACACCAAATTTCAACTCGACCAGCCCATTCTGACCTTATCTTGTTCACAAGGTTTAGACACTGAACCTATGTACCTCAGTGACCTCTAAACCGTTTTCAGACTTTGACCTCCGGTTACCTCGACCTGACCCCAAAACAATAGGGTTCATTACTCATCATGGTAAACAACAAGCCACGTATGAGCTTCATCCATCAAGATTGGGTCCAGTTATCGTGATTACAAGCCAAATGCCAAATCTCACTTTTCACAAATATTCAAATTTGTGACCAAAATACCCCCCACCTCAACCAAACAACAATGTTCCTGTACTCTCCTAAGAAAGCCTATACAAGCACCAAATTTCAACTTGATCACCAACCATTCTGGACTTATCAATGTTTACAAGGTTTTCAGACTTTGATGATCTAGTGCCCTCTGCCTTACCCCCAAACAATAAGGTTCATGTACTCATCATGTGAACAACACATACCAAGTATGAGCTTCATTCATCCAGTGGGGTCCAGTTATCGTGTTTACAAGCGGGCGTCACATACATACAACACACAACACACAGATGCACTGCAAATCGTTAAAATACAAATCGTTACAGGAACCTAGTGAGCACAATAGACCACAGACCCTCTAATAGGAGAGACAATGAGAAGTGCCTTTTTCGAGTGTGCCTAATGTCCTCATATATTATGAGACTAGCTTAAGCCAGTGTGTTTCATGGTATCGGACAAATCCACGCACAACTACTCAATTCCTCCAAACACTCAAAGAGTTTGCGAGTAACTGTTTTAGACGTCTTTCGCTCTTCGCCAGGGTGAGTGGGCACCCTAGTTGTCAGTGTGTCAATCAGACTGCACTTTTTCACTTATTGCCTGAAAAAATAAGAAACGAAAATAGAAACAACAGATTCTCATTGGATGAAGATTCTATGGTCAAGTGAACAGAGAGATTAACCTGTATGGTTCTGCAGTGGTATTCCTATGTCTCACTTGTAACGGGTATAACTGTGTTTCTCTCCAAACCAATGTTCTCTCTGATAGCTTCATTGATCTGAGGATTATTCTGATGGTGTCTGCAATGGGTATTTTGTGAGCTATGAGTCTGATGCAGCTTCTTGCATCTTCTCCTTCACTGTACTGTAACCTGGTGTTTCTCTCCAACGCATGTTCTTCTCTGATGCTTTTTGCATTGATCTGAGGATTATCCTTAATGGTTCTGCGGAGGGTATTTTTGGGAACCATATGTCTCACCCTCATTTATCTGATGATTAACCGAATGGTTCTTCGGTGGGTATTTTGGTAAACCTTGAGTCCTCACCTTCATTTTCTGAGGATATCCCTATGGTCCTGCTGCGGGTTGTTTTTTAGAGCTCTGGGTCTCACCTTCATTGATCTGAGGTTTATCCTGACCGTTCGGGCAGATATTTTGGGAACCATGAGTTCGGGGACCGTGTTGATGGTCTGGAGGATTATCCGGAATGGTTTCTGGTCGGTGGTTATATATGGGAGCTCTAATCTTAACCTTCATTGATCTGAGGATTATCATGAATGGTTCTTGGTGGGTATTTGGAACCATATGTCTCATCACCTCATTGGATCTGAGGATTAATCCTGATGGTTCGGCGGTGGGTATATGGAGCGCGTACGTCTTACCTTCATTGATCTGAGGTTTATCCTTATGGTTTCTTTCGGTGGGTATTTTGGGAGCTGTGAGTTTCACCTGTCAGCTGATCGAGGATTATCCTGAATGGTTCTGCGTGGTATTTGGGAGCCGTAATCTCCACCTTCATGAATCTGAGGATTATCCTGAATTTTCTGCGGTTGGTATTTTGGAAACCATGAGTCTCAACACCTTCATTGAATCGGGGATTATCGCTGAATGGTTTCGGTGGGCGGTTGGTATGTTGGAAACCATGAGCTCACCTTCATTGATCTGAGGATTATCCTGAATGATTCTGCGGGTGGGTAGATGAGCTCTGATTCTCACCTTCAATTGATCTGAGGTTTCCTGATGGTTCTGCTGCGGTGGTGTATGTTGGGAGCTATGAGTCTGATAGCAGCTTCTTGCATCTCCTTCACTTTCCTGGTAACCTTTGTTTCTCTCCAAACCATGTTCTTCTCTGATGTCTTTATAATAGTTTCTATGGGAACTGTGAAAGCGTGAAAAGAACAACATTTTATAACAACATTAACTCAGGCTAGATAAGGACAGTTAAGAGCCTTTCAGTTTTTGCTCATGCCATAATAAATGATGTCATAATCTCTGCACAACCCTGTCACGATATCCTTGTTTTTTGTATTATATGTACAAATTCTTTTCACTTGAAAACAATAAATAGTCTATGATAGGATCGCTGTAGTGGGTTGGTAGGTCCTGTTGGTGTTGACAGTTGCTCAGTGAAAGAAAACAACAGACTAGCATTTTTTTGGAATGTTACATGTAGTTATTTACAATAAAACAATGGACCATTATCTGTGGTTGTTCAACTGTGGATATCATTCCAAAAATTTGCACTTGGGATTCTCCCTATTCCCTCTGAATAATTGACTGAACTCTGTCAAAATAACGTCATATTGAAATTGGGTTTTGGAGTTTGACCTTCCCCCCAATATAACCTCCATTATATCAAGCAATGGCATATCCTGATAGTGGGTTTGTAACGTTTTGAGGCATGTTTCATAATACATGAAATTGCTGTACAAGCATCCAGACAAACATCATCATGCCACCCCTGAACGAATTCCTTCATTATATGGCCTCCTCTACCTTACAAAATCTAGACGTGCTCTTGACCCAAACTGACATGGAGATCCATGTGATAGACCTTGATGTGGGTTGTTGTCTCCTGCTGATACATGTTGATGTATGGGTCATCTGCAATCTCTTGACGTGGACAGCCTCTCTGGACCCCACTTTCTGCCGTTCTCCACAAATCCTCTCCTCGCAAGATGATTTTGTTGTGGACCTGGAGAACATACAGAAAACAGATTTCACCTTAACATTAACCGTACAGCTCAGTGGCTAGCACAGACATAGAGTGTCTGCTGCCCTCCTGGGAGATAGAGTTTGAAGTTGAACACTGGTCAGGCCATAACAAAAGATTGGAAATGTGACTATTTGTCGCCTCCCCCCTCTTGGCACAAGGAACTCACATGACCTGACAGCCGAACGGCTTAATGATTCCTCGACTCATTTCTAAAACCTATACTCAATACAAGACGAATGGGATAATGGGATGATAACGTGGGGAGCTGACGGACCGACCGACAGACAGAGTGACATGTAGATAGGGTTGCCAACCCGGACTATAAAGTTCCAGATGTTCCACGGCGAGGGACGGGTGTGCAAAGTGCAATGTGGGATAAGTGAGGATTAAGTGAAATAGTATTCAATAGCTCACTCAGCATAGGATTTGAGTTAAAAATAACTGCATTTCCCACTAATCCTGTCACTGCCAAGGATGCTTGCCAAACAAATTCGAAGGAGCGCTTAATCAGAATAGCACAAAAAAAGAAATTCTGTTTGCCATAGACTGGGTGAAATGCCTAATTGTTGTATCGAGGTCTTACTCACCCTACTCACTTTATAGTATGAGATCAGCATAGCCTAGGGCGTATCGAGTAGTAATGGAGGACGTGAGTTGATCACATAAAGAGTGATGGATATTCCTCTCTTTTTTTCTAACTGAACACGATCATTGAAAATGACCATACCGATATTCATTCCGCATAAGCGCCAGGGTGCTTGACAAAGTTTCAGGATGGGCGATCCGAGAGTATAATTAGTTTCGATAATCACGAGCATTCCAGCGGTTATAACATGTACGTCGAAGTACAGCGTGGATGCAAGCATATAACCTAGTACGGCAGGAAGGAACGATGGTTTGGTAGTTTTATTTAGTTGTGGAGAGGGGTTGTAAGGGGGGGGGGGGGAGGTGGAAGCACTGTATTGGAATAAGCAAGACATTGTTTGCCTCAACCTGCTGCAATATTTTGAATGTGTGTTTTAGTACACAGTTGTTTCAATTTTGAGCCAATACAGTTGCAAATTCTGCGATCTGGACATTGCAAAAAAGTGAGGGGCGATTACGGGAGTGGCGCCTTAGCGGAATGTATACGGTAATTGGCAGCATCAATTAATGGATCAGATTCTTCCAGATGCCCAGTTTGCTCAATTCCATGAAATAATTACTAAGACTGGAATGCCTGAAGTCAGTAACTATTTCACAGCTATGCCAACTTATCAATCACTGTGATGACTGGCTAGTGGTGCCAATTCATGCTGAACATGAACGAAATTGACAACATGAAGATGACTAATGAAATAGTCTGTTTCCCTAAACTCCAACCTAACCTTGGTGGTAGATGCCACAGATATTCTAGTATGTCAGGGGGACAAGTGGAATTCTTCCCAAATAGCAAATGAAAATTGAAATCATAAAGAGTTGAGGAGAAATTCCAGGAAGTTTTTTTGTTTTACCCGACGTCTCCCATTTCAGGTGTGAAAATAAATCCCGTAGGGGTAAAAAAGGTCACCCTGTCAAAACATTTTGCTGAGAAAAATGTGCCAAACAATCCGAAATGTTTCCAGCACACAATAGGAAAGCTTTATTTTAGCATTTCCAATTGAGTTCTGCATCAATAGCGACCTATTGTCTAAAAAGATTGAACTTGGGGTACGACCTAATTTGCCACTTCCTAAACCGGCAAGTAGGAAAGCTCCATTTTAATAGCCTCTCCCAATGAGTTCTACAGCAATAGACCTATTGTCAAAGGGACGTAACTGAGAAAACAGGGACCTCACCTTGCCCCATTCTAAACCAAGCCAGACTGATATTTCCCACGATGTTTCATGACTTTTTATTATCTGTTAGGAAAGCAATCCAGCTGTGGGGTTAGAATTTAGCGTTAGGAAACAATTTTGGACTCCAAAAAGAACGTTGATCATATACTGTGGGCATATAGTTTGTTACTAACAATAATAGGGTGTAATATTTTTATGAACAATATCACACAGAGTACAGTACCATGCCCTTCACAGAGAAAAAACTTAGAGCACCAATGGTGCTGTAGCTCAAACCGCCACAAATGATACCAAGACGAATGTGTTAGCAGTTTCAAAACAATAGCCTATTGGCCCCTGTAACGTCCATCGAAGAATGACCAATTGAGAGAGAAAAAGGCAATTTCACAGTGGCCTATTGTGCCCTTTAATGACCATGAACTTGACCTTCCATGGTCAAGATGTCCCAAAGGTTGGATGAACATGGGTTCAAGTTTTGATCAACATCCAACAACGAAGAATGACGTTTTCTTGTTTCCCATCCGATCTTACTGTTTCAATTCATAATGACACCTATATGATGCTGCATCCAAAATTTGAAAACCAGCTAAAAGAGAACATTATAACACAGTTTCAAGAAAATCTAATTGTACTTTGTAGGAGGAGATACATTTGGAAATTACACATAATGACTATATTGCCCCTTCAAGAACCTTTGACCTCACCCAAAAAGTCCAAACATGTAACAAGTAACATTAACAAGTAACATTATGTCCAAGTTTGTTGACACAGTTTGACGTCAAAGAATGACTGTTTTTTGAGGGGCCAAAAAAGTACAATTGTTGACACACCGGAGAGATAGATTGGGCTGTACGGGCCGAGTGGATCCTCGGACCAGAAATCTTGGAAAGCATGTTAGGTAGGCTCTTCCATCATTATAATCAACTCAGCACTGTGCACCAAAAATTGTAGGATGGCGAAGCATTTTACGTGATTGACACAGGATGGGCCATCGGGACCCTAACGGGTTCAGTCCAAATTCTTGAGAACATTGAAGGTACTGCTATTAGACCGTTCATATGACCGACACACACGACTGTGGCATCAAAAATTGTAGAAGCAGTTGCATGATTTAACATGATGGTCCCTAGGGCCCACATCGGGCCTTGAGCAGAGGTTCGACAAACACTCTGATGGACCACTAACCAAGGAGTAATTACATGTAACTTAGAGAAAAAATCAATTGGAACTTGTGGGAAACGAGAGGCATTTCAAGTACCAATGTGTGGAATCCCATGGAATTTCTTTTAAAAAGAGGTCATCGGTCCCAAGTGGGACCTTGGATCATTTAAATTCCTGAACACCCCGGAGTATGACTGTGAGACCATAATTATACTGAAGTCAGTACTGTGACACAAAACTTGTAAGAGGAGGAGCATTTTGCAGTTTCACAGATGGGCCCTCGGGCCCACACCAGGCCTTGGGTTCCTAAATTCCTAGGGCACCCTTGAAGGCCAGGCTATTAGACCATCATTATGACTAACAATCAGCATGGTGCAGTGCAAAGTAATTTCGTATGAGATACAGTTTTGTGGAATTTTGTATAATGGGCCCTGAGGCCCAAAACTGGGGGGCCAGGAGCCAAGATTCCTAGACACCTCAATGGCCCTCTACCCAAGGGACATTACATGAACTTGGAAGAAAAGAAAATCAATTGAAGCTTGTGGGGGAGAGATCCAAGCACCTTGTGTGGAAATATTATAAATAGGCGCTCTGGCCCAAGTCGGACCTTAACCAAAAAATCATGAACACCCCAAAAGGTAGGGCTATTAGACCAATCATTATGACCGAAAAATCAGCATGTGAACTACATTAGCAGGAGATACAAGTTTTTGCCTTGTCACATTAGGGGGCCCCCATGACACAAACGGGCCCTGGGCCAAACAGTCCTGAAAAACCCCAATGGCCCTCTACCCAAGGACCATACATGTAACGTTGAAGATAGTTGATGAATGAAGTATGGGGTGGGAGGAAATTCGTTCAAGCACCATGATGAAACCCCAAAGGTACGGCTAATAGACTATCATTATGACCGAACATCAGGCACTGTGTTGCAACAAAATTTGCAGAGATACAAGATTTTGGTGGTATTCAACATAATGGGCCCTAGTGGCCCCAAACTGAGCCGGGCCCTAAGGGCCCAAAAATGGGCCCAAATTCTGGAACACCCACAATGGCACTCTACCAAGAAACATTACATGTAACTTTGAGAAACTGACGAACAATGAATTGAGGCTTTGGGAGGAGATGCATTCACAAGTACTATTGTGTGAAATTTCATATAAAATGGGCACTCAGGTCAAAGTGGGACCTGGACCACACCAAAAATTCCGGAACACCACGAAGGTACGGCTGATAGATTATCATTATGAGCCGAAATCAGCGCTGTGCATCACAATTTGTAGGAGATAACATTTTGAAATTACACATAATGGCCTATATTGCCCCTTTAATGACCTTTGACTGGTTACCTACACATATGGTCAGACTGTTGACCATGGGCAAGTGATATCATGTGTGTGTGTTGTTTCTTAAGTTTTTTTTTTTGGGGTCGACATCTTAATCAGAGATTATGATTTTCTGTTGTGTGTTTGGCCGTTTAAAGGTTGTTCATTGTGGTTGTTTGATTCCCCCCCCCCTTTGATAGAAGATAGATAGTAGATACGAGTGACATGCAGATTCCAATAGCCTCAAGCCAGATAGCTGGTTGAGCTAAAACCGGGAGTCTGGGGAACAATTGGAACACTAAACAAGAATGAAAAAGAAAGAAAGCCACCAAGCTACAAGTGTGAGAAGGACCCTAAAACAAAGAGAAGCATTTTAAGCCTTGATTTGAAAAAATTCACAAGATACGCCGACCTTACAGAAATAGGAAGGCCATTGAATGAACGAGCAGAAGAATGAAGAAAAAGAATTCACCATAGCTGGCGAGATTAACAAGAGGTACACGTAGTAGAAGTTGGGAAGAGGAAACCAAAGAGAACGGCCAGGGAAATACTTGGTCAATTTGTCACTGATATATCGGGACAGCTTCTTGACGTTGTCAGAATAGGCTTTATAGGCAAAGAGCAACAGTTAATTTGATCTCTCTTTAATGAGAGCCAGGCAAGTCTTGAAGGCAGAGGATATGATCGAATTCCTTGCAGAAGGATAACGCGTAAGCCACCAAAGTTCTTAAAGGAACAGAGGGGCAGTGATGATGGAATACCAATTTTGATTTCCGAATAGATCAGGAACAGGCATATACCTGGAGGTTAGCAAATTTCACGTCGTTCATTATCATTAAGCTCAAAGTTGTTCATATACGCATGAGAATCCTAATATCTTCAATGCGCAACTCAGGTTTACCTGCAGCTCTCAAGGCGTCATGATTGTCAGTTGGGATAGAAAATTACATAGAGCAGTGTGTTATCAGCATAATGATGGAAACATAATTCCACGATAACGGCATAGTCTCCCAAAGGCCTTCATAGAGAGATTGAACAATGTCGGTACCAAGACAGATCCCTGTGGAAACACCATATGGTAGAGCAACATAGATGCGGATGCGCCATGAGAGTAACACACTGAGGCTGTTACTCAGTAAGAAACAGAACCAGTTCAACGGCAACATCACGGAACCCCGTTAGGTGCTAATTTGTGTTTCAATACGTGTGTGATCTCTGGTAAGAATGCTGCTGAGAGATCGAGCTCGGCCGCACCAGCATGACGGAATGACGATTGTCAAAGGAATTTAGGATATCATCCTTCACTGAGAGAAGAAAGTTTGTGGAATGGCCTGACCTATACTGTAGGCTGATTGGTTAGAGTCAATCAATTAATTAAGGGCTAAGTGCTTAGTGAGCTGTTCCCCAACAACCCTCTCTAAGATCTTTGAGAGGAGCGGTAAAGTTGAAATAGGACAGTGAATTTCCACACTGAACTTATCAATAGAATGTACTTCCCAACAGGATTGACATGAGCGTGCGTAAGCATGGAATGACACAGTACTTGACCGACAAATCTAGGCATTGAGGAGAGTTGAGGCATGTATCATATTGTTCTAAAACTCTTAGTGGGAATTGCGCGAAAATTTATATGACATAACTAATAGCGTTAAATGGTTATCACCACAACGCCGTTTGTATCAAGATATACCTAATATTATTGATTTAGTTGTGGGGAAACGCAGAAAGGTTTTGGCATGACATTAATTCGAACATCCTTTTTTCGTTTTTGAAATCTTTGCAGGACTTCTTAGAGGGGTCTGGTTGGATCCACATTTCTGTATCGCACTAGACAGATTTTCTTGTTTTGTACTGATGATCTTGGCATTCACAACTGCAGTGGTTGGTGAACATTCTCGTTACCAGTTTAATCGAGTAGTTCACCACACGACCGCTCCAGATTATGCTGCAATTGCCTCGCTGCGGATGTCCTGTTTATACCACGAGTTAGAATGCGCGACTCTGATCGTTTGATTGATCATTGGGGCATGCTTCTCAAGAGTGGAAATTAGGATGGCGTTATCATTTGCCACCATCTCAGCTACAGACTAATTTGGGGGGTTTAGTGAGTGTTTTCAGCTGAGCGTGGTCATGTGAGTATTGTGACTGAATTTACGGGGGGTGGCCAATAGGAGGTTTCTATCAGTATGTCCGCTTTGTGTTGTACAGGGCCTGCGATATGATGATGACCCCTGAGGAAGACGACATTGAAAAGTGGCATCACAGTTAGTGGAATGACATTCGAGTTGAGCAGAACCTGCCAATACAAATATGCTGGTGTATAGTCGAGTGAGTTTTACTGTTCTCCTCTTTACCTAAAATTCCACAGGAGAGGTTTGTATGCTAATAGAGTACCCCCTCACAGAACCAGAAAGCCTAAAGTCTTAGTGATTCCTTAGACTCTTTCTGACAACCTAAGCCAGAAAGCTAACAAATGGAGATTGCACCAGCTCAATACAGGCCAAAATAACAAATTTCCCAACAACCAATAGGGTTCCTATACTCTTGATACGACAGCTACACACTGAATTTCAAGATTCTCAGGCTTTGACCTATGGTGACACTCAATTGAACTCGACCCTCCCCCAAAACAGTAGGTTCATGTATCATCGTGGGGAACACTCATACCAAGAAATGGGTCTCATCCAGCAAGTGAAGTTCAGTGTTATCATGTTTAAAGGCAAAATTGGGCAAATATTGACTTTCACAATTCTCTATTTTTGAACCAAAATTCACCTCCGACCTATACCAAAAACAATGGGGGTCCTACCATATACAAGATTATCTTACTCTCCACAAAAAACTACACAACAATTTCAACCTGATCATACCAACCATTCTTGGAACTTATCGTGTTTACAAGGTTCTCTGACTTCTGACCTTTGGTTACCTCAGATTACCTCGACCTTACCCCAAAACATAGGGTTCATGTTACTTATCCTGTATCCTGGGGAACAACACAACCTACGTATGAGCTCATCTACCAGCAGTGTTTGTTGTCGAGACCAGCTAAGTCCGAGACCGAGACCGTGACCAGGGGGTGTCCGAGACCGAGACCAAAGGAGCACAATTTCTAGCCGCGACCGAGACCATCCAAGATCCGAGACCCGTAATCGAACGAATGTAAGATAGTGTTATAGGCAACAATTCGAAAGTCCGAACTCTATTGTAGGCCTATTTTGAACAAACAACCCCATGCTCTATTTTGAACTATCGACACCCTCTGCTCATTGATACATTTCGTTTTTTCTACGATCTGCAAAACAAGCCAAACACTCCCGATCATTCTCCCCAATCGACGAGGAATAGGTTTAACCCCTGAGCATAAATCTTATATGGTTGGTGCCATGTGAGCATTGGCACGCCCCCGCCCATTCCGGTTGTGTGAGACCCACCTCCTCTATTTTGCCAAGTATATCGGTGAAAGCCAGAACCAAAATACACCCACCCCCCATGGCTCATACATTAAAATAAAATGTAAAAAATCAAGAGTGTGTGACGACCCCGCCAGGAGCAGACTGAATCTAGCAATCAAAACCAATACTGAATATGGCACCAATCACACAGTATGAGGAACAATCGCACGGCGACTCCCCTGGATGAAGGCCCCTCCCCCTCCCACCTTTCAATTGGTCTACCTCTTCCTTGGCCTGGGAGCATTTTTCTCTGCATCCTCATGCGAGCATTCAGAAGACTAACAGATTCCTAAACCAGGAAATTATTGATCACTTCTCTCATTCTCTGTAGTCCAATTAGCTTCTTATGTTAAACCCCCCCCCCCCCCCCCCCCTCCACCCAGGAACCCGCTCTCATATGTGGCCAGGTGGGGTACAATTGTGTCTCCATCCATAGCCCCATCCATAGATTCCAAAATCAAACCATTAACTTGACCCCTTCAAATGTATTACCAGTAGCTTTTGTCCTATGATTGGATACCAATTCCATATACCATGTACTGTAACGTTTAGGCCCACATCACTGTATGTCAAAATGTGAATTCAGTGTTATTGCCAGGTTTCTACTTGTGGACCTTTTCAGCAAATACCAGTACAGTTTAAAGTTGGTCATTTTCCAACTAATCACAGATAGCAAATACCCCCGGACAAACAATGCCCCACTGGGGAAGGGATAGGCCCTAGTACATAATGGTATGGTAGGCCTGGACTTGCTATAAAGCTCTTGAAAATCTTGAAAATCTCACATGATGACATCGGGGCTGACTAAATCATGACAAAGAGCCAATAAAGCATCCAGGTGCATGTCACATGTAAATACTGTACGATACTGAGAACAATTCCTCATTCAAGGACTGCAGCGAATGTGTCAGATCAACTTTTAGCGAACTGGTACCAATGTATAAAGGTCTCAACCCATTGGAAAAATCGAAAACAATTTCATGTTCACAGTTAACATTGATAATGATAGTAATTTAGGCTACGGCAGTTACTAGATAAGTTAATTACCAATTACTGCTCCCTCCTCCCCACTATTAGTAATTGAAGGAAATCACTAAATATTCAACACTTCTTCTCGTCGGCACAGTATCAGGTTTAGTGCCGGCTTGAGTTTTGTTCGGGGTAGCAGACGTAAACGGGGTTCCCAGGTTATACGGCCCGGAGTTCTTTTTTTTCAATCATTTGTCCTAATGATTAGGGGCAATATATAGGGTATGGATAGAAATAGGTTGAATAGGCCCTAACAATACGGCTTCGAAAACGTGGAAGAACAGGATAATATTCAGGTTTGAAAACAGGACAATAACAATTTTCGGAGCAATTTGATTGGCTAATGCCTAAATAATCCCCTGTCAAAATACAGGCATTCTAAAAGGGCGAGCAACACCATAGGAAGGAGCCAACTATATATGCCTTCTCTATGAGCAACAGGAAATGAACCAGTTACCAGTGCTGATCCTTGCCTTTACTGTAGGCCTACTGTGGACTATGGTGTGAATGCCAACAAGTTGAAACTAGCAAAAATACTGGGCCCTGGGTACTAGGCCCTGGGCAGTTTCCCACATTGACCAAGTACATAAAGGCCCACTCCACTTGCAAGTTCATAGCAAAGCTCAAAGCATGAATTGCAGGATGATTTTGTGCTCAACCTATGAATTATTCCGAAGAAAAAAGACGACACCAATATTTTGCTGGTCTCGATGCGAGACCGGAAGACTTTCGAGAACAGCAAGGGCCGAGACCGAGACCGAGACCACGGGTTGTCGAGACCGGAGAGCGAGATCAGCAAAAAGCTGGTCTCGAGACCGGTCTCGAGACGAGACCGTCTCGAGACACTACCGCACTGCGATCCAAGGTGGGTCGAGGTATCGGTTTCACAAGTCAAAATTGGCCAAAATATTAACTTTGCACATTTTGTCTTCGGACCCAATCAACATGACCTAACTAAAAGCATTAGGTTCCTGTTACTGATGCACATAGAAAGCTAACACCAAATTTCATTTACAGCAACACACCACCACCTCCGACTTATCGGGTTGATAAGGTTTAAGACTCTTGACATCTGGGACCTCAGATGACCCTCTGACATGACCAAAAAACAAAAAACATAGGTTCTGTACTCATCATGGGACAACCTGCCAAGCATGAGCTTCATCATCCAGGATGGGGTCGAGTTATCAGTTTACAGCCAGAGAATTGGCCAAAATATCGATCCTCTCGTGTGTGGCAGGAGATTCACTGATTCAGCACTCCCTTTGTGTAATACATACAATCACCTACAGAACGAATAAAGAGCATTTGATCAATCACTTATAAGCATCTAAAATTTGATTAAATCAAATAATGGATTAATTGTGAGGGCACAGCCATAGACCGACACCAGGGATGAGCCGGGTGGGCAAGGGATGGCAGCGACCTACACTCGCTTTGTCAACCCACACTCATGCTAGAATGAAGCTCATTCGACCCTCACCAAATTTCTTCTCCCAAAGCCTCTTAAACCAGCCTCAAATATTCATAATATCTTCCCAGAAACCAAAATAAATGCTTGATTTGGACTTTGAGTAAAACAAATCGAATTGGAATCAGAATTTCTGCAATTTTCATGTGAGAGGAATAACAAGAAACAAACCATCAGGATTTGGTGGCAATAACCAACAAATGAGTGAAATATTGTGATTTTTCTGGCTCACTCCATGACAGCTAACACAAAGTGCCCCTATGAAAAGTATGTCCACCCAGGACAGAAATAAGCGGGGGCGACGGGCGATATTAGCCCCCCCCCCAATTTTCCCAGAATTCCGCTCTGAAAAAGTATACGCGGGCGACGAATATAAATGAATGTCATGTCAAAATCGCCCCTTCAGTGCTGGAAGGGTCTCTCCAAAAAACCAAATTAGCCACAGAATGTTTTTTGGAAATCATGAAGTCCTATGAAGCCGGGTCGTGACCTTCTCGGTGTGAATTCTGTCAAAATGCAAAAAGGATGGATGAAGTAACGTGGTATTCCAATGGAGGAGTTACATGAACCATTGAAACCAAATTGTTTTGTGGTCAGGTCAGGTGGGATTATCTGAGGTCACGAGGTCAAAGTCTGAAAACCTAGAAATTTATTGCGTAGCTTTCTTATCAAGGTACAGAAACCTATTGGGTGGTTGGAAAAAATGGGAAAGTTGTCAGACGTGATGTTGCCCATAATGAGCGATAAAATCTCCCATTTGTCTTGTGTGTCGGGCTATACAGTGTAGGTTTGTCAACCAAGAGTCAAGGATCACGGCTAAGCCTTTTGGCTTTCTGAAGTTTTTCACTCTTCCTCTCATATTGTAGATATTCTGAACAAGAATGTCAGCACCAATAAAGTGACTGAGAATATAACAGGGCAATTGCTTTCTGTACTTCAGGAATTCCTTTTTTGCATGGCATCTTCGAATTGAAAAAAGAGCCCCGTGTGGGTCAAAAGAGCCTCAGGCCATCTCCCATGGGGGCTTTCCTTGAAGGACAAAATTGAAAAGAGCCCCTGTAAGGCAAACATTGATTCCTCCTACCCTGGTTCCGACCACGTTGCCTATGTCTATTTGATTCTAATATCCACTATACCGTAGCTACTACTGCACATTTTGTCATTCCTAATGCTAGGGTCGGAAATAAGCGAGGGTGACAGGCGATTCACCCCTAATTTTCCCAGAATTGCCCTCTAAAGAAAAATATGCCAGGCAAATATTTCAAAACGAATGTTATGTAAAATAACCCCTTCAGTGCTGAAAGGGTCTCCTCGACAAACCTAATTTTAAAAGCCATTAAAAAAAAAATTGTAAATACCAAAAGTCCTATTTGCGGGAAGTTGCTTCATTCACATGTGAATGATGATGGAATCCCTCTTAGAGTCTAAAAGAATTTTGTGTGTCAAATCTCAAATCGCGCCTATCCCGATTCAATCCATGTCGGGACACTCCAGTACCATTCCCACGAAATTTTGTATACTTCGTTTGCGTTGACTGAAAGATGTGACTTTCCCTCACTCATGATAGCCGTAACACACACTGCAAGGCATTTACCGAATAGTCCCGTAGCGTCCGCGTGTGGATAACATCATTGTTGGGAACAACAACTGCACACTGAACTTTTGCAAGAATAACCCGCGTCTGCTACGGAGGCTAGTTTGTCATGGCTATGGAATGTACGTGACACCTGCAGTGTCCTCGCGGTATCCAGGGTTAGCAAGCATGATAATTCTCTTTCCTGACACAGCGGAGCGCTGCGTACGATAAGCGTAGCCTACTTGTCTTAGAATTAGAGAACATGGAAATATTGAAGCAAGAAACAATAGTAAATTCTGTTCGTCTACATCTCATTATCATTGATGGAATAGGTGGCTAGGTTTCCGTCCTGGTAGGCTATTCACAGTTGGGGGGGAAAGGGAAGAACACACTAAGAATTTGAGAAAGAGCCCCGTGTGGGTCAAAAGAGCCCCGAGCCCTCTTCTGCGGAGGCTTTTTTGACGGGACAAAATTGAAAATAGCCCCCGTTATGCAAAAAATTCCTACCCTGCCCTAATGTTAGCCTATGTTTGTAATAGTTAGGTAGCGGACAGGGACTACCATTTCCTGTTCAAGAATAAACTATGAAAATAAAGAAGAAGAACATTGCAAGAGAAAAAATGGTGGGCATAATTGGCATTAACGTATACCGTTGTGATTTGCTGAAGGAATACAGCTGCTAACTTCCAATAGGAATTGATCTTAGGGTTGGCAGGGACAGTTACATCTAAGTAAAATGAGATCTTACTTCAATTAATCTCATATATCATCTCCAAAGGGTGAAATACATACTTCCTAGTTTAGGATTTTTGGGTTTGATGAAAATGGACGAGGAAGGGCTAGACGGTCCGGTTAAATTGCCGTCTTGTCTTAGGCCAGTGTATGGGGTTAGGGTGCAACGTATGGATGTAATGAGTGTTGAATACATTCAAAAATTCGTGGAAATCCTAATAACCTTTACTTCTTCAGGTGTATAATCGTTAAATGTGAGCAGTATGAAGTTATATCCACAGTTGAGAATTAAAGGCTATAATAGGAGACAACAGATCACTTTTTCTAACAAGATCGAATGGACCCTTTCGCAAATGGATTGGGATTTTGCGGTGCACTGTGGGATAGTTTTGATGCAGCTGGCCAATTGCTGGATACTTCGGGGGGCAGTTTTGTATTAGCGGTAAAGAAAAACTTGTAAATTTCAATTATCGTCCTTATTGTATGTGCGTATTCTCTCAAAATTTAGTATGGTGTTCCCGATAATTTTTCACATCTGATTGGACAAATTTTGGATGGAATGTGCTATTTTTTCCCAAGAAATACTCAATTTATCTGCTAAAAATTCCTATGGGCCTTCCATAGATTGCTACTTTGCCCCCTGAGCTAGCCACAATGCATTGCGAGAGGCTATTTGCAAAAAGGCTAATGACAAATGCAGCAAAATAACTTCTTTAACAGAATGTAGCTAGAATACGCCAGATCAGACGACGTTCTTTCGTAACTTCGTTGTCATGTACACAGTATGCCTTAGGAATAGCCAACTGCAACACAGGGGGAGATACAGTGAAAACCAAACCAGAAGGAAAAGAAATTAATAAAAAGGAAATCTGATAAAAATTATACTTTTTTCTCCCCGTATCGGTCACCAAACCCTGAAAGGACCCGGAGCCCCCCCAACTTCGCCCAAGTGTTTCCGATACATATAGATACCCCATCAAAAACAACACGCCCTCTGTACATTGTAGGGCATTCTACACTTTAGGGGTTTTTATTATAACAGTATAGTGAAGGGTCCAAAGTTCGTTAGTGGGACCAAATGTTGTTACCCCAAAGAATTTTTCGCGTCGTAACCTTGATACTAGATTGCGCGTGTTTTTAACTAACGCGCGATGATGAGCTAGCAATACGCAATGGAATCTTTTGAACGACGCGGGCTGTACGCTATTACTGTGACGGGAAGAAGGAAATGTGTTAAATTTTGACTACACTGATATTTACAGTCACTCTCCATGCATTATTTATTGCCCTTCTAAGTATGGTGGACAACTGGGTATTTTCATGTGAGAAGCTGAAGTCTTACTCTTTATAGAGCCCAGGAGATATACTTCAGATTGGGTTTATAAGAGAATAGTGCCATAGTTTTATTGGTAATGGATTTCGGACCCAAAATTGAGTTCTCATGCGTATCCGGACATTGCCCGCCTACTTCCACTGGAGGACAACCTCTGTAACTTGTGTTCCGCTGGTGATACAGACTGAAAGAGAAAAGATGCAAAAAAACCAGGAAAATTGTGAGTTTCTTCTTGTATTCAATACAGGACTGGTTCGCAAATGTAATAAAGGAAACGGAAATTGGGACCCCCCCCATCATACTATCAGATACAGTGTTGGAATAACCGGGAATAATATAAACCAGCTAAAGTGTCGTTTTGGCCCCTTGTAGGCATGGGAAGACTTCCAGATAGAACGGTATACATTATGCAATAATACCAAATGTGCTTAGCACGCGATTTAGTACTCCATCATACATGTCGGCCTAGCTAGCCACACAGGCCCCCTCAACGTTAATAGTATAGTATATGAATACTGAAAGGTCGTTCTTTGCCATGACTAAACCGTAAGCAGCCTAGCGTTCATCCGATTCAAACTCGAATTATGACCTTATTCCACCATCTTTGGAGGAAACAGTTGTCTCACCTGGAGGATCGTGTGTTGTAAAATAAGCTCTGCAGTATTTTTTCTTCAAAAATCGTCATAGTCTTGATGTGTGGGTGAATATTCTGGTCTCAAGACATCGCGGTGTCCAGTGAACGTCAAGTATGGCATGATCTCGGTAACCAGAAAGAAAACAGCCATAGCGCCGGCTAACATTCAGGAAGGCCAAAAAGCTGAACTTGTCTATGAATCCTGCAGCGTGATTGGTCAATGATGATTGGTATATGCCACAATAAAAATGAACAAACTCGGTCATATTTTGACTTTCTCTGGACACCGCGATGTCTTGAGACCAGAAAATTCATCAAAACCAAACTGTGCGAGTTTTTGAAGAAAAAACTACTGCAGAGCTGTTTTTACGACACAGAGCTTCCAGGTGAGGCAACTGTTTCCTAAGATGGGGAATAAGCTCATAATTCGTGTTTGACTTGGATAAACGAGGGATGCTTAACTGTTGTCAATGGCAGAAGGACGAAACCTTTCAGTATTCACTGATAAATACTTACTATAGAAGTTGAGGGGGTGGGCCTAGCTGCGCTCACAGGCTTAGTACCGTAACTGTACTAAGCCCTGCGTTCCCAAACTCGAGGCCTAGGCTAGGCTGTTTTTACTTTTTAGGCTAGCATAAACACAGAAATCAGCCAACTTTTATGTTTCAACTTGGTTCGACGAGATGTATCTCAATCAATATACCAAAGACCATTAGTGTAGTGATACATGGTTAAGAACTTAATAATTCACATATGGCCTTTGCAGATGGGCTTACCAAATATTTATCCAAAAATCTACTCAGGAAAGTCAAAAAAAGGCTCTCACTTGTTGTTTATTTACAAGCAGTGTTTCCATCACTGGAAACTCTGGAATCGTGTGCCCCAATTGCCCATTCAGGAAATTTCCGGGAATGAAATTATACCCAGTGTGTTGATTTTCGTAGGTTCGTGAGTATAATCGGAGGCCTAATTCCAGGAAAAATGAGCCAATTTAGGGAAATCTGTCTTCATTCTGGGAGAAATGATTTTGTAGGTGTGGAAAAAAAAAATGAAGCACAGTTAACAAAAATGACTAAAGTATGTTTCCAAAACAAGACGGGCTGGGAAAAAAAACAGGTGGGGATTTTGCCCCAATTATTACTGTCAAAATTAAGCTTGTACGTATTTCACCTTTATACTCAATGAACTTCCAACATGGCAGTGGATTGGAAATATCTTGATGATGTCTTGAAAGTTATAAAGGGCTGTTAATCAGGGGGACGAAGTGGAGGCATGAGGGGTGACGGATTTCGTCACCTCATGGGCTTCATGGAAAGGTGCTACAAGAAAATTTCTTCTGATACGTGGATAGTAGGCCTGGGCCTGTCGAAGGGCCTATGTTACATATGCTACGCTAGTCGACGTTAGGCTACTAGTAACGGCGTAGTGGGATCGACTTTTTTGAACAACTGAAATATTTTCACCAGGGCTAAATTTAATTGCAGGAAAATGCCACGAATTGACACAATACGAACTATAGCAGTAATAAGAAATACCTATAATATTCATACGAGAGAGCGAGAGACGGAGCGACAAGTTCCCATTCGATTGCTGAAAACAGCTAGCTAGGCTAAGTCGTTAGGCCGATACTCAGTTTGAAGGTGGCGGACGATGACAGTGGCGCTGCGCTGGCATGCCAATAGTTATACTAGTAGCAGCGAGGTGCTTCAACTGATCTTCAACTGGGGTGCCCAAATTTGAAGCAATCAAAAGGCCCGCTTGAGAGGGATTCTTCACAATTGCTGATGAGGACAAACAATATTCAAATGTTGACAATGTAACAACGTTTCCCTTAAATTGTTGCGAAATCAATTCCATTCATGTAAGTCAATTTATATCAGCAAGTGGGTACTCATAGGGGGGGGGGGCTGGTTGGTTTTCGACCCCGTCCCGACTTACAAGTAGATCCCCTCTCAAGCGATCCTATCATCGAACGAATTATTTTCGAAGTGAAAATTATGTATAAATGGTTAATAGAAGAATGTTCAATAAATTTTGCAAGATGTGCATGGGCACGATGAAAACAATTGATTATCGCTTGATGAGGTGCTTTCCAAACTTGATCACATGCGCATAGGTACCAGTCGAACATACCTTTAAAAAGTTCCGTACCCAAACGTCCCGGGTCGACCAAAACGTCCCCGTGGATTGTGTATGGTGGAAAATGAGTGGGCAAAACGTCTCCGCTTGGTTAAGACATACATGGACGATTTGGATCCAAGATTTTTGTAAAGTTTTTTGATACAACTATGGTGGACTGAACGCCTGGGTCAGAATATTGTGAGGGAAGTAAATAAGCATAAGGCCCTGCCAAAAGTATAGATTGTGTCTTAAAATTGTCATTGACTCAGACGATGAGCTGCTGTGGTCATGGACGGTTCGGGTCATGTGCGGGGATATGTAGTGTACTACATCTAAGGTATATAAATTGGTCAAGACGGTGAAAACAAACGGGTCTGCACTCGCCAGATTGACGGTAAAATGAGGGTGTCACAGTGGGCCGGACGCTGAAAGGTGTTGTGAATCAATTGGTTCAGGAATAACAGATTAAACAGTTACGTGAATTAATGGGGACGCCGGTCCGACGGTTGAAAAAAAAACGTGTTGCAGGATTCACGGTGGTTATGTTAATGATTGGGTTTCACAGTTGGGACGCCCGATCAGTTTGTGAATAAGTGAGTTTGAGGGATAGGCCTAACATGGATTATGTGGAAGTAATGGGTCCACAGGGTTGGACACAACGGGTTAGCATGATTTGACAGGTCATGTGAATGATTGGGTTTAAGCCCGATATAAAGGTTGGTGAATGAGGGGTTTCAGGAAAGACAGGGGTTATGGGATTGTTGGTAGGCCCCCATAACCGATAATCCCCTTGCGTCTCACGGGAATCGCTTAGCGTTGCGGTACGGCTATTGACCGGTATATTTTACTTAATCGGCGAGTTTAGGCCAATATGACCATACTCACTGCATTTTATCATACAACATTCAACGGGAGTTTTGGTTGTACCAGGGCCGTTTTGGTAGTGGAAGGCGGGGACGCGTGTTGTAGAGGGACGACGTTTCGACTGGAAAACCCGCCATAGCCTGCTAGAGCAGACGATACAGGAAGCCGTTCCTAAAATAGAGGGGCCGATCACTCTTGGTATCTACCAGGGTCGAATATACCAACTCATTTGTTTAGTAATAGGACGCGGTTATCTGCTCCATCTACCCCCCCCCCCCCCCAAAAAAAAAAAAAAAAAAAAAAAAAATCTATCCCCTCCAAAAAAAAAAAAAAAAAAAAGTGAGTTGCGTTGAACGGAAAATTCTCAAAACGCCGCAGCCACATTTTGAAAATCATTAAATATTCAGCCCCTTGTGAAACTGTTGGAAAGTGAACTGGCCGATCGGTCGGATCAATGACATACACATCGGGAGATGATTTCCCAAGGGCTTACTCCTTTGGACAGTGGTGTTGACAGTGAGAGGAGTGGTTTCAATTGTACTGGGTACGGATTTTCGAACGTGAAACTCGAAACAGCGATGGTGGAGGGGCTAATAACTGACAAGAATGAAATATCTGGAAGAAATAGAATGAGATAAATATATTGTTTCAGGGAAATTCCCAGGAAATGTAAAGTAACAGTGTCTCGCATCGCAGGACACACGAAAAGTATTCCAACGATCCACTTTTTTAAACTTTTTACGGATTAGATTTCATATCAACTTTTGAGTCCGTCGTTTTCTGTCGAATTTGTGAACCGATTTTGAGAATTGAAAGTTTTTTTTCTATTCAGTACACTTAATTGCCAGCGATCCGAATCCGACAATGGAAATGGAGAACTGTGCATAATTCATAATTTAATTTACGATTAAATAACTTCTCAGTCCGCGGTAGATGTAGAAATAGAAATAATTACGGAATGTGGCACCGGTCAGAGGAGGTCATTAGCTATGGCACCCGGTTAAAGGGCTAATTCTGTAATGATAGCATACAATTGCCAGAGATTGCACATGGGTGATGATTAAAGTGTTGATTCCAACTAATGAAGCGAATCCACTGGAGTGAGTCGGGCATCATAGGTTCTAGTATATCTCAACCACCAAAACAAAGATGACGGCTCTCGGCCCATCTGAAAAGTATGGAAGTATGTATTTTAAAACTTGTATGTATATATTACCAGGATTTGGTATGTGATAAGCAATAGCTATGATGAAATTAAGTAAGGGTAATGCCTCTACGTAGTTCGTAATGTCAATACCATCCATTGATTGATTTATTTGATTTCATTTGAATGTTACGGGGTCAGGAAGACCAATTAGGTCATCAGAGGAACCCCCTGGCGTTGATGGGTGGACACCGGCGGAACTTCGCTATCTTTCCGACTAGTGCCAGATATGAGGCAGGGGGCGGGTGGTACCACAACCCACCCTGCTCCTGGACTGCATTATAGTCCCAAAAGGAAATCCGAGAAAGACTTGCCTCTTTGGATATGTGTGAACAGTCGTTGGCACGAGACTCGAAACCAGCATCTGAAGAGCAAATGCGTTCCAGACGAAGGCTTACTGTAGAGAGTGTTCTTCGTGCAGGGGGTGGGTGACAACTGCTAGGCAGTAGGAAATAGGTTGTTGTTGGTTTTGTGACAAGTCTGATTTGAGTGACCCGTTTTCCAAACCGTATTGCGGTGTCAAGGACGTGGACCCTGCCCGTTGAAAAATATAATATGAGTGTTCCAGCCACCAAACACAGAACCCCCCTTTTGTCCTGCCAACCATATATTTGGAGACTATGTCTTGCATCTTGTAAGGAATGGCCCATCGTGCTTGACATATTTCCAACAGAACTCCTTGCATCCAGGGGGCGTCGCTAGAGGGGGGGGTAGGGGGTGTGACACCCCCCCCCCACATCCACAGGCGTCGCAACCAAAATGTGCCCCAGTTGGCAAAATGAAGGGCCACAGTGCCAACGATAAAAGAGGTTAACAAAAGGGAGTACAACACATTATGAAGAGACAAAAAGAAAACCTTATATTCAACCCCCTTACATCCCAATATTTTGGCTCAAAATGGCCTGGGGGCCATCGCCAGCAATCGATGGTGTATAGAACTAACCTTTTGTGCCCAAGTCGGCAAATTGAAAAACAAAACAATTTTTAGTTTTTTCTGTTTTTTATAATATATATAAATATGAAAAGAATGAAAAGAGGGTAAAGACCCGGAGGCGGTTGGTAACGGGGTTAAAGTAGAGGAGGGAAGGTTTTGACAGAAGAGAAAAATACCTTGTACATTCAGCCCTTACAAAGTCTGAATAGTGCGGCCAAAATGGCCTGGGTGGCGGTATCGGCCAGCAATTTATAGTGGTTTGAACTAAAATTTATAATTCTCCCCAGTCGGCAAAATCGTGACGGTAATAGGGAACGAAATTTTGGTGCCCAGTCGGCAAAATTGAAGGATCTCTTGACAATGGGGACAGAAAATTCGGTCTAATAGAATGAAATTTCAGTGGAATCATGGATAACACATTCTTGATTGAAAGTTCCGTCAACGAATCTGATGGAGATTCAACGAGTTGTCGTCTAGAGTATTCTAACTGAAGTTTGGTCTTACGACTAATAAAAATGTTGGACTGAAAAATTCAGCGCCCTGTAATAAGTGAAATTGGAAGCCCGGGAAGAGAGGGTAGAAGTTTGGCAATCTATGGCGGGATAGGAATTCCACTTCATGCCTGAGCTTAAAATAAAACATTGGGAAGGGCCGTTTTGCCATCGGGGGATCACAAAACCAAAAATTTTCGCAACGCTCCGCGCCAATCCAAAGGGGGCGACTCCGCGTGGATATAAGTACACTACTCCACACCCTACTGAACTCGATATGCCAGCCCCCCCCCCCCAGCGCCCAGAATAAGTAGAAAATACTTTAGATGCCCATGCAGCTAAACACTGGGAAGGGCCGTTCTGCCATCTGGGGACTCCAGAACAAAAAATTCTGCAACCGCTCCGCGCCAACCCAGGTGGCGCTCCGATTGGATAGGACACGACTCCCACTCTACTAATATGCCACCCCCAGTGCCCCAGAATAAGAAGACTAAAATACTTTAGATGCAACCTGAGACAATGTCAGTACAAGATTGGGAATCTGGCATACCTTGATAAAAAAAATCTAAGCTCGGCCTCTTGCGCATCGCTGGTGGCACGGCCCATAATCACCCAGCCTGCTTACCGGTTGGTACAGACACACTGTGGGGAATTTTGTGGTTGCTTTTCCTTAGTATATGAAGCGGGGTTAGTCGGTGCAAACTCAGCATGTAGGGCAAACTCGGCAGGAGTCTGGCAAAAATTGGGGAACAACCCCCAAAAAGGGGGGGGGGAAAATGGGGGTTTTTTTTCTGGCGAGCCTGCTGCCATGCTACAGGACTCACTCAAATTGAACATTTCACTAGACTCACGACAAAAATTACACTTCAAACGTTTGCAAAAGAATCGTCAACATTCGAGGGATTTGTGTCGAGTTTGTTTTGATCGGTTTTTTAAATAGCTACATTAGAGAAATGTACGACCTATCTTGGTATTAGAATATGAACGCAAAATAAAATTTTCCGTTGTACACATCTGGTTTATAGACTTTGAAGAAGCGTTCGAAGTATAACTGGGATTTTTTGTATCAACAATGAATCTATTCAATTTTGGGGGACCAAAAATTTTCGTTGGGTGAAAGCTTTCATTCAACTTCTCCGTTGTGTTATGAATAACGGGGAGTCGTCGGTTTCTTCCACATTAGAAGAGGAATGCGACAAGGTTGCCACTGAGTTACTTATTCTTTTATATTATTGTGCGGAAAGAACTGGCTTACAAATTACGAGGGGATTATATTATCAGTTATCGGGGTTTCCAGTTGGCGATGGTGAGGGTTAAATTATCAATGTCTGTGATGATCCCAACTACTTTCTTGAGACGTGATCGTTCTTTTAAAGAGGTCATCTTGATTTTAGAATATTAGGAACAGTTCTGGATTGAAGAATAATTCTAATAAAGCGAGTCTATTCCAATATGGTTCGATTATATCCCCACATGCCCTCTCCAACCTCGCCATATATCTTGTTTACATGGGCCAGTTCGTGTTTAGAGGTGTCACATTCACAGAAACGGAATGATTATAATTACTGCCAAAGTGTCAAGACTCAAGATTTGAACATGTGGTACTCTTGGGATTTGACCCCTTATGGCAAAAATGGTTGTGTAAAAAGTTGGCCTATTTCACAACTTGTTTTTCTTTTAACTGTTTACCGGATCCACCGAATCTTTTAACAAGAAACTGAATAAATACCAGTAACTTTATGGGGTGGTAAAGCATGATAAGAAGAAAAACAAGTATATTCACACAGCACCCAATGACGGTTGAATGAATCTGATCAATGTGGTTAATTTAGTATGTATCTTAGTATGAAATCAATGGGTAGAGAGATTCTATCGGACATATAAGGGATCATGGGAACTAATGTTTTTGACTATTTGCTGCGAAAGGTTGGTGGGCAATTCCTTTTCAGTTACAATTCTCGATTGCTGTTGTACGTGGAGTGATCTCACCTTTGCACCTCCCCGTTAATTTCATTGATCAGCTTTATGGAACAATATTTTCACCAAGATTAACAATCAGACTATCTGGTATAGGGAAAGACGCTATGATTCTAACGTTTGTACACGCGAGAGTTCAGGATCCAATCAGATTACATGGTATAGGAAGCGCTATGATCTAACAGTTCTGTAAGCGCGGTTATAGCGTCCCATTTTTTTTTGGGGGGGGGGGGGCTTGGGGGCTATCAGGAAAGTGGGATAATTGGTGGATTAACTATTAAGCGGAGCGCCACCATAGGTTGGGCGACGGAGCGTCCAAGACATTCTTTGGTACTTCACAAACCTCCAGATGGCCGGGAAAACCGTTCATCCACGAGTGTTTACCTGCATGTTCCAGCCTTGGAATATAATCTTGCTTGTGTCTGCAAAAATTTCTCAATGAACGTGACAAAGTGTTTGTAAGAAATAGTACTAATATGATCTGCACATGGGTTACTGTTACCCGTAGAACCGGCCTGGTTCTTAGGTCAGGATTTAGTTTAATGAGAGGGAGGCCTTTCAATATGATGAGGAGTTCTTCGTAAATTCCCTTGTCCGCGTTTCCATCACATGCTGAAGGGATATTCAATTTCAGGAGGCCATCCGTCCTGGGTTTAACTGAGCTGTGATAAAGCCACCTCGTCAACAAGAGATGTTTGCACAATTGGTGAGCAAAACAAAGTCTGCCGTTATGTTTACCATCATTTGAACATCGAGATTTGTTACCCACGTTGTTGTTCTAAAGTGGGAACACGATTCGATTGGGCGAACACATTCGAGACTTTATTTCTTATAGCTAAGATTAGTGTAAAACAGACGTTCCGATTTGTACTTTCTGGTAGTGAGTCGTTGAATCGATAACCATATTTCGTTCTGGCAATGAAGAGATGTAGCCACGGAAGGTAAGAGAAGTAATAATGATAACTGTTCAATTCTGATATAGTTCGAATATGAGAATGTTTGCTAGTTTCAAGGGAAAGGCAAAAAATTAGTGGCAATCTTACACATAATTATGGCTTGAAGATAAAACTACACTGGAAAATGACGTTTTCAAAACATTAATTTAAATCTACCGAGTGTATGTGTTTAATAGAGTAAACAATGAGGTAAATGAACTTAGGAAAAGAGAGAATGGATGTCTTGTTGATATGTCATGTTGATATTTTGTTAATATCGTGGGTATATTCACTCACTACTAGTAGGAAATTATGTAGTATTCGTAGTGCGTAGAAATACGAACCATATAAAAAAATAGAAAAAAAGAGCTCCTGCTTTTGTTCTTCAGTTACGCCAGTCTGAATGCTATTTTAGCAGCCCAGGCTCGCCAGGCCCCCGGGGGAGGCTGTCAAAATTGAATGGAATTAAATTAGTCAAATTTCATAAAAATCTCGCATTTAAACAACTCCAAAAAGCAAAAGCCCAAATTCACAGATTCAACCATACTGCCGTAGAAAAACTCCCTTGGATGGGCGTGAATCAGGTCACTGACCGTGATTGAACGGGCGTTGATGCAAGGCGTTAATAATGCGCGGTAGATCAGCACAGGTGATTACTGAGGTCGAATTTTCATTGTGTAAGTGCTCACCAGGGGCGTTACAATGGCAATTCCATGCAAAAAAGGACATTGTCACCAAATATATAGTCTCTCAACTTCCTGTACACTTTATTTGGATTGAGAATAATAAATAATTCAGAATGAAAGCAATAAAGCTTAATCCTTTAACTATTTGGCAAAAAAATATACATGATTCGTTACAAACCTTTGACGGAAGTAAAGAAAAATGGTGGATTACTGTACTAGTTTCTTAAGGATCCACTCTTTTCCAAGTAAAAGCAATCCATAGAAAAGTGATATGAATAAAAACAACATAAAGGTGCTCTTTTAAAAATAATAGCAATTTTCTTTGAAGATTTTTGGAAAATGGTACAGTGGCCTCGTTGATGCACTGGCCATGGTGTAATGCAAGTGACAAAAATATCAACGTTTTTTTACTACGCTAACAGGAATAAGTATGTCCAAGGCATGCCACTTCCCCCCCACTAACGTCCTCCACATATACACCTTAAGACGTACTGAAAAAATTGAATAACCTTGTGGGTACTAAACATCCCAACAACCTATAGGAAGGCAATAAAAACTGTAAAATGCGGCCCACACCCACAAAACCCCACCGCATGACATCATAAATCGCAGAAGTCCCCACATCACTAAAAACAAGGCAAATTACTTTAGTATGTGGCGTGTAGAAATAGAACACTAGAGATAGGGGTGTAGCATTTAATGTATTGGTGTAACTCCATATGTTCAGGATGAAAAAATTGTTTTCTTGCACCACTTGCACTTATATTCTTTTTTCAGGTAGCTGCTTAGGAGGTAGTGTTAATGCGAGCAGGTGACATAAAATTCAAATATAGGTCAAACGGAAGTATGGTTGGTCCTGTGAATAGGAATGTTTTAGTGTGTGGCGTTGAGGAGGCAGTGCAGGGGGGTCAGTTGGATGAGTGGGGGCGGGTTGTCGGGGGTGGGAAGAGGAGGGGCGGACGACAGTCAGAAGCCGGTGTTCAGTCGAGGGGGATGGAAACGTGAAGGGTGTGGACTGTGGGGAGGGATAAGGTGAAAAGGGAAGTGTTGCTGGTGGGGGACTTCGCTTGTCCGGTATGTGACAGGGAATTCGTCGCATTAGGATAAGCTGTAGCTAACGCGTGTTTGTCTTCCGGGAGCACGGGTGGAGGATATTAGTGCGAGTGTTATAGGATCGTGGGACATGAGGAGGTGGTGGTTGTCGGAGATAGGCCTAATAATCTCCGGGGTGACAGCAGGACCGTCCTAAAGATCACGATTCCGTGAACTGTTGTGCGGGCTGAAGTCCACTAGATCGAAAGTCGCGATTTGCTGCATTCTCCTAGGTTGACGGTCGTGTTGCAGGTAGGACGATAGCGGGTCCAACAGGTGGTTAGAATTAGAAGCGCTGAGAGAGGGGCAGTTCAGTTTGTGGAGTTTGGTTTATGGGGAAGGAGGTGTCTTTTCGCTAAGGATGGTCTTAACCTTAATGGTGCGGGGGCTTCAGTGTAGGGCAAGTTGGTCAAAAATGTCTGCGTGAGGGTTGTTAAATAAATTGGGGCGGGGTTTCTGGTGTCCGTAGGTTACTGGCAGGGTTGTTAATAGGAAGCATCGCAGTGGGAGGTCTGCGAGGTCAACGTAGCGATAGATATGTTAGCCAGCTGGCTTTTTTCTGTGCTAAGTTCAAAGTATCAGAAACAAGTTTGATGAGTTGCAGATTTTGTCCAGGAACGCAAGCCTAACGTCATTGGTATTACAGAGTCGTGGGTGAACAGTGATATTTCCCAACAGCGAATGCACCTTCATGGTTGTTGTTTATAGGGAAGATAGGACCGATACTCTCGTGGCATTGGTGGTGGAGTTTTTGTTGTATGGAGGTCTGACTTGATAGTTTTGAGAAGGCGCTATGGTGGAGTTTTGTCAAATCGTTTGGTGTAAATTCGTCTAACTCAATCGGGGATTCCAGATTCGGTATTAGTTGGCGTTGTTTGTACCGTTCTCAAATAGCTCTGAAAGACAAACATTCTTTCCGACATACTTTTTGAAGTTTCTGGGAAGAGTACCATCATTATGGGTGATTTTCAATTATCCAGATACTTCTTGGTTGATGGACTAGTGGCAGTCATGGATCTGGCGTTTTCAATGTCAGCAGGATTGTTTCCTTTCTCAGCATGTACATTTTCCTAACAGAAAGCATAATATTTTGGAAGTTCGTTTGACAGTGACCCAGATTCTGTAGATAATGTAGAGAGCTGGGTAGCTCGGTTGAGTGATCACCGATTTTTAGACTTTCAATGTGTCGTGTTATCCGTCCAAGCCCACAGAGGTGTAGAGCTTGTTCCTGTTCGCGAAGGCCAATGTCGAGGCCTTCAGGTTTTTTAGCGACTAGATTGGCGTAAATTGTTTAGAAAGTACGATGCTGTTGACTTTGAATGGTTTCAGGGAAAAGGTAACGAGGTTAGGTAGAGTTACGTATCTTGAGGAAACGTCGCCAGTAAAAAAAAAGAGTAAGAACAGGCCTTCTTGGGTGAATAGGGAAGTTTTCCTGGCCATCAAACGTAAGCGACATTTATGGCGACGTTACCGCTCTTCTGGGTCAGTGTTTGCTTCTAGAGCAATTCAACGTTCAGCAAAAGCTTGTCCAGCGATTTAGTTTCGGTGCTAAAACTGATGTTGAGAGGCAGATTGCTCTAATATCAAGGAGAATCCTCGTGCATTTCTCTTATGTGAGAGGGAAGAGAAAGTTCAAGGACAGCAATGGCTCCTTTGATAGATTCCGACTTGGGTTATACATTCAGCGATAGCCAGGAGAGAGCTAAGAGTCTCACTAATTTCTCGTCTGTTGTTACTCATGAGAACTTGGATAATCTTGGTGACCTAGTTGGTCGGGGTTTCTCCGCTGTAATGGTAATATGGTGTGCTCGCCTGGTTTAGTAAAGGAGAACAACTGCAAGAGGCTCAAAGTGATAAAGCTCCTGGTCATGACGGATGGCTGGTATCCATTTCTTATAAACATCCTTGACCGACGAGTTGTCTGTTCATTAAGCTATTATTTTCAATAGACTCTGCAAGAAGGTATTGGGCGGATGATGGAGGAAGCAAAGGGTCTCTATTCACGAAAGGTAAACGGTTGTCCTTGTAATTACAGGCAGTGAGTTAATCGTGTTGTCTGCAAGATAATGGGATCAATCATTCGGGATCATTTAATGAGCATAGTCTGATTACTGTAGGGATTCTCAGCATGGGGTTAGGAAAAACGTTAGTGTTTGAAATCTCTTGGTATTTATGGAAGATTTTACATGTTCTGTTGACAAACGGCCAATTGCTTGTTGATATACTTTTCCGGACTTCAGAAAACTTTTGACAGGTGCCTCATGAGCGTCTTCTGTCAAGTTGGAGAGCGTTGGCATTGAGGGGATGTCCTATTAAGTGGATCGTGAGTGGCTTCATAATAGGGAAAACAACGGTTGTCAAATGGGCGGTCGTCTTCTGGCAAAAGGCACCAGTGGTGTTCCCCAGGGATGGTTTCGGGCCGTTATCGTTCTGACGTATATTGTCGATCTTGAAGGTTCTGTGCATTCCAGGGTTAAGAAGTGCGAGCCGATACCAAGTTGTATTGGGAGTTCGGTTCGAATGATGCATGATGAAATTGTTCAAGGATTGGTATAATTTCCCAAATGGTTCTTCCGACTGGCAAATGTGTTACAATGTCTCGACAAGTGCAAAGTTATGCATGTTGGTTTTCACAACCAACGGCTTCCTTCAAGTTAAATGGCCAAAATATTCAGGAGGTGATTCAGAAAAAGATCTCAGGGTTTGTGTGATTCTTCTTGAACTTCCAAGGCAGTGTGCTGAAGGCTGCTAGAAGAGGTAAATTGGATTCTGTCTTGATTAGACGTCAATTCAGGTTCCTGATAATGATATTGTTATGTCAGGCTGTTTAAGCAACTGGTGAGATGCCGCACCTGGAATATTCTGTACAAGTGTGGAATCCACTTAAAAAAGACAGCAGGGTCATTGAAAAAGTTCAGGGGAGGGGGCAACTAGAATGATGACTGTCTGAAAAAATTTATCGTACCGTGGAAGATTAAGGCGTCTCGGTCTAACTACCATGGAGTGAGGCGACTTCGGGGTGAATTGAATCAGGTTTTCAAAATTGTTCCATGGACTCGATGCCTGTCCTTCCCACTACTTCTTTGATTTCCAATGTTACTGCAAAAAGGCCACTGTCTCAAGCTTCGTGGCAAGCGCTTGCAGAATTGGCAACAGTCGGAAATATTTCTTCTCGCAGGAGATTGATCATGAGTGGAAGTGTCTTCCGGAAAATGTGGTTCTCATCTAAGGAGTGTTAATGCGTTCAAGACAGTCTTGATATTTTGCAGGAATCACGGGCGATTAGGTTAGTGGTTGGTTCATTTTTCTTTCCTGGGGTGTTGTGGATCCGGGGGTCGTTTATGAGGCTTTTGTCCTTCCTGACCCTTATTAACAAAACAAACTAAAACTAACTTATATACTAAAAATGCTACAAATTTTTGGATGTTATTCTCAATACGGTTTAGCCACCATATTAAATTCTAGATATAGTGAAGAGCAGTTGAATATAACCATCCTAAAACATTATCAGAGTGAGTATTAATGAGAGTGACATGTAATGCGAGAGAGAGTGACAGATGTAATGCTAGTGACATATCACTTTATTCCTCATTAATTTGTATGTCGTGTAGTTTTTTTTAGTTATTTTAGAATATGGTTAATGTTGATGGTCGTGTTTAGTGCATGATACAGCGGACAATGACAATTCTAACCATTACATCATAACACCATACACTCTAACCTTTTTAGTTACTTTGAAATGTTCTCTGTTTATTTGAAGAAAAAAATGGCCGGGTTGTGATGTTCAAATGTAAAAATTTATACTCAGGTCTAAAGAAATGAGAGAATGTATTTTTCAAAGTTACTGACAACAAGTGTTTTGTTACAGGGCTGAGGGTGGCCCTTTTTTTTTTAATACCTAGAGGGTATTATTATCCATGAATGTAGGACTTTACACATCACTGTTTAGCAAATACAGTTTGTATATGGGTTAAATAGGCTATTGTTAAACACATATGTCTGGCCTTATTATTCATTCAGCCAGTATCTGATATAAGCAGCAGGTTCTAGAAAATTGATTTTGATTTTGAACATTGACAATATCTTTACCCAAGAAAACGGAGGTTATTACAATATAAAAGTGTCAATTAGTAGGTTAAGGTAATGTAAAATATATTTGTAAAATAGCCCAGTGGTGAAAATCCCCCCCAAACTCACATTTGATCAATGGCCAGTAGTCAAAGTACCACGTAAACTTTTAATATTGTGTTGTAATCTCAGTCATTGTAAAGTTACCCCAGTGATCATTTTCCATACCAATTTTATGATTAAAGTAAAAATTATTCATGTTGCGGGTACTGTAAAAGATGTGTATTACGAGTGGCGTAATGCGAAGTGAAGAGGATTTTCCAGATTTATACCATGATGCAGTTTTCTAGTTCGAATACTCTACTTTCTAATGCCATAGTTAATGCCTTAATGCAGGAGTTGGAGTTATTAAGAATATGATGACACAGTTAATGCCGTTCTGGTTGAGGACACTATGATTTAAAAAGGTGGATTTTACCATGTCCTTTTTGCGTAATGTGAGTGACGCATTTTCGCGATAATGCCAGTACCAAATAAGACGTACTACCAAATTTTGTCAACGACATGATGTAAAGCATCAAGTACTCTGGTGGTATGAAATAGAAAAAGCAGAACATTATCAAGGAATACAAATACACAGCTATAAGATTACAAAAATGTACAAAAATGTGTAATGCGAGTGCGGTGGAATGCCCAAAATACACAATTTTCACAAGGGGGGTGTGAACTTCGGACGACAAGATGTTCTGTTGAGACGACTTTTTTGTTGACTATTTTGTAATTCCCAGTTTTTCATCAGCCTGACCGTGGTAGACGTTCACGACGAGGAGGGGGGGGGGGGGGGGGGAAGTTAGGGGCGGGGGGGGGTAGTGGCAATTCTTTCCGTAGGTTGCTACGTACAACGGTACATTTTTAGGTTCCTTAAGAATCGGCTTGGCCGCTCAGAGACGATTTTTGCCGCTACGCTAAGGGAACCGACTTTCAATATGTCAGGGGTGTCACACCCTCCTCACCCCTAACCCCCCATATTTTACGCCGCTGAAGGTCACGCGCATATCTTACAGCGTTCAAATGAACGACCGCTAAGTTCGTATTGGCTATGCTGGTTGGGGATCCATTAGTGATTAATGTCACGAGTTGGGCGCTAGGCCCGGCAAATCCAGGGATAAGCGCCTATACTGGATTGACCGCAGCATGTAAAAAAATACGGTTAGGGTTAGAACGGCATTTGCCCTACCTGACGAGCCTAATGTCCCCCACTGGGAGGCGCGGGGGCGGTTGTACTTCTTGCGTTCATACACACACTGGCACCTTTTGCACCAGTTACCCCTGCCAGAATGTGGCCCCAGCAGCCCGGCCAATCGCGCGAATATTTACTTGTTCATAAGTCGTTTCCATTTGATATGATCTTACACATTCAAATACACTGAAAATGCCGCTGGTCAATGAGAAGCCGTCCGTGGTTAAGGGATTTTGAGGGTAGTAAAAATTGATTTTATATCCATCATTCATTCCTCACGGTATAGCCATTGAAAGCCTATTACCTCTTGTATGTGTAACTTCTCTTCAGTAATGGGGCAACGGGTTTGTTTCCTACATCCGCTGCAGGTCTGTCTCAGCAGGGGCGGCGATCCTGGGAGGTGGGAGGGGGAGATGGTGGAGGAGTGATATTAGTAGATCCATGGTGGGCGCGATAACCGTACCACGATGTAACATTGAAACGTTTCGAATCATGTAGAGCCTAAATGCTATCATTCTACAGAGTTGAAACCGTATATGTGCATAGAAGCCCCCACTTCTTGGTTTACAAAAAAAAAAACAACACAACTCAAATTTCTTGGTATAATGTTTTACCTCATTGACAGAAGTACGGTGGTAGGGTAATTCAATAATGTCTCCGCCGCTGAAGAGATTCCCAAGAGGATATGAAAAAACCCTATTCTACCCGAATTAACCGACAATTACCTCTCTACGCGCATTTTTTTGAAGCGGGGAAGGGATTAGCTTTTTCTTCTCTCTCTCTCACCTCTCTCTTTCTATGTATAGCATGGGAGTGGTGCGGCCATATCGGTTTACTATAGTTTACCTTTTCATTGGGTCTGCATTACCAAGTCTGAACACTTGAAAGACATGGAATTCATAAGATTCCCAGTATCTATTCAGTTGGCTGTTTTCTGGCTTTTCGGATCTCACATTCAGTGTCTAGGGGTACAAAAGCTTTCTCTAACATCAGGATAGAGCCCCCAATAGATAGATTTGAAAATCAACGCCGGTCGCATTCGTAATAGATTTTTGATCAACAATAACTATCTGGCTTGATTTGATTGCTAAGGGTCAGGAGCATACAATTTGACTAAGCATGGAACCCTAACCGAATTTTTGACGTGGATGAGCACGGCGGACAACTCGCCTTTCTCTTCTCGACTAGTGCTCAGATGATACCGAGGCAGGGTGACCACCAAATCCCTGCTCCGGGACCGCAAATTTTACGTCCCCATCGACGGACGACGCTCAGGGAACTCAGGACCTGACCAATTATCAGCACTGGAAGGAGCGGGAGATGTTCGACGCGATTGCTCACAGGACGACCGCAGAGGACCTATTGCAAGTGCCCCAGGAAAACAACCCCCCAGAATTACCAGCCCCACTGCTCAACAGCCAGGACCAGGGAAACACGCCAGTCTGAACTGCAGTACTAGCCCACTTCTGGAAAACGCACGTGCTGATCGGGTGGAATGACGACCACCCGGGACTGTGCATGCAAAGCGACATGATACCTGCTCTACTATGCTCCGCCTCGATGATAGCAGGGCGTTATTGGGCCCTCTGAGGTGTGTTCTCAATCGAGACAGACATGTCAGTAAGCAATGCATTAGGTGTAGGTAGTGGCCTGAAATACAGCAATCAATAGGAAACAATGAACGTTGGGTGTGACGACAGCAGTGAAAAAGCAGGAATACTAAGGGCGCTAATTGTACACATGCACAACAACACACTCAATTCGTTTTTTCAAACCCCAAATACTAGTCAGTTGGGACATAGATTATTTCAACTTTTTTGTTCTTTCCCGAAGATATTGTTGTTTCTGTATCTTGGAATTTAATTCGCTGACAAAAATCACTTGGTTTGGACCTCAATCCATCGTCGGCTATAATTGTATTACTGTCGGCCGATCACTTAAGAGACTCGTGTTCTGTGGATGGTAAGTATCAGCCTCTTGTTCTGATTCGAGGCTTTGCTCTAATATAATTCAATTTACATATAGTGTTTTTAAACCCACTATACCCTCGATGAAATCGAGTAATGTTTATATACGAGAAAAATAAACAACAGAGTGTATCCTAAAAACAATTAGGATAGTGAACCGAATCACAGTAAACATTTATGGCTTTTTACGGAGAGTGTTCGTTTAAATCAGTATATAACAGTGCTCTTAGATATGTTGTTTTTAACTGTTTTACTGTTTATACTGGCTGCTATATATATAGAAATGGTGTCACAAATCCTTCGACGTTTCTTACTGACAAATATGCAAGCAATCATTGCAATGACATCTAAGGTTGCTGTTTTTCATTGCTTTGTGATAGAGTTTGAGCTTGACACAACACTCGTGAGAGAGGGGAGGCTGCGGCTCTGGGGACCTTTGTATATTTGTGTAATGTTGTAACTCACTTTGGACAGAGCTAGCACCGTCAACCAATTCTACAGATCTCATTTCAGAATGTCATCCACATTAGGGAGGAAACAGCACAGGCTAAGACAGATCCATGTGAGACACCAACCTACATTTTCGCGCCAAACAATGGAAAGGCCCATCCACATGAATCGGGAAAAACTCGTTTTTCATCACTAAACTCTAACTATTGGAGGACAGTGTGGCTGATACCAACTTTTTAATCGTGAGAAGACGTTTTGGGTCCTGTCAAAAAACTTATCACAGCCAGCAAAATACTACAAAAAATATATATATATGGCCGTATTAGGCAGACCGCAACGTCTTCCTAAAAGTTTAACGATAGTACAAGTAGGCCTTAGAAGTGTTTTTTTTTGTCTTCCCAGCTATGCTACGAATCAAGAATCGGATTGTAATGAACGAATATTATGGACCATAAGTCCGGAAAAATTTACTCCGCACCTTGCAATTCGTATGATAGACTCATTGGCTGTAATCCACGAAATTATTTAGTAGGCCAAACATTTGTTCTTTCCATTTGCATGCACAAATTAGCAGAGTCATGAAACAGAAAATGGGGGGCACAATTACGTCAGAAATGAAGGTGACTCTCTCTTCACGATCAGGACTTTACTTATCATGATTATTGCTAGAGTAGGAGACTGCGGGTGTTCGTGACATACCGCGAATGGTCTCAGAGCACGTCCGTTATCAGACAGCACCACGCTTGTTCAGCAATAATTTGGACGTCCCTCAGGGTTCTGTATTGTCCCCTAACATCCATGCTGTCAGGGCGTCTTACTGCCCAAGATAACATGCAGGCCAGAGTGTAAACCAGTTTGTGTTAATGTAACGACACTAGTCGATTGGACCCGCCATTCTGTAGTGGTAGGTGCTATCAACAAGATATAAATATGTATAAACTTCGACATGTATTTAGTCGCCAAACATGCTTGTATATTATCTAAACTAAAGAAAACTAAACATTAAATTTAACTCTGGCGCTTATTATATTGGTGCGTTTCACTATGCTTGTATATAGCCCAACAAAGTGAAAGATCGTTTAGGCATCACGTACATTTAATCACACTGTTATGTTTTCGGAACTTATCATCGTAACAAACAAATATATTGTGAATTACTTAGCATCTCATATGTGGGATCCCTTCTTTTGAAAGTGTCTAGACAGTTGTAATGTAGAAAAAGCAATTGACTGAGTGTGCCTAGACGGGGACGGTGTGCAACTCTTTTTTCAATTTACACAGAGGAGGATTTCCGACAGTATCAGATTTTCAGCCAAGCACCCTTCTCAAATAAATCTTATTTTCACTAAAGGGATAATCTTACTTCGAAAGGAAAAGGTACATAGAGAATTAAGAACTGTTTTATACGATACTGTGAGTATGGAATAGGTTCTGATACAGTTTTGTTGCGAGTTGCGAAATAGTGCTTAGTCCGCTAGGAGATCTGAGATGATGGGATCGCAGCGTTCCGGAATCCGCCCTATGCGTCGAAGAGCGAGAAATCCGAACACCTTCTTATCTCTAGTGTGATCTGGTTAACTATGTTAATGACGAGTTTTTTCACCAGATAGTGCATGCTCTGAATTATTTGTATATAATACAACTATTAACATTCATGTGCATAACAACAGTAATAAAAAAACAGTTTGGGACATTCAAAGTTCGGTCCTAATGAATTTCGAGGTGGGATTGGTCAATGGTACGTGTCATAATGTGTTTATAAGTCACTTTTTGAGGACAACTGAATGATGAATTATGAAGGGTTTTTTAACTAGCTGGAGAGAAAATGCGTCGTCCAAACCCGAGTTCAATCAATTCAATCAATTCAATTTACTTCCCATACAAAATACAATGGTACAGAAGGACACCGAAACACAAGTTATACAAGTTTATCGAGCTAGGACAGGGATGAAAACAGTGAAGAGAAAGAAAAGGAAAGTGGATACAAGGAATACATTAGAGGAATATGAGCGATAAGGTTAAGCTTTGAGATACGTGTAAGGTGGCTAGGTGGTGAGACATTTGATGACGTGTTGGTAAACCATTCATATCTTAAAGCAATAGTTGTTAGAGTAATTTGCCAGTTTCGAGTTGTGCCGTATGAGAAGAGAGCATTGGTTCTTGTTGGCGTGCGCCAGCTTCGGGAAGGACGCACAAGGAAAAACGCGAGAAATACAAGGGTCAGAAAATGTACCTACTGGTAAGTAAATCAAAAAATTTTAGAACATGGATATGTAGACCTTAAAGGGGGGTTAGGGGGGGGGGATCGGACTGAAGAGCATCGTGGAGTACCTACGTGTTGTGCGAGTCGCAGTTTTTCAAGATCCTATTTTGAAGGACTTGTGAAGGCTTCATTAAGGTGGCGGCGGTCCATGGGTGCCGAATTTCTACACCGTAGGCGATCCTTGACAATACAAGGGAAGGGTATAGATGAATAGCGATGCAGGGATAAACGGAGTCGTTGGAAAAACGCCGTAGTGTCCTCATACAAAAATAAACTTTAGGCTATTGATAATAATAAAACAGTATTACTGACTAACCAAAGCACGTGTCAGGAAGTTAGGTAAAAATTTATAATTTTGCAATCTAATCCAAAATACTTCTCCTACATATTGAAAAGATATTACAATATTTTGATCCATTTCTCACTGGCCGATAGCGCATACACAGCGTCCATGGACTGCTCTGGGGGTCATAACATCAACAATGCAAGGTTGCTTTAAAAACAAAAGAATCTGACCTCTGCAATAGAAAAATAAGCACTGTGCGACACGTGACACGTCACATAATTGGCCACGCTTTGCTTGCAGGCAATGGCATACAAGTCAGTCAGCAGCAGGTTTCCATAGTGTGGTCTGATTCATGACGTAACAATTACCTATATCAACGCAGCCGTTCTCGACAGCATCACTGTATTTATCGTGTACCCTTATATGCTTATAGTACCGTGTCTACCTCCCGCCGCACACTTCAAGAAGAATAACCCCCTTCAATATACCACCAGACCCATGTTAACCAATCAGGGCGGAAGGATGGTAGAGTGGTATCATGAAACGTTACAACCAAAATATTCCGGGTTCGATTCCAGCGGTCCCAGACGATTTTCCGAGGGGCTGCAATTGGTGCAGTTGCGATGGGCGAGGTATGGTCTTCAGTCATGGGGTTCCGCTTGTGATAAAAAAAAAAACAGCGTGGATTTTCCTGGGTTATGGGATTTGTTACGCGGATATTTGCATAAGTATTCGTTGTCGCTGTATGTGAGCAGTCACGTTCAACTTGTACCCAAGTTTTGCAAGTATGGTTTATTTGCTTCACGCGACAAGGAAAATATACGATCTGGGTGTTGAATGCGCACATGGGACCTTGGGCCAATGTTATCTGGACGGCGTGCGTATACTTCTGGATAGCCCCAGTATGCCATGAACGCTGAGAGGCCATATGGGCCAAATTTTGACCAACCCACTTTTTTTGCTGTAACTGCATAAATGATTCGATTGAATAGTCAGATAGTGTTCATGTATTTTTTGTCCCTTTCTGAGGCAAGGAGTCCTCAGCCCCTCACGCTCTATCATTAAAGAGTACATACTCCGCCTTAACAAAAATGTATATAGCTAATGAAAAATATATACTGTGAAAGTGTCGTGATTCACCTTAGATTCGTGAGAAAAAGGAGATCGAAGACAACGCCAAGCGCGGTCCAACCCTGGGAGGGGATAACTTCCCCCTTCTAGGCTGAAAGAAACTATAGGCCCCAAAATATGTCCATGGAATGCATGAAAAATTCCAAAACGACCACAATGATATAGCGCCCTCTTGTAGAGCATAGCAAAGGCCCGATCCGAGGGTCCTGACTTATCATACAAAGTTATTCGACGCTCCGCGCAGCCGATGGTGGCGCTCAGATGGCCATATGGTCACATCATAATGGCCCCCGAGGCCATTGCCTTGAGAAACCGCTCCCGGGCACGTTCACCAGCAAAATTATTTATCCAAAAACCCGGGAACAGACAATGACCATTCCTTTCAGTGGCCGGTTCTTTCCTGTTATTAGGGAGGCACTATTTTAAAAATGTCCAGATACGCTTAGCTCCAACACATAGGGCGTAACTAAGATAGTCTCCTAATTGTGATTCCCATAATGCGCAGTGTACGCCACGATGATTACCCCACCCACAATCATTTAGCCCTGCGCTGTATGCCTAGCCGGACTTCTTCAGTCAGTCGGATTCCTTCGATATTTGAAGCACTTCACAACTAATATTTAACCACGCTATGTCCCTGAATGTAAAGATCAGGCTACATTACATGTGGTATAACGTTCATTAGGAGACAGTTGATAGCAAACATGAGAGCTTGCCTGCGTTCGGTGGTGTTCCATTGGAATGTCTCCAAATTTATATGTTTTTTTTCCTTTCTTGCCTCTTTCGGGCAAATGTATTGGGCCTCGCGCATTAGATAGCTGGATTGCCATTCCACCTAACCTACCTTGGGGGTGCGCACATCCTGCGGGGGGGTTTTGGGGAGGTATAATACCCCCCACTTTTTGGCGATGCTCCCATTGAACTGTACACTTTTCACACAGTAATTTCTTGGCGGCGAGGCCCATCATTCCCCGACTTTTCTACGTTAACCCCCCCACCCCCCCCCCCCCCACACACACACACACCCCAAAACAACAAAACATGCACAAGCGTTTTAATCCGCGACGAAAAAACGCCTCTGTGCAATCCAGGTAATCCGTACTCTTCACTGAGATAATGTCATGGGATAGTTCCGGTAATACCGTCGAGCGTTATTTAGCTGTATATCATGCGAACGGAAGTAGGGATTAACTCTCGAACTGTTTCTCTGTCTTTATTCAAGAATCTCCCGTCATTACAACATATTTGTCGTACTATCAAGTCTCTTGGAATACATTTTTTCATCATCAAATTTACTTATTCAATTGAACATAAACATGATAAACAACTGATAGGATGCATGGTGGGGCACTTTATTAATACTCAAAAGTTTCATTAAAAGTCTTCAAAACCGCCAATTTATTCTCTCGAGGAGTCTGAATGAATGATTTATTTTGAAGTCATTTGAGATGATAAACCCCCCCCATGATAGGAAATGGACGATTGTCTCTGAATGACGGAGAAAAAGGTTTAACGTTATCAATATATATATATATATATATATATATATATAGATATATATAATATTATATATATATATATAATATATATATATATATATATATATATATATATATATCTATATATATATAATATATATATATATATATATATATGTATATTCAACAGATTGTCGCACTTTGGGTCGAAGTGAACCGTTGTTCATTGAGAAGAGATTAGAACCAATGGGTCCAAACAACCATTCTATCCAAATCGCATAATCGTGCTGTTTAGTGGAAGTGTAAAGAGGACCGTTGTTCTATTTCGACATTCTAATCCATGATGATACTTTCTTGCATATCATGATTTTATAGTAAAACAAAAAGATACATAGGTAATCTCACTTTCAGAATCAATATGGATTCCCTTCAGCGATTCCACTTAGTTTGGAAGGATAATGTGGTGATTGCAAAGAATGTTCACTGAATGAAAATGAAAGAGTCGTTACTACTTTAAAAAGATACGTTAGGCACAAAAACGCAGAGAAGGTGCTATATAAATTTGAGCGAAAGAATAAATCTAATGTTCCTTAGTTTTTAGAAGGCAAATTTCCACAGAAAGATATTCCAATTGTCTTTCTTTCTTATCTCACCTTTCATCAGTTCATCGCGCGAAAATTCGCATTTTCAGTTTTGTTATTTGCATGGAATTATTGGAACGAAGTCAGATTGATTTCGAATTGATCTGAATGGATTCAACGTTGTTCCTGTTAATGCCAAAGAAAGTCTTCTACAATTATCTATCCCTTATATATGTGACACACACAGGGGTTCCCTGCAGGTGGGGCTCTCTCCACAAATTCTGAATATGCTCTTTGGAGGTTGAAATTTCAATTTTTTGAGAAATATGATGACACGATAGACTATAGTTAACTTTTGACTATAGTTAACTTCTGTTCGTGAGTATGTTGGAAGCTATTAGGAGGTCATTACAGGTAAAATCTCCGATGCGCTTGTTTCTGCCAGTCAGTTAGGAACTTCCACGGTGACTTTCTCTACTCATTGCTGTTATTGACAGCTTACCCGTTTGCCATATTGAGTTCGACTACCAATCCATTTCAGTTCTAGTCTTAGTAGGCCCTTAGCTTTGGGTTGTAGCTGGCGGGGTTTTTCAACGTTGCAATAATGTACCCAAACAGTTGTGCCTTCTCGTCCGGTCTTATATAATATATGATATCAGTCGGTGATGGGTAGCACTAGCCGCGAATGAACATGCTAAGGAAGAGCGTACGATCTATGGCCATATATATTCTATGTGAGAAGCGCAACAAAAGAGTCACAGTCACGGCGTCTTTGAACAAGACCGCAAGTCTGTGGTGTCAATCTTCTCTCCCCATCATGTGGAACTATTCTATGCTCTGGAAATCCCTTGAGACAATTCAGTGAAATTGGAGACAGTGAATTCCTCCAGCTTGACTACCATTACAGTTATTCGCGAAAATATTTCTCCAGTTGTTTTTCTGGAATTTTTTGACTTGAAGAAAGAGTTGGCGTTCTTTCGTGAATTGGATTTGAAATGGGAAATGGGGATTCAAATGTTTGTCTCATGTATAGCACTTAGAAGGGATAGTGTATTATGCGAAAGCAGACAGTTGTATTTATGTTCCGATACAAAACAAAACCAAGCGAAAAAAGTTATAATGAAATATAAATAAACCTAACACTCACGAGTGTTTCAAATAAAAAGTAAATAGTATAGGATATATTGTATGTGTTCCAGAATAAATAACTAAAACATTTACCGGTATGGTTTTTCTGTACAGGCTTGGGAAGAGAGTAGGAAACAGATGAATGAAGTATCACCAGGGGCTGTGCCTGACAGAACAAACCTTGCTGAAAAGGACACTCTCTGGGAGTATCTATTCGACCGCCGAGACAAAGACGAAGAGAAAATGGGCAACCAGTGAGTGCCATGTATGCAGGCCAATTTTATCCCAGTGCTGAAACCGTGAGGCAATGTATTATTATATTATTTTACTGTCGAGAGATACCACCCTCGGCCCTTCACGCTAGTCGGGAGGATCGAGCTTATGAAACACATATAAACACACGAAATTTTACAACATTTTATTTACAAATGTAGTCCATTACATCTACCTTGACTAGATTGTATTTGTAATAAATGAAGCTATCTCCGCTAGGTAAAGTATGGTACCTGCATATCTATGTGACCTAAGGGCAACTTCATCATAGGGCCTCTCTATCGTTACTGGTGAAGAGAAAACAATTCAGATAGTTTTGGTAATTGGAACAACTGTGTTTCATTTTCTCAAAGTAATCAAGTAATATTGTATGAGAATATGGTAGGAAATGAGTGATGGCAGTGTATTAAGTTCCGAGATTGCATGCCTGGAGGAAAATAGTGATGCCCGTATATCTTTTTGACTGTCGTCGTCTGTCTGTGCATGCATCAGTTGAAAAGGTAAACATTATAAACCTAGGGAGATATTGTTATTATGAAGAACTGCCCAACTAACGACATTAATGGTAATATAACGCCTTTTCACGGTCTACGTGTAAGTGCACATGCTCACACTAACATATCTTGTCGGATGTTATTGTTGATCGTATGTGGGGAACGGGAGGGAACCGTTTGTGCTGGGAGGATGTGGATACGGCAACATCGAGCGGTAGGGTACCTTATGTCATTTGTCACAATAGCATTATCATCTCACTAACCATAACCGTGATGATGTGAATTGAAAAGGTCTTTTATTAGGCTTATACCGTCTCGATAGTGCTGTGGTAGTGTATTGTTTTAGATGTTACTGGTGCCACTCCTTGGCCTGTGGACACCATCGGAATCACAGCATATATTATATCTGTAAGTTCCACTCAAAACTGTGTGACATATATTTTTGGGCCACGATGATCTCTCCCCCCACAGAGCCATAGGAATGTTTTTCACACTCCTGAGACCTTACCCCTGGCCAAAGCACTGGGAGGGCTGACCCGACTCAATAAGGACTGACGTTCTCGGAGGAACGTGGCTTGAAACAGGTAAGCGTGGACCATCACATACAGCAGCGTGTCCATATGATCTGTGTGGGACTAACAGCAGTCATGTAACCTCGGGTCGGAGTACAGCAATTACTCTTTAAAGCAGTGTTGTCAACAGAGTCCCTTCCACTGGTACAAGAAATAATTGTAGACTTTTCCACAGTAAAATTTCTGGCAGCTGAGTTGCAGTAATTTACTGTCAATTTCCCATAAAAACTATTGTTGAACTTCACAGTAAAATGACAACTTGCTGACAGTATTACTGTGAATTTTCTACAGAAATGTTACCCCAGTGTATCGACTGAGTCACAAGTCAAATCAAGTCAAGTCACGGTGGGGTCGAGTCACAAAGTAAAGTTATTGCCTGCAATGAGCGAGTCATTCGGACAAGTCCGACACATTACGCATACAAGCCAAGTCACGCGAGCACATTCATCGAACGAGGTTCAAACTCGGAGGCAGCTCTAGACGGTTACTTATCCGCACAAGTCAACTCGAGTCGGATGTTTTTTTTAAAAATGTGATTTCAATATTAGATTATCATGCAGAACTCTTTCTGGGGAATTAGTACGTTCGGCATGGGCGTCAATGCATTTCGAAACGTGGGTGGGGGGGGGGACGAAGGAGGACTGCGATACCAACATCTAAGCGGAGCGCCACCCATTGGTTGCGCGTTACGTACCGAGGAAATTTTGTTGTATACCGCCCAAGATCGCCCGGAAATGGCACGTGCCGTGCCTAATTGCAAAATCTAAGTGTGCAATTCAGTGAAAGGAAATGGTGAAGAATTGCAACCGCATCGAGTCTGGTTCAGTCTCAGACCTTTTCAAAACAAAAAGTCTAACCGCTACAATAACACGACTCGATTGGCCTCATGGGCCCACTCCAACCACAACCTTTTAGACAGATCCGGGCCGCCCAAAAAAGGATTATTCGAGCCCAGGATTTCAGGCTGCCCCTGCATAATAAACACTAATAAACACAAATATAAAACGCTCCTACGACTCCGCGACCAATAGATGTGCACCGGCGACCACACTTTTTCATTTCTTTTCACCTCGTGATATGTGTGAGAAAATGTCAGTAAGTGACTACAAACCAAATACTACCAAGAACCCACTTGCAGGTTTACAATTTGGATACCTTGAGAGAGCATTGAGGGGATTTGATGAAAATGGTCCCTGAGATTGAGGGGAAACTGGGGCTGGAATAGTTTATCGGGTCTTTCTTCAGTAGAGGCTCAGTGTATTGGAATGGTGGGCTTGTATTACTATTCATTCAATTAAAATTCCCAAAATCTCAAAAAAGTGCCTAATTTCATTGATGTTCATGTAGGCCATGTAGGGTGAACATTTAAGTTTCGTTAAATCTTTGCTCGTATTGGGCTCAATTTCCCGCCGAACCGAATTAGGTTCAGTGCATCTACTCGAGTTCTCGCGTCGATCTCAACTTACGTGATTAGGCCTATGCACTGACGCGGATGCCTGTGATGATGGCCTTACCCTAACGTGGTTCCTTATGACACCTGACGGTATGTTGACTATATTGAGCAGGAACCTTGACCCGATCCCAGGAAAATATTTAGCCTTCTGAATAAGATACTCCAAGGTTGTGTTAAAAGGTTACAGAATAGGAAGCTAGTAATACGGTTGTACCCGTAGGCGACAATGCAAAGTGTGTAATCCACAACTAGGACAGAGAAAGAAAAATCGTTGGGGTCAAGCACACGTCAACCGATTTATAAGTCTTCAGCCAATAATGGGGCGTACGTCAGCGCCGTCAACCGAAAAAGAAACAATGGAGCTTCAAATAGAGAAAGCGTGTTAATGTACTTCGACTATATGAACGATTTCCCCGATCTATGGGCAGGAGGATTTGACTGAACGTAATTTTGGGGGGGGGAGTCCTCTCTTATCACCTTTCAAAATTTGTCCCCATGGCCATAGAATGCAATTTGGTGGCCATATAGCACTCCAAAACACTCACTGGATTCCAGAAAATAATATTTCGCATTTCCCACAGTCCTTATAGAGCGACTTGCTGACTCTGAATTCTTTGTGACTGTCTCTGCCCAAATCGAATCGAGGGTAGTAAGATTTAGGAAGTTCGAAATCTCACTTGTCAGAGGACCGCCGAATCCCCCTCCTCTCACTTTAGAAAATGTTTTGGCATTTCAGGGCCTTAGATGCAGTCTGATGCATTCAGAACTCCTAAACACTCACTTTGGTCCAGAAATAATTTTGTCTTTTCACGTCCTTAGATGCGACGTGCTACTCAGATGATTTTGTTTTTTCTTTTCCAAATTGTACTGAGCTCAGCGCAGTAAGGAGGCTTTCTTGGGAGTTGGTGTGTGTGATTTTGAACCGAACGCGGACAGCCAATAGGCAGTTACCGGGAACATTTCCTATTTAGGACCGAAAAATTTGCCCGGAAGACTGGTCCCGCGCGGAAAAAATTGTTTGCATGCTTTTCGGCTTTTTATCAAAATTGGCCATTCAGCAGAGGATGCGAAGGATTCGGCCATGCTTTTCTTTTTTACATGTGCATTTTCGTGCCTGAACTGTTTCACGAATGTTTGTCATTTTTGCCCCGAATTTCATCTCAGAAAAAGTTGTACGGCAGTCGGTAAAAATAATTTGCATTTACCACATGTCCTTTAGAGGCAAGTTGTTGTCTGGATCTTGTGAGTTTTCTGGCAAAATGTGCTGCGACCACATGGCAGTGGGTGCCAATCGTTGTAAGCTGGTCGCAATCTCACTTTCCAGGGGACCGTCAAGAGATCCACCAGTCAGTCCGAACTAGATGACCCAGGTCTTAGATTTTTTGCCACGTTCACGTTCCTTCCGACGTAAATCGTTGGAAAGATCGCCCCGAAAATCATAAAGTTTTACATTGAGTTCACAGATGGACGGAACCGGTGTACGTAAAATGACACATGAGGATCTTGCGTGCAAAGGGGGGGGGAGGGCCCTCCGCTAAACTTTGGCCACATTTGCGTGACTTTAATTTAAAAAGTACTTCGTTCTCATCTTTTCTTGAATTTCGTATTGTCGGTTTGAAATTTGATCAATTCCTGTCTAGAAATTCTCTCTCAATTTTTTGATCTCCTTCCGGCTGTATCATTGCGACACACTGATAAATATCTTGTTCGAATTGGAGTGCTAAGATGGAGGCGGGAGCTCTCTCCTCGTATGTCCACGGCCTCACCTGACTAACCAGGGACGCGATTGTACATTTTGTCCAATGCAGATTTTTACAAAGCTCATTTCGATTGGTGGTACGTGAATCTATTTCCTACCCTTAATTCCTAATATAACAATAGACACATTCGATTGTCCACAATACGACAGCCAATCACGGCGTCGATGTTAAATCTGGTTGTTTAATTGACGAAAAGAAGTATTATTATTGCAAAATTCGTGCACATTAAAAATACAAAAAGGATTTTCACATCAAGGGCGTGGGCGGGCGTGGGGGGGGGGGAGGGGGGAGGGGGGAGGGGGGTGGGGGTGGGTGGTTTGTTAATAGTACCTCAGCCCCACATTTATCACTGGGGGGGGGGGGGGGGGGAGGGGAAGCACCGATTCTTACGCCTTTGGTCGAACCGAGCGTCTGATGAATTGGTTTATGGGCAAAGAACACGGACGGTACTAATTTGGTGAATATAAAGGAAACTATATTCTTTAGAATTCGGAACTTTTATTGGCCAAAACTTTGAGCAGTTTACAGACGTCAAACAAATAAACGATGAATGTAGATACACCAATCTGTTGTAGGCTCTGCAGTGCCCGGAAGGCTTAGAATGACGCAAATTATTGATTCGGCTTATTGCAAATTGTTATGTGGGGTATAACTTTCTTAAATTTCTTCAATCAAAGATGTCGGTAAATGTTATAGTTAAATCAAGTTGGAAACGTGAGTGAAACTGGTGAAGCTGTTCAGAATGGAGGTGGCAGGATGTAGTCGAGGACCGGTTCGGTCGGAACTATTCTCGAATAATGGTTCGGGTCTCGCCTCCGAGACCGAGACCGCCATACATTCAGTGTATGAGATTTCAAAGGTAAGGTGGGTATGGGCCATCCGGGGTTCTCGGACTACATCCCTGGGAGTAGGCTCTCACTAAAGGTGAATCGTTCGAGGATAATGGCATCAATCTAAAATCATATCTTGTTTAGAGTGAGTCAGGAATGATTTCAGTTTTTGAACTTTTTGAAGAATACATATATTCTCAGGAAACGGGTGACAAAACTAATGTTCCATACTTGGCGGATACGCCTGTAGTGGGTAGAGAGAGGGAGGGGCTCCGGCCTCCATCCAAAATTTTAACATCGAGATGATGCAGAAGTGATGATTTACACTGATGGATGGCGAGGGGGCAGTTTTGAGCAGCCATTATAGGCTAAGGCCTATATATATCAGTGTAGATGGGGCGGGTGGCTAGTGCTAAAAGTCATGAGAACATTTCAACTCATTGCATATATAAGATTCGCACTATAGCCGACGTCTCTTTCCAGTTTCATTGGTTTCTTGTATCGCCCCACTCACCCCCCCACCCTCTCCACCCACCCTCTATCCCCTCTCACACTTCGCTCTCCTGTTTCTTTTCATTACTCTTTCGTCATATCCTCTTTCTTCTCCCCGGTCGTCGTTTCTCTCGCTCTTCTTTTTCCCCCTCCTCAACCCTTGCTCTCCCCCCCTTGTCCCTTTTCCTCCTTCCTTACTGGGGCGCGCGCCCCAAAGCCCAATCCGGAGCCGGCCTGGTCACACACACACACACGAACACACACATACAACCCACAACGCACACACGCACGCGCGCGCGCCACAAGTGACCACTAAGTCTCTCTTAATTTCATTCAGGCGAGACAAAAAGGGGTGGATGGGAAAGAGGCAATTTCATTCTCATGCTTTCAATGTCGATCGATGGAGGCCAAATTTTACAACTTCTAATATTAGTTTTGATTGGACGTATGGCTGTACGTATGTACCACCAGGCCTACAGGACGACCCCCATTTGTGTTGCACCCAAAGTATAGTCATGATTGCCCTTTGTCATCTCGGTTATCAGAGTAAAAGAATAGACAATCTGAATCTGATACTGCACATGTCATGAGGTAATGACCAGCCCGTTCTCTATTTAAATTCTTTTTATTCCAGTACATTGTATCATAGCCGTGCATTAAAACGTTTGCTGGTAGCAAGCCAATTACAAGCGTTTTCAAAGTTTATGGCGTCTTAATTTGTGAAATAGTTATACAGGTCAAATTGCATAAGATCGAGGACGCGGACTCGGAATCGGACACTGTGGCTCGGACTCGGATTGAGAGGATTCGACTCCAGCGCTGCGTCTCAACATGGGCGGGGGGGGGGGGTGATTTATGACGTGGCCATCAAGCGGAGCCCATCGTCCGGTGATGCGGATCGTATCCAAAGATTTCTTAGGGCAGGGGCTTATAGTCGTATAGTATATAGTAGTATAGAACACGCCGGATAAATGGGTTTCGAGTTCGGTTAAACGGGTGTAACGTACTTGTACTATTTCAGCTGACTTTGCAGCCTCGGCGACTTCCATGAGAGCATATTATGGTCCTGTCTTCAAACAAAAGGACTTGTAACACAAATTTATGTCGAAATTGAGTACAACTCGAAACATGCCTTTTAGCGGGTTTGTGGCGGATTCCACCGAAATAATCATTAACCCACGACTCCCCTCCCCTGAGAGCTGTAGTGGGTGGGGGGGGGTGGTCCGGCCCTTGATCAATATTGGCATCATACCGGAAACTGATGATGTAACGCTGATTAGACAACGAGGGGGGGGGTGCTAACTCGTGGGAAATTCGTCGACCGGTTATGGTATGTGACACACAATAGCCTTCGTCACTTTTCAGTGTTTTGGCACCTGTATTTTGTCACCACCCTTCCTCTCTCTTATCCTCTCCACTTGCTCTTTTTCTTCTCATTGTCAAGGTACCGAAGTACAATTTTCTGCAATGCATGTGAGTGACCTATTTCTCTCGAAAATTTCTCAACGATTCCGTGCCAACCGGTAGTTGGGCTGCTGCTTTAGATACCAGCAAATTTCATCTATCACATTTCGCAAAAAACGGTGTGTACATGAACTCCATATTGTCACTTACGCGCGTCAGATATATTGGGCGGAAAATTAAAGGAGTTGGGTTCCGAGTTCCCACCTTTACGCATATTGTAAACTTTCAGTGGGCTCTTGGTAATTAGTTTGAACTCACTTGCTGAAGTATTCTTTCATAAAAATATGAGGTCGTAGATGCTGTGTTGTTATTTATCTGCCTATATCTGCAGAGTGACAACTTTTCAACATTTTCTTCTACTAAATCGCACATCTAGATCTCCGCAATTAGGCCCAGCAAGTGCCATTTCCGGCGATCTAGGACTAGGAGTACAAAAGCCACAATGTTCAAACCTACGCTACGCGCAACAATGTGCATCCGCTAGTCAATCGAAGTTCGAACCCATTGTTTTCAAACGGTCGACGCCCCTGATCGTGCTAGGTACCTATAAGGAGGAAACGTCCGGAGAGAGTGGGGAGAGAGGGAGAGAGGAGAGAGAGAGGGGGGGGGGTAGCTACACACTTTCTGCACAACGAAAGTCGCAAGGGGGGGATTTTGTTTGCGAAAATGCTCTGTAACAAAATAACAGTGAACATGAATGAGAGATAGCGTGGGCATATACTGTATGGGCGGACGGGGTGGAGGAATCATGGTGTCACTCGGGTGGTTGGCTATGTATGTGTGGAGTAGATATGTGGAGAAGGTACACCCAACCTCATATTCAGATTCACATATTGTCAGTTAGAGTGCATAGATTATTTTTGGCGTTTAGTGCATTCTACAGGAGCAGGCACTCGTTTTAATACGATATGTTGGTAAACGGTCCCTCTAGGGCACAAAGAGGTCATGTCCAGCGATGTTGGGAGGGTCAAAACCCCAAATTCCTCGTACGATCCGCGCAACCCCATGGTGGCGCTAGGTTAGATGTACCTGAGCTCCGGTAGACAAATCCTGCATTACGTCCCTGGTCAATTCAATTGATGGCAGGGTGGTCGCATATTTTCTATATAATATGACACACGAATAGGACCCGTGACAGTGTCATTCTACAGATCACAAACCAGAATTGTGGGTAATCCACCTTTCGGAAAGGGTTGTTTTGGACAGCTGGCGTGACAAAACACAGCGTTTGTCATTCTTACTGAGGTAGATTGTGGTGTTGCGAAGTAAGGCATCTAAGCACAGAGCGTTACTAGCTTACCCTGTTTTTATCAAACTCAAATATGGTAATGTTGAGTGATACAAATCTTGAACAAGCCCTGACTAACTGAAGCTCATACTCCAAGAGTAGACGCCGATTACTTACATTGACAACATGGGGAGCGCTGAAAGGAGAGATTTCCTCTTCTTTATAATATGTACAGTCGTTCTAACAGTCTGGGTGTTGGACAGCACTTACAAAGGAGGAGCACCACTGAATGTAGCAGGTAACACCCTAAGGGCAAATGGAATCGTTTGCCAGCGAGGTTCGACTCTGCAGTTAAATGTAAGGTCTTGAAATAACATCGCTGCCTTAATCATTTGGCATTGAAGCATTGCAGGGGCTGCTCAGCAGAGGGTCGAGGGGGGGGGGGGGGGGGACGTGCCACAGGAATAATGTGGAGGTGAGAAAAATAGACGATGAGTGTGGTTTGATAGTAACAGTGAGTGTGTTCTTTAAAAACAGTGATTGTTTTTTTTTGATCAATGTAACTGTCAAAGCGGGCATATGCGGAGTCCACCACGGCGTGCCCTGCATCCGTGTAGGCGCAAAACGTTCATATAGTCAGAAGAAACCTTCACGTTTTTGCTCTGTTTGAATTCAACTCTCTGTTGAGTGTGTGGGTGCCCATGGATTGCATGGAGACTCTAGAAATCGTTATCGTGTGACGATGTGCGAAACTCCAACGAGTTTCTTGTCTTGTTGTGGCATTACACATGCTTTACAGTTTAGCCCTAGCGGCTACACCGCATACTCGCTATTCGGTAAACCTTGGAGAACTTTTTTTTTGTACAGTCCGGTGACATAACAACCAATTAAGGAACCCATTTCTACAGACATCCGAGGCAGATCTGTGCATTTTCAAGTTGAGATCGTGATATCGAGTAGCGCAATTCGAGCGAAGAATGGGAGGAATACGGCAGCTAGATGAGCTAAGTTGGAATTGTTTTACCAAAATTTTACCGCGTAGCGAAAAATTATGGTCTCTTCATATGTACTCACATGAGTTTCAATGAAATTTAGGCAATTTTCGAATTTGGGTATTTAATCTGATAATACTACGATACCCACATTTTCAATAATCCTCGCAGCGCCCCCACATGAAACTATGGCTACGTCACTACATCAGTTCCGTGAAATCCCGGTTCAGGAAAGACTAGGACGTGCCATAATCCTGGATCGGGAGGGCCAGTTCTTTTCCCAAAATTTCCGTGTACGCTACGCGCCAACCGATGCTGGCTCTCCGCTCAGATAGTTACTCGCGCTCCAATAGAAGGCATATCCCTCCCCCCCCCCCCGCCCCCCGCATAGCGCCGCCAATGGATTCAACTTTCGCGCCCGAAAGTACAATTTTCTGCGATCTGAGTGACCTATTTCTCCTTTCGAAACTTTCCCTCAACGATCCGTACCAACCCGCAAAATATCCGCAAAATAATCTCCCACAATTCACACGGGTGTAACTTACTCACAGATTGTCACATTCGCCAATCATATATTGACGGCTAAATCGAAGGGGATTTTCCTACTCACCAACCCCACCTGTTCATGTACCATTGTAGCTTGGTGGTTCTGATATTTGGTTTGTAATCACTTCCTGAATATTTTTTCACCATAAATAATAGAGGCCGTAGATGCTGTGTTGCTATGATTATCCGCCTATATCCTGCAAAGTGAAAATTCTTCAACATTCTTTTATTACTGAAATTGCCCATCCAGATGTCGCAATTATGGCCCGGCAATTGCCAGTTTCGCGATCTAGGAGGTATAAAAGCAAACATTTTCGCGTTACACTACACAAATGGTGGCGCTCCGCTCAGTAGTCCATGCAGTCACTCATCCCCCCATTTTTCGATACGGATTGAACCCCTGGACATGGCGTGCATCCAGGTGCCTATCTGGGAGGAAGGGGGTGGGAGATGGGGGATTATTGGGTGGGGAGGGGATTTAACTTACGGTACTCAAAATTTCCCTGCACAATGAACTCGCATGAGGGAGAGGATCGTTTGCCACAATAATCATATTGTGACAAATGCACGATGAGGAGGTTGTATAGAAGGAACATCTCCAACCATCACATTCAGATTCAACATATTCCAGAGTTAGAGTGATAGACGATTTTTTGTTTTTAGTTCATTCTACAACGAGCAGGCGATCCTTTTCAACCGATAGTGTTAGTATAACGGTCTCTCTCAGATCCCGGAGGGGTCATTCGCGCCCCCCCCGGGTTGGACAAATCCTGCCTACGCCCCTGGAATGATTGAATTAAGTGGATATCTACTGGATAATAGAACGACCGGGGTTTAACGCAAGTGCCTACATAGGGCGAGCTTGGAGTTACATCCAGCAATAACATTAATCCCCGGGTGCAATATTAATGTGGAATAAAAACACTCAACAGTTGATCGACACAGTTTATTAATAACAGCGAGGCATTGCTTCAATGGGAAAGGCTCAGGGGACAGTTATGAATGTAACTGATCGTTCTGAAACCGGTCATAGATGAGAGAACACATTGGAAAAACCCTAATCTCAAATTTCAAGTTCCAAGCCCAACTCGATTGGTGTTTATCCACATGATTGGGGCCACCAACGCCAGCATTTGGATGCAGAGTAAAACAACAGGAAAGTGGAACTTACATAAACCACAAACAGGAAAAATGGACCAAATGGATTGCCGGAGATAAAATGAGCATGTAGCATGCATACTAGCACGAAAACGATCCCACCACAAATATCTCTCTCTTAGAAAACGCTAATCGTTAATTTGTACATAGGTCTGCAAACCTATGGCCTTTCTACCTCATGAAGTTTACCCCGTTCTTGACAAGTTCCTCTCATAATTCACTAGAGGAGTTACTACATTGAGATGCTTGCGGCAGGCATCAACTGTCTCAACCAAGAGTTATTTTCAACTAGACTCTATTACATTTAGGGAAACTAGGTTGAAAAGAGATCATCCCCTATACCAAAGACCGATGAGATCTAAGACTCAGTCCACCTCGACGAGCACCTCTTCTTACTGGGGCACTTGAGGTGGGGAATTGCCAGCATCCTCAGTTTGTTGTTAGCAAAATTGGAAATAGCTCCAACATTTTCAACCCAGAAACTTAAAACATTCAGCTGATGTAAAAAGAATAATAATAATATCTCGTTCTTTATAGCGCTTTTTCAGGGTCGAAGACTTGCTCAAAAGTGCTTTACAGATATTAACCCTGATATTAGGTGATTGACACCACTCGTACCATACACCACGCACCTCTTGGTTGTTTCTCTGACGCACCATGTCAGTACGTCACTTCATCGTGCCCCGGGGGACTTCTCAAATCAAGCTGCCACATACGGCGCTCGCTGCTCGATGGCTATTCCATTGTAGAGGTGGGTATGAACCTCTGGGCATGACCTCATTTGCTGCCTTTTGGACTTAAACCAACATAATAGTATGTGCGGGGTTTGTACTCATATATTGGTATATGTAAGTATTGCATATACTTAAAATGGTTTTTTTTTTTTTAAAATCATCGAAAAGGGGAAAGGGATAGGAAAACAAATGATGGGTTTGAACATGAAATGTATAATGCTTAATTACCGCAGCACGTGGTTTAAAAGATACTTAATTAGCTATCGTCTCTATACGTAATCAGAAAAAACAATTCGAGAAGGCGAGTAGGAAGAAACAAAAAATGAAACGCAAGTGCATGCCCACCTGATTGTGTAACGCAGGCACGCGGCCAGCTACATGCTGTACATGCAGTACATGTATTATTGTTATATATTATGCTCGAGTCGATCTTGGTCTCGAGATTGATCCCGTCCATTTGTGACGTCATGGACTTAGACATTATTGCAGATAACACAAAAAATGAGAGAGAGAGAGAAGTTTGAGCTCCAAATTCGGAGATTAACGGGTTTTGAACAAGTTCTTTTCATATAGCTAGTTTCAAAGCAGTCCCATGCAATCTTAATGGACGATCTAAATGAGTTTCTATTTCTACTGATCTTTAAGCAAGCGCCTTTATTAGACCGTGATTCACGGAACACTAGTAATCACGGAACTAGTAGAAAGAAAAGAAACAAAGCTATACTCATCTCTGTTCAGGCCATTTGATTGCCCTGACAAAAGGCATCAAAACCAAAATTGCATCTACACAAACATATCGATCACTGCACTGCGAGGAATAAACAAGTCAGGTTCTGCGAGTGAGCTTCGGGAACTCTGATCACAGCACGGTGTTTGATCCCTGTTATAACCAGAACTAGATACGGAAGCAGTGAAAAGAAACAGTCAACGTAGGAATCGGGATTTAGGGATTCAATAAATGACTTCAAGATGCCGGATGACACGGAATGGGATTTGTCGGAAGCACGAATAAAAGCTTATTTGTAAACTTGCATTCATTCACGGATACGATGACCGCGTACGTCGTCACATTTTGTCGGAAGTTGTGTACAACGTAAAAACTGGCAGGCCGTATTCCCCCCCCCCCCCGAACAATAACTTTGGTGCGACAAAATCGGTCAAAGCAGCAATTAGAGCCAAGGGTGAAGCATTATCGGACAAAATCACAATCCCGATAAATATCACCGCGCCAAGTCGGACCGCAGACGCACCATCAGGAACCCGCGAAACTACAAAAGAACAACTGCCAATCCAGGAAGCAGGGGTGCACATTGGGGGGATACCAACTCAACGGGTAGAGAGAACAGTGGACACCGATGATGCAGATATGCCGAAAAAACGCTCGACGGAATTTTACGCCCGCTTCGCAGAGAAAAACAACATGCAGCCAACTCCAGCGAATAATCCCGACGCCCCGCGCCTCCGTCATCGCGACCCTCTGTGGGGCACAAGCTACTGACGGACGGAAAGCTCCGGGAACCGATGCATCACTTCCGAACTGCTCAAAGAACAATGGCGGAGAGCTCGCGGGAGTGGACACGGACATATTCAACTTAGTCTTGCTCAAGGACTCGAGAATCACTTTGCAATCCTAGCAAACATCGAAGGTTTATAGGCTATAGCTACTACTAGTACTACTCCACCTACGGCCGACGTGACCCCGACATCGAGTCTTGTAAGACTGTAAAAAGGCTTTCCTACGGTAGGATCGAGAAGACACGCGAGGTGATGACTGATCGCCTCAATTCTGCTCCTTATTATAGCAACTTGCAAACCAGTATGTCGTCTCCATACCGCCGTACTTTTGACACTACGCAGTGACGTTACAGGCAAAATTTAATTAACTACGATCTCCACGCGGCTCTGGCGTCTGGACTGCTGGTTTTGTAATACAGGACCATTGACAACGCTGAGAAATGACGTGATTGCCGCTTCAGATTATAAAGCAGAAGAAGAGTTCAATTAGACTGACTGTGAGAGCTCCCACACTGAGGCATATATAAAACAACTGGAGGGTGTAATACGCGAAAGCCAGGACGATTGAAAGACACAGTCGTCTATACATTAGACTAATTCAACTGGTCGCCGAGCACATCCGAAGTACCCCGATCATTCAAGAATGCCGTAATTACACCTATTCCAAAGAAGGGAAGCGCATCTTGTTTGGATGACTATCATCCGTCGCATTGACATCTGTACCGATGAAGACATTTGAACGTTTTATACTGTCTTTTATCAAATCACTTTTACTTGATGATTTTGATCCTTCCCAATTCGCCCATCGCACAAATGATCAGTGGAGGACGCCATATCCATATGGTTGCATGACACCTGGGCCACATGGAGCATAAATGTTCCTACGCCCCGGGTACTTTTCATCGATTACAGCTCGGCATTTAACACTATCATCCTTTCGCAGCTGCCTTCTAAATTACTGGAACATCCGAAATTCCCGCCGTCCATTTGCAACTGGATTTGGATTTCCTCCTGGAACTTAAACAGACTGTCAGAGTTTGTAGAAACTGCTCATCCGCTGTTGTACTCAACACCGGTACTCCTCAGGGATGTGTATCTCCACTGTATTCACTGTTTAGTCCGGCAGAACCTTAGGTGAACCTGGAAATTTTGTATATAGTTGTTTTTCTCGGATTATTTCTATAGTTTGAAGGGTGCTCTTTCTGATTCTGCCGGGTGACATCGTGTCACCCTTGAGCGTTTTGATGTCCTAAATGGCCGCCCTAACATATTCTTCTCCATAACAAGATAATTGTGGTGGTCTAAGGTATGTGTGGAGGCTCAATTAACCCACTCAAGCTAAATGTATGGGGGTCTAGTGAATCAGGGACAATAAATCCAAGATGGCGTCCAAAATTTTCGCCCTAACATATTTGTCTCCATAACGAGGCTTCCATTCAGCCATGATAATACTTGTGGTCTATATCGGCATGTTTTGGAAATCAAGCAATCCACTCAAGGTAAATGTATGGGGGTCTAGTGAATCACGATTGATAATAATTATGTCCTAACATATTTTAGCACAACCGTAGGTTTCATTCAACCCAACCAAAAATGATGAGTATGGTGTCTAATGCTATGTTTCGGGCAAAATAAACCACTCAAACTAATTGCGGTGATTCTTAGTGATCACATGGCATTAGAAATCCAAGATGGTGTCCAGAATAGCCACATGATAGCATATTTTTCTATAACAAACGATTCTATGTCATGGATAATAATGTGGTTATTGGTATGTTTTGGGGTCAAGCAATGTACAATGTAAAAGAAGCAGTCAATTTCGGGAACCTACATAATTTCTGGGTCAAACTGACCCTGATTTGGGGCAACAATTTTGACCTACAAATTGGTAGGTTCCCCGCTAACCCAATTCTTTGTCGAAGTTTACAGCGTCTATTTACAGTGCACTCGCGTTAGTTATGTGTGTGCCACAGAAAAATGTGACAATATAAATCCAATATCGCGTCTAAAATGGCCGCATTACATATTTTTATACATATAAAAGTTTCCATTCAACCATGGATGATACTTGTGGACTATTGGTATTTCAGATTACGAGCAATGGGTTTAATCCGATTATTACCAGCGTTTAGGTGCAACCGAGAAAAGAATGGTTGGCCATTTTGTCAGTAACTAGCAGTAGGCAGTAACATAGCTTCAATATGACTTAGTGGTAATTTTGGACGCCATTTTGAATTTCTTGAAACGGTGATGCTTCGTCACCCAGTATGGCCTGAAAGAACTTTGAAACTCTTGGAAATTGATAAACTATTGTCATGGAGATTCTATTGTAGGCGCTGTCGACCACCGCAGGGCTGTCAGTTACGCCAGCGGGAACGTGTCGTGAGGATAATACCCAGACGGCAAAATATTTAGATGGGTTATGAGCTGATGGGCAGTTCGGTTTGGTTACTATAGCATCTCTCGGCATTAGTGATGCATCTCTCTATGTGATGCGCTGGACGGTTTTCAGTGGCAGTGTAGGTAAAAACCTAGAAGTTGCAACAATAGCTTATAATACTCAGAAAAGTGTCATCTCAACTTCCTGAATCCTAGTGTTAGGCTGTAGTGCTTAAAGTAGCAGTTGCTGTGTCAATAGTCTGTATGCAGGAGTGGCGCTCGCTGTAACCAATCACTCTGATGCTTCGGTGTCACATGCGACACTAACAATCAGGCGTGACTATAAGTCACGAATTAATGGCTGTTTTATATTGTTACATCGTAGGCCTATCTTCTGACCAGGGTAGCGCGAGTCATAGAAACGACGTAATTGTCTGAACTCAGATATGCGATACTGTTCCCGCCTGTGATTCCAAGTCCTTCTAGGTGATATTTTAGGTGCCTCCACTAGTGCCTGCAGGGGTGGTAATTAATCTTGCCATGGACTGTTAGTCCATATGGATACAGCCGTCTTGATGGACAGGCGCCTCAGGTCACTCAATCGTCTTAGCCGAGAGACAAGACCTTCACATTGCTGGATATTGTTTCATTGTGAAAGAAGCTGACACCCACAAAGCTTTAGATTTATGTTATGTCACTATAGTTCAGCTTCTTATGCTTCATGGCTATGCTATTCACCAACGAGCTATGGATGACACAGGACGCTCTTCCACTCCTCCCATTAGGAGACTGATACCATATTGATTGAGCAGCTCCATGGAGCGAAAACAATAGATGCCATACTTGGCATAATAAACATGTCTAGCTGTAAAGTGGTTTCCGAGCATTTATTCATCCCTGCCACTAATGGGAGGAGTACAGCCTCGAAGGACACCTAGCCGCATACAAATGTCGCCTCCAATAGTCCAACCTCCTCCAAGCAAACGACAGGTTTACATAACCGTCCCCAGCTCCCTACGGTACCTGCGTAGTTGCGCCCATAAGTATGTTGGACAGTCCTGTCGGTTCTTCCCCGAATCACTAGGGTCGACAGACACAAGGGACAGAATCGTCCGACCGGGAGGCGCGATGGTGGACCAGAGGAGTGTGGTTGACAATCACGAATCAGGCAGCTGACCACTTCCCGCATCCTCAAGAACCCTGACACACAGTCCTATTGGAACATTTGCTGAATCCAGATCATTTGAGTGGCGATAACAACTATTTCAACTTCAGGACATCAAAGCTACTAGAGTTATTGCCCAAAAAGCTGGAACGAACAGGATAATTTGCATAGCTACATTTCTGCTAGTTTTGGAAGTTTTCACGTGGAGGGAGACTGATGCTCCGTGTGTGGAGGAACATTGTGGGGTGTGTTTTCCTCACGCATGCTTTATTTCTACCTAATCCTCACCCCTTGCTCTTTGATTCGCATAACATTGTAATTATATTATGTGTCTTCAGTGTCTCGCAATTAATATAAATCGAATGCATGACGTCAAAAGGACATGTTTCGAAACACTCTGTTATTAGTCCAAGTACAATAAATATAACAGAAAAAACTATGTGAAAGTGTAGAGAAAATGGAGGACATCTCGAAAGTATTGTCACGTGATTCCCAACTCAGGCCGTGAGTGCTGAAATAAATTATGTGATCCCTGACATGTCTATGGACAATTATTATCATATGGGTCCTTATGGCTGAATATAACATTTGTTAGGGCGACGAACGAAACATGTTATGCGGCCATTGTGGACGCCATCTAGGATTTATTGTCACGTGATTCCAACGTAGACCTCCACACATTTAACTTAAGTGGATTGTTTGACCTCCAAATCATACCAATAGACACTAAAAGTATTATTCAAGCTGAATGGAATTATACTTTGTTATGGATAAACCTGCGTTAGGGCGGCCATTTTGGATTATGTCCGCGAGTTACTGACTCCCATACATTAGCCTAGTGGATGTTTTACCTCCAAAACATACCGATAGACACAAAAGTATCATTCATTGTTGAATGCGAGCTTTGTTATGAAGAAAAATATGTTGGGAGGCGGATTAAGCTCAGTCGGTAGAGCTCCAGACTGCCAAAGCTTTGATTGCGAGTTTGTCGGCCCATTGGGAGCCCGAAGACTTTTCCGCAGTGCTGTTGGACAAGGCATGTCTCCTGAAATGTTCCACGTCACCCACGTTTTAAAGTGGGTACTTGTGAGTGACGTAAGAGTGTCGAGCGCCGTATGTGGCTGCTTGATATTGGGAAGTCCCCTGAGGACACGATGAAGTGGCGTACTGAAATGGTGTGTCGGGAGAGAACAAGCAAGCGGTGGGTGCTGTATGGTACGGGTGTGAGAAGTCACTAAAGATCAATGGGGTAATATCTGTAAAGCGCTTTGAGCAAGTCTTCGACATGGAAAAGCGCTATATAAGAACGAGATATTATTATTATCAGGTCGGCCATTTTGGACGCATCTTGGATTACTCGAAACGCTCTCGATGTCATCCGGCAGAATCTGAAAGAGCACCCTTTGAACTATAGAAACCATCCAAGAAAACAACTATAAACGAAATTTCCAGGTTAGTCCAAAAAATCAACTTTATCTGCCGGACAATGTCTACCCACGACTGCGGAGCCACTCACCCAAACTCAGGGATCATCAAATTCGCCGACGACCCGTACACAGAGGCTGGTTTGATCGCCGATGAGGACGAGACCATTCAACTACCGCGACGAGGTGAGCCTCCGAGCTGGTGCCTCCGGTGTCAAGAAAACGGCTTCACATTGAACGTGGACAAAACTAAGGAACTGATTGTGGACTTCAGGTGAAACAGAAATACAAAGGACCCTCTCATTATTAAGGTTCAGTCGTGGAACATTTCCATTCATTCAAACTGTTGAGCATATTTATTATGGACATCTTATCCTGGAATGTCATCTCTGGTGAAATACTGAAGAAGGGACTTCAAAGGCTACCCTTTTCACGGACTCTTAGGGTGTCAGTGAACAGATCCTGATAAACTTTTTTCGTGCAATCAATAAAGTATTTTAACTACGAATATCCTGGTCTGGTTTGGTCGTGTGAGGCAAAGAGATCTGGGGGAAACTACAATCCTTTATAAGAAACGCGGAACGTATCATTGGCACAGGCCTCCCATCTCTCCATTCACTGTACTAAAAACGTACGCTGAAGCGTGTTGGTTGACATTTTAGAGGTTCTAGATTTTTTACTGAAAGTTTTAACCCTTCCGCTGTGAAAACTGTCAATTCACACCATAGTCGTTAACGGCGCTGCAGTTTGCTTGTTTCATTTGTCTGTTCCTGTCTGACAAGTGCGTGCGCATCATTTAATTGCATTTCATTGTATGTGTTACAGATTTGTTGGGCTTTTTCTCGTCCATTATTTCATATTCGATATTCATATTCATATTATGGTTTCATACCTGCCTATATCTATCTATCTATCTATCTATCTATCATCTATCTATCTATCTATCTATCTATCTATAAGATCGAGATTGTCTGAAAACTGCAGGTTATCAAAATTTCCTTAGAGTCCCAGATCAATTTTCACTGTGATTCCTTCGGGACACAGAAAAAAAAATTGGTGTGTGTGTGAAAATGCAGGGGCACTTCTTCTGGGGTATGAAGGTCTATCTTCTGATTTATCGTTGTTCTGTTTGCCTGCCTGCCTGATTTGGTTCTCAAATGGGCCATCTACGACCGTGTCAAGGACTCAGGGTCAAAAAGATTATGTGAAGGGGTATAATGGCCATTAACGGGGAAACTTCAAAATGCTTCACTTCCTACAGGTAAGGTGGATTACCATAATATTCAGTCAGTGTTATTAGGAATAGTGGACCTATGGGTTGTCCAGGGGTTGATTTTCAGTTGCAAATTCATTAAAAGCGAATAAGAAACTATGAGTGAAAACTGCAAACATCGGCAACAGCTTCTCCTCTCAAAGATTAGGTTGGGTTGCCATCAAACTGAAGTTATTATTAGCAGAAACTAGTGGGTTGTTCAGGGATTTGAGGTCAACGTCATTAAAAGAGCACGAGGCGGAATGGGAGATGAGATACGTGGAATTATGCAACATACTCTTCCACACATCGACTGGACTACCATACGAGGTCAGTATTGTCATGGATAGTGGTAATTATTTGATATTCTGGGATTTTAAAGGTCAAAAGGGACATTGAGGGGCATATTGAAACTATATATTATAAATATATATATATAATATATATATATATATATATATATATATATATATTATATATATATATATATATATATATATATATATATTATATATATATATATATATATATATATATATAATATATATATAATATATATATATATAATATATATATATATATATATAACAATTAATAGGAGAAACTAACCCCTCGGTGACATGTTAAGGAGCACAAACACCAGTAGAATAGTGTACGAGACGTATTATTTCGGACACACCATGTGTCCCTTCTAGGCGTATAACGAAATGAAATCAAGTATATTTTACAGAGATCACGCAAAGGCAATGAACTATGACCACTGGGCCACGCAACATTTTAAGACAACTCTCGTCTCGCAACAAGCGAAATCGTTTCAAGCTCCAGGTTCAGTGTGTTCAGACCTTGTGTGGGTTTGAGCTTTATTATCAATACTCTCGGACCGTAGCGGGCCGTTCAGGTTCGATGATTCGAACTCAATGAAAATGCACTAAGATTTGCAAGGCTATGACCATGTTCTGAGAAATCGCTTGGCAACCGGATAATTTGAATTGGCGTCACGGATTAGTTTTTTTTTATGATTGTAAATCTAAGCCAAACTGGTCCCCGTTGGTCCGACGTAAAAATGCCATGTTCACATTTAGTACAGAATTAAAAGATATACAACATTAGGGTGTTACAATCGTAATTGCCCGGTCGAATTTAACAATCAGTACCCGGGGGGGCGAAAACACTGATCAGTAATTAGAAAATTACAAACCTGACACCGTCGTGGTGTCCCACACTTCCGGCTTCCTGTGTTCGTTGACCTGGATAGACGTGACGAGGTAAGTAGGGCTTTGAGATTGGGAGGTTGTCTGCGGGAAGTGATAGGGGGGTCCCTAAATAAGTAACCGCTCCCTGGAATCGTACCCTTGTGTAGGATATGAAATCCTGCGCCAAAACCCTATGGAGGTTTTCAGTTTCTTTGGAATAGTCCAAGACCAAGGGGATACGTGAATTGAGGTCTTTTGGTTTTTCACCAAAAAGATATTCACGGACAATAGGGCAGCAGCCTTAATGATCACGTCCTTCACAATAGCAAAAAGGGTAACCGTTTCCTGCAAAAAAGTAAACCGGCCATGGTCGAGACAGGTTTTCATTTAACTTGACTGGGTGCGAGATAGCGCCTAATCCAGTGCACTGTGAGTACACTACTGCTTTCTTAGGCATGATTGGGTGGGAGCTATCAAAATTAAGGTAGAGATGGGTATCCGTAGGTTTACAGTATAATGTCCGTTTCTATGGTGCCATTGCGTATGCTTACCAGGACATCAAGGAAGGCAATTTCTGAGCTAGAAAATTCTGAAGTGAATTTAATCGTTCTGTGTGCTTCATTGCAGACAGTGATGAAGGCATTGAGTGCATTTTCTCCATGTGGCCAGTGAAAAAAATGTCGTCTATATAACGACAATAATAAGATGGCTTTCAAAGCGCTTTGAGAAAGGATCGTCTCAAGTCGGCCATAAAAATGATGGCATAGCTGGGAGCCATTCGGATACCAATTGCCGTCTGCACACTTGGTCTGCATAATAATGTTCCCATAATACAAAAGGGTTGTGGGTAAAGTACAAATGAACGAGATCACCAAATCGCTGACAAAATCATTGGAGTACCATTCTTCTCTAGAAAAATGTTTAACTGCTGTCAAACCTTCCTTATGAGGTATGTTGGAGTAAAGGGCTCCTATCGTCCATAGTAACGAGAGAAGGGAGTATTTTTTCTGGGGCGGACTCGATTCGTTGCAACTCCTGAGAAAGGTGGGGAGTGGTCCTTAATTGAGCCCTCATGGATGGCAACAAAGGATTGAGGACGCTTGTCAAAGTACCCAGATAAATACTCAGTAGCATACCAATACAACGAACAATAGGTTTCTACCAGGAGGAAATTCTTGCTAGACAACAATTCTTAGTGCGAGAGAGTATGGGTGTTCAAACATTGGGACCCCAGCGGGAGGTGCTCTAGGTGGATAATTTTTTCAACATTTTGGAAACCTTGTGGACTTTCTTGGTAAGGTATAGAAAGCCCCAGGCTTGTGTGTTTCAGGAATACGTGATTTCACCTGGTTGGCCAGATCAGACGCAAAAGTCCCCATAAGGTCACGGAGTTCTTTTCATATCGTACAGATGGGTTGGACGGCAGCTCTGCATAGACCTCAGGATTGTTCAGTTGTATCTCTGCTTCTCTGATGTATGTCAGACGTGTTTCATTATGGGCGATGGCGCCCCCTTTGTCTGCTTGTTTGATAATGACCTAATAAATAATCCGGATTGTTCCTCATCGCCTCTTCCGCAGCTCGTTACTGGACGATATTTTGCATGGGGCCATCTCCCGTTGGAGTATATATATATATATATAATATATATAATATTATATATAATAACTATAATATATATATATATATATATATATATATATTATATATATATATATATATTATCATATATATCTAGATAATATATATATATCTATATATATATCTATATATATATATAATATATATATATATATATATACTAATATATATATATATATATATCTATAATATAGATATATCTATATATATATAGATATCTATATCTATATAACAATGAGAATTAGAGTTCTGATGGTTTGAGTGGTGTTATATTGATTGGGAGTATCGTGGAACCAAACCCCCCCCCCCAAAGAGGGTTTGTAGTCCTCTGGAGCGGGTGGTCAACAATCAGTCCTATGCTAATGAATTCGACATTTGTCATGTTCGATGATTAGTTGTCATTCATAAGTAGCGCAGTAATTAGGGGCCGGACAACACTATATTTTTACGTACTATATTTTAAATTATGCTGTATGATCGTTAACTGGCATTTCCTCTCTTTCGACTCTAAAATAGGATGGTTGGAGGTACTGAATCCATTGTTTCTCCAATAAATGTGTCTCTTTTGAAGTTTCTCCCAATTTCAAGAAGGGCACCGGTCTCTTCCGTCCAAGGTACAGGCCAGTGAGTCTTACGAGTGTGGTCGTCTGCGAGGTGTTAGAATCCATCATTCGTGATCTTATTGTCGATTTTTTCAGGAGTATAGTCGAATTCGGGGTTCTACAGCATGGTTCAGGAAAAATCGTGTTGACTAAATCTCTTAGAATTATGGAGATGTATCTAGTGCAGTTGACACGGCAGAGTGCGGTTGACATAATTTTCCTAGATTCCCAAAAAGCTTTTGATAGGTTCCTCATGAGCGGCTTAAATTTAAGTTTTGGCATTGAGGGAAGTCCTGAGTGGTTTCGTCAGTGGCTTTTCATAGGGAAACACTGAGTTGTCATCAATGGGCGATCGTCTCCTTGGCAAAAAGGCAACCAGTGGTGGCCCAGGCTCCGGTTCTTGGGCATTTATTTTCTGGCGTTATTGACTATCTGTAAGATTCGGTGCATTTCCAGATGTAAAATTTGCGACGATACAAAGTTGTTATCGATGATGTTGCAATGCTCCAAAGGATCATGATATAATCTCCCAATGGCCTTTCGATTGGCAATGGTTTTCAATGCCGAAAGTGCAAAGTTATGCATGATTGTTTTCAAAGCGCCCGTATTTTCAGTTGAAGGGGCAAAATTATTAACAGGTGAATTGACAGAAAAGGACTCCCGTGTTCCAATTTGATTCTCTTGGAAATCGTCACAGCAGTGTGCTGAAGCGCGAGGAAAGTAACTGGATCTGGCTTATTAGGACGTCACTTCAGTTCCCTCGCTGAAGATGGTGTTGTCAGGTGTTTGTGTTAAGCAGCTATGAGACCTCACCTGGAGTTATTCTGTGCAAGTAGGGAATCCATAATTTCCTCGAAAGACCACAGTAATTGAAAACGTTCAAAGGGGGGCCACTAGATTAATTCCAATCTCTTAGAGATTTACCTTACGAAGAGATAGTAAGGCGTCTCGGTTTAACGTCGATGGAACTGAGACGAATTAGTGTGATTGATTTCCGGTTTTGTTAAAAGGTTCCTGGATTCAAGGGCCTTTCTTCTCACTATTTCTTTGAGGTTACCAAAGTTACCACCAATAAGGTCACTGCCTCACGCTTCGTGGCAAACGCTGTGTAGAGGGACATTCGTAAATATTCTCCCAGAGAGTTATTAAGAGTGGAATAGCCTTCCTGAAGAGTTGTTCTGTCTAGAGTGGAATGATTCGAAAAACAGTCTGGATGTATTTTTTTATAGAATGTGGACAGATTCTTGAGCAATCTGGGTGTTCTTATTTTGGAGTTGTTTGGCTTCGGGGTCTCTCCATGAGGATTTTGTCCTTCCTGAACCCTTTTTTTACTAAACTAAACTAAATAAACAAACCAATATCAGAAGAAAGGCAGCATGATAGTGCTTAATTAACCCACTCGTTGATAGTATCTCAACCATCTTCAATTGAAACGGGCGTTGTGTTACTATTAAACAGATCAATTTAGTTGCACAACTAAAACAAATTGCAATGAATGCATTGCCTCTAAAGAAATTCAGAAGGGTTTGCTGGTATGCAATTTTAATTTAATGTGCAACTGAACTGTACTGCTTTGCACAATGCACACTGCATATTGTATGGGGTGACATAGATATAACCAGACAAAGTTTTTGCTACTGCATGGGTAAACCAACAACCAAGAACTACTAATAGTTTTGGATAAAGAATAAGCGGTGGGAGGGAGAAAGAAATGCTCCTGATCAAAGACTTGATGGTTGGAAGGAAGAGTTCAAAGTCAGGTCACCCCTAAAAATGAAACTACCGATGTGTCTGCGGGTCATCGTTTATTATAATCATTCAGTAGTGGGAAATGATTAGTACTGAGAAGAAGGATGTAGGCACCACTTCCTAACCCAGAGTTTTGTAACACACAATCCCAACTATTTTTTGTGGAGCACAGCCTCCAGTCGAACGAAGCATACAGGAATGCTTTGGCACCAAGACCCTCATAATAGAATGTTAGTTTTGTGTTAAGATGATTATTGTTTTAGCCTTCTTGAACCTGGATTGTCCCTATTGTCTGAACAAAAATCAAAAATATGCAGCCCGGCTGGCTGGAAATATCGTGGTGCCAGTAACCAAGTGTGGGCTGCGGGTCGTGTGAGACGTTTGCCGGTGTGTTGTCCAAGCAGACACAGGACGAGAATAGGAACGGACACACACGGTGCTGATCGAAGGCCTACGTTAATTTCTTCACCGAATTCGAATGGCTTTCAGGCCTTGCGCACAAAAGACCACCCCCTCTTCCATTTCTTCTGTGTGGACGTTTCAAGGCAGAAGATAGCATGCTATTGGCAGACGACATGAAGGAGTCTGCCTGATATCCAAAAGGTTCGATATCATAAGGGTCATTATATAAAGGTTCGAATCATAACGTGCAAAGTTTCGAAAAAATTCAGAGGGGAATAAAGGGCGAGTCGATATTCATTACTATAAGAAGGGGTATAGCCAATAAGGTAGGTATGATTAATGAAAGAAGGGTTAGATTTTCATTAAAGAAAAGGGTCCGTTATTTATAATGGACAAGAGTCGTATTTTAAATGTAACAAAAAAGGTTTGTAATGCTAATCGATAAAAAGGTTCGTTTATTTCATTACCAAGACAAAAAGGTTTGATTCCAAGGGACAAAAGGTCCGTTATTCATAGGAAAAAAAAGTTCGATAATCATAGATAGAAGAAGAGTTCGTTTTTCATAATGGATAAGGGTTTGATATTCATAATTGTCAAAAGGTGGTAATTCATATAATCGAAAGAAGGTTCGTGGACAAAAGGTATGTAGTAATTCATAATAAGGAAGAAAAAACGGATTCTAAATCTAATCAAGGTTGCCATTACCATGAGTGGCGTAAGTGGTCGTGGGGAATTTTTTTGGGCGGGTGTTGTGGTGGGGCAGTGACTGGAATTAAGGAACAAAAAAAAATGTGGTGCAGGAGACAGTATATGAAACTGCTATAGTTTAGTCCAACCAACACCTTGGCTGAGAGCGGGGCACATGGTTATCTACGAAAGTGGTTTCCACCGCGTCCCATTATTTATACTATGAAGTAAAGAGTACAAGGAAAGGAAAAAATGTATGATGGTGGTTCTAGGAACACACGCAATTATTCTGGGAGAAGGGCAACGTCCCCTCCCCCCCCTTTAGCACCCACAATCATCGAAACATCGTCCCCTTTGTTCTATTATGATTCGAACCTCTGTCCTATCATGATATCGAACTGTTGTGATTAATAATACGAAACTTTGTGTTCTATTACGAATAACGGAACCTTGATTGCAGATATAAACCCTCTGCTTTAATATGGATATCGAACCTTTCCCCGTTTTATGAATATCGAACCTTTTTCAATTATTATGAATAATGAACCTTATGAATAATGAACCAAGATATGGAACCTGTAATATAGGGTTGTCACTCACACGAGGGGGCTATCCCCCTTTGGTATACCATGGCGTATAATATACCATGGGTGAGTAACAACAATTGTCTGCAGGATATCGTTGACAAATCCCCCAAAATGGAATCTGTCCTTACAATTCAGGTGATGAGAATGTCTATCTTCAGTACCACACACGCGTGAATGGGTGGAAGCAACTACGAATAAATTCCGCGGAAAAATCGCCGACAAATGTGGTCATAATATTTACAGAAAACTCTCAAGCTATTACAATAACGGAAAATGGGATTATCTAAGAATTGACGCAGCTAGATGAAGCCTAAAATGAAACCGAACAACTGTAGGCGGATTGCAGCTTGTTCCAGTGAGCCGCACGAAATCCTTCAGATGGCAGACAAGATCAGGAAAGGCTCGCAAGTATTTTTTCCCATGACATGGTTACATTGATACAGCATTTGTTGCCCCATATCTCTTGTTGAAAATAATGTGGGTAGAGTGCTACCGTACGAGGGGGACGTACCGGAGCACGAGAGCAGATTTGACCAGATAATGAAAGAGAGATCTTGGACATAATAAAAGTTCTAACGCATATTTTTTTCCTTAAACGATTGATTTCAGGCTGCTGTGTTTTTAAATATGATAATGGATAGCAAAATCATGTTTGAATTGTAAAAACTGTGCGCTAAACGGCCCACTCCTGACGTCGTGTTGTGTAACCACGCGGTTAAGATTCCAAGGCATCTAGGCCCCGTTCCCACATCGGCGAATTTGGAAGGCGGATCCCTCGCGAATCACGCGAATTAACAAGTTTCCCAGTTCGCAAAATGCCCCTCGCCGCTGTATTCGCGTATTCGTACGGCCTCCAGTTCTGGCGTTGATCACGGCGATTCGTGGTGGATTCTCGAAGGGCTGCGAATGTTTTGGAATGTTCAAAGCATTCGTACTGGCATCGCGACGGCTGTTGTATTCACGGAGCCTCGCGCTGGCCTTGTAGAGCTGTCGTACTGACTTCTCTGGCATCCGCGACCCGTTCGCGCTCATTCGTAATGGCGAAAGTGACCTATCGTGGGCTACGAGGCTGCTACAATACCAGTACGTATGTGTTACGAGACCACTGCGATTCCAACCCGAATTTCTTATTCCCATGTGACAAATTTAATGCACGTGGACGAAACAGGACAAATGCAAAGCTCACAAGTCACAACGAAAAATTTCCAGCTACTATCTTCCATTCCTCTTCGGTGTTGGGGCACTCCATCACCTCATCACGATATTCCACACGAGGCTACACCTTTTCTGGAATTATTCTACTGGAATTATTCTGTGTTGCGCGATTATATCGCTATGCCGAGGGGGCCTCGCCCTTTCCGTCTTGGATTTTTTTTTCTCATTTTGTCGGGAAGCCCGAGTGATTACTCTGATAATTACACACCCCGACGATGGCCTATTGCCCCGACGGTATCACTACGTGATAGTGAAAATCCCCATCATGATTATTAAGCTGAAGCCTTATAACCTTATAATCTTATTTGTTCACCGCTCAAAGGTGCTTTTACTAGGCACGCGAATGTCCGAATGTGCGAATACGCGACCGAGACTACTTTTCGCTCCTGTGTTTTATTGGCGTCTATTCATTGGGCACGCGATGGACGAATGGGCGAATGTGCGAACGTGCGATTTTTTTGTCGCGGCTCTGCGACAAAAACCGAATTGTCGAGTGACAAATTCAAGTCGCGTGTCGTGCGCGACAGCCCGTGATTATGACAAATATGTGAACGCCGATGGGACAACCATATACTGAAATTTCAGTATTTTGCTGCAAAATAGGCATATCGTCACACATACATCGTGCAATTCCCTTTATTCCGCCTGTTAAAAAGGCCTACATAGTCTATTGCATTATTCTAACTGTGCCATATGTTCGTAATAGACGGCATGATGGATTGTTGAAGGGTTTTATAAGAACCCTGATCGGTGGGAATTTTCCCCAAGGTCTCGGGAATCTTCCGCAATCGGGTTGGAAAGATCTACTCGGGGAATCGAACCAGCCCAGGACGTTTTCGGCTGAAATAGGCGCTAAATAAGCCGCTCATCTAGTTATGTGTTCCCCTGCTAATTTTATTCGCGAGTCGCGATTCGCGGCTATAAATACCCGCGCGACACGCGACACGCAATTTGCCTTTCTGGGAAATCGCCTGTCGTTTCGCCTATTCGCACATTCGCGTGCCTAGCTAGTAAAAGCACTTAAGTTCGATCATCCACCTATCTTCCCATAACTATACAATCGTGGCATTGTGGAGATATAGATAGTCTATATCTCATGGAGTCCATGAATCTTCGAAATGTCTCTGGAAGAAATCAATGTTACAATTCTGTTGGGGAGGGTGAACGTCCTGGCCGGAAGAAGAGTCTACACTGTTTTGCCTGACAACTTGGAGAACGACTTCATTGAGCTTCATTGAGCGATGCAACATGCGTCGTTTGGTGTGCTCTTACATATACTCCTAGTGCTTTTCTCGCATATTCTACTCAGCGCGCCGAATTTAGTGGGATGTCTTCGCAATGTGTATTCCATTGAAAAAAATTGTTCTTGAAAACAAAAATGGAAACTTAAAAAAGGAAGGTTTTGACATAGGCAGTAGGGTGCGGCTTGGAAATCGTTGATCGTCCTGGACCACCCCGTCGGAAACTTGGACCCTCGTCGGGAACACGGATCACCCATGCCCCCACCCGTCGGGGAAATCCTGGCGTCACCACTGCGTACTGACCTCGCTTAACACTCGTTTTCATTCTCACTGGCCTCGTACTACGTTATACTCTTGGTTTGATTCGCACTGATCTCGCACTACACCGATTCTTCAGTTGTCAATTCGCACTGACGGTCGCACTACATTATCAGCGAATCCTAGGCACATTCGTTCTCGTCGGGACGGAGCCTTGAATGGCGCCTCTTGTATGTATGCGAGGCCGTCACGATTTGGAATCGGGCTCATCGGAACGCCCTCGCAGCCAGATTCGACAATATGGGAACGAGGCAATACGGACATGTGTGTTCATTGTTAGTGTTGTGATTGGCTTCGTCCATATTTAAAGCAAAAATCGCCCGTTTTCCCATTGTAGACGTTGTGAGCACGTTACAATCTGACCAAAACGTTGATACAGACGGTGATTGTGTCGCACTGCAGAGATCTCGTGAGTGTTGGATATGAAGCAGCGGTCAATCTGGAAAATCAACGTCTTAACACAAGACTAGGGATAGGTCAGCACTCAGTTTTATGCAGGGGAACATGTGCTTCGTCCGTTTTTGTTTTGAGGCCCAATTTTCTATCACTGGTTGGTGCCCACAAAAATCTGGGCCTAGTCCCCACAGGGCCACTGGTGTCAGAAGACCTTCAGCCTACACGCAGAATGTTAGGAAATATAAGATTGTTAAACTCTTTCTGAAACTACAGCTTGATTTACATTTCTCTCCAGGTTCCCAGTCAGACCTCCGTGTACTTCAGAGGGAGTATACCCAAGTTAAGGTAGGAGACGCTAACCGGTTGCCAACGAGTCAGAAATACCGTTTGGCCAGGTGTTGGGAAGAGGTGGGGAGTGCAGAGGCTGCTGGGGCATGTGATGTAATCCAAGACAGGCTATCATATCATATCATTATATTAAATTACGAAGTGAATAGTGTAGTCAAATTTATGCGTGTGTTTGCATGTCTTCTATCCATCCATCCATCTATCTATCTATCTATCTATCTATCTATCTATCTATCTATCTATCTATCTATCTTTCTATCGACGGATATTGACCAGGCTTAGACACAATGTTCATCGACCACTGGGACATTTTTTTACCTCAGGAAGGTCAAGGTCAAAGGTCTTTAAAGGGGCACGACAGGCCGTTGTGTGCTAAATTTCAGAATGTGTCTCCTGATTTTCCTGAAATCATGTCATAATATTCCTTGGGTCATTTTATGCTGAATTGGACATTTGTCCCATGATTCTTTGGAGCTGAGTGAAATCTGCTCTGTCTGCCGGTAAACCACCCCCTAGCGGAGGTTATGTCCAGGCTGTGGTTTTCAAAGACATGCAATATTTGGTGGGGCAGTCCATTCAGTCTAGGAGTCTCTCAGCATCTATCCCATTTTATCTCTGTAGCATCTCTGCGAGCATGGACGTGAAATAGACCTTCCTTGCTGCATCAGGAGATAACTTCTTGATACTTAGCTGAAATTGGGAGTGGTGGCAACACAGGTTGAAGGGGAAAGTTGCGAATCCCACTCCTGGTGCTATCTGTTCGTTGATTTAATAGTTCACTGGACTCCATGTTCTGTTGACCACAAAATATATGTATTGATTAGTTACGGGTGTTAAAGCTGGGGGGGCCTGTGTTAAACATAAATAATTGGGTGCCCTGTACATTCAAAAATGTAGGCTATTGCCTTGATTGACTCGTGGAGATTATGGAAAACCTCTCTTTAAGAACATTAGATTTCTCGAAATTGTGCATAATTGGTTCTCGGTGGTGACTGTCAGCTTGCTGGATGAAATGCAATATAATGTTATTAGAGTTAAAACAGTACCATTTGGTGAGAAGAAGTATTATGAGCCCCTAAACAGTCATTTTTTGATGGATGTTAACCAAAATGGAACACGATGTTCATTGACCACTAGGACATCTTCGACCTTGTGAAGGTCAAGGAGAAAAGTCATTGGAGGGGCACAATAGGCCCTTGTGTGAAACGGTCATTTTCACCCCAGCTTGGGGGTGTTCTTTTGGATGGATTTAAATACAGTGTTCATCGACTGCCAGGACATCTTCGACCATCCTATCCAAGCAGAAGTCGCTGAAGGGGCACGATCAGCCATTGTGTGAAATTGCCTTTTCGGCCCCTGATTGGTCATCCGTTGATCGATGTTAACCAAACGTAATTACAATGTTCATTGACTGCTGAGGCATCTTTTGACTTTGTTAAGGTAAAGGTCCCAGTAATAAAAGGGCATACTAGCCATTGTGTGAATTTGTCTCTTACCCCCATGATCATTTTTTTGATGGATGTCAAGTTGCACAGTTCATTGACTGTAAGGACATCCTTGAACATGCTCAAGTCAAGGTGAAAGTCTTTTAAAGGGGCCACCATCAGCCATATGTGGAAATTGCCCTTTTGGTCCCTGATTGGTCATCGTTCATGGATACTATCGATGTGCTCCGTCCCCTGGTTCCTGAGATATTCAAAATTAGAAAATTGGCACTTGGGGGTCAAGTTTTGTGTCTAACTTGCATAATTTAGGCTATTTTAGTCACATTTCCATGAAATCTAGTACTCCTTTAGTAGACATGGTCAATAATCAGTCCTTAATGAATTTGAAATTGGTCACTGATTAGTGGAGTGCTTCATGGGGGGGGGGGGGGGGGGGGGGGGGGGGGGGGGGGGGGGGGGGGGGGGGGGGGGGGGGGGGGGGGGGGGGGGGGGGGGGGGGGGGGGGGGGGGGGGGGGGGGGGGGGGGGGGGGGGGGGGGGGGGGGGGGGGGGGGGGGGGGGGGGGGGGGGGGGGGGGGGGGGGGGGGGGGGGGGGGGGGGGGGGGGGGGGGGGGGGGGGGGGGGGGGTGTTACTTGATATTACTAAAATCTGAAAGCAACACCTAGAATGCCCTGTAATTGAGTTATAGAGGAAACCACTGATCGCTCAACCAGCGATAATGAGGAAATCGTCGCCTTGTTCGTGGTTTTGGTGGGCAAATGCTAGTAAAAACCACTACAGACGAGCGAAATACAGTTGCTCAGTAGCCCGTTTGACTAGTTGAATAATTTGAAAAACCAACTACCTAGTGTTTTTTAGTCTTCACCCATGACATTTTACCACAAGAGGGTCCACTTTTTTGAACGCAATGCTAATGAATAAATAATTCGGGATGCCAAATGTGCGACGCTGACATCAGCCTCGGAATAAACGACTGCATGGCGGCTTTTGTGGGTTTTCCTGGAATTGTATCTTGCTGGTCTATCCATGACTTGAGTGATGGTAGTTGGTAGGAAATATCACATTGTTGATTTAAGGAATGCACATTGGCAGGACTAATGGAACAAGCATGCGGACCACCAAAAGCTGGCGAGTAAGAAAAAGATAACATAGGAATCCCAGATTTACGTACCTAATCTGGACTGTTCTAATAGAGGAATATTACAGTCGGTACTACACGCAGGCCTAACCAGGTGCACATAGTTCCATGTGGTTCAACACCACACACTCAGTCACGGGTTAGAGAGTCTCTCCTGAATAATACCAGACAGTTGGTTACAGTGCATTGACCCACTCCACAGTAACTTTCACTGGCGGAGTAGCTCCGGTCCCAGCGACCTCTCATTGTAACTTTCCATGGGACAGGGAAATGGAGAGACTTCACTCTACTTCCTCAATCAGTATCCATTCCTCAGCATGTAGTCTACAGTATGTATATATTACCCAGGTATCACGTCTAATGAATCATAAGAATCTAGTCCAGACGATTGGGAGGTTCTGTATTGGGAATGGACTTATTTTGTGTTAAATGGAGCACTGCACTCTGGCTTATGCATCATTGTACAGTGATATCAGGGAAGTGAGCTCATGTAGGCGTAGTCCTGGATGGAATTTCATCATCTTCAGTCCAAGTGGAAATTTTGCGATGTACTCAGAGGGGACGGCTGTCGAGAGAAACTTCAGCATACCATGCCTCCACACTTCAGGAAGATACAGAGATTCTTAGTTAAATTGTTAGATTCCAGTGAATTCCATTCAAATTGGTTGCACGTGTAGAATCAACAGGTTGTGTTAACTATTAGGAGGCGGCGATGAACTTTAAAAAATGCTTGTTTGATCGCTACTGTGCCTGTATTTTTTGTCTCGTGAGCATAGTTTTCACGAGTGATGAATATCACTTGTCTGTGTATAACGCACAAATCATTGTTAAATCCCTTTATTCCCTTCAATTCTCTTCCTTCTGTTGGTCAGCAATACATTCAAACATACAAGTTTGATGATTATTAGGACGTAACAGTAGCGACTGGTGATAGGTGAAAGCTGCAGCTAATCATGTTCATATCTATAATTTATTCTTCGTGGAAGTTTTTGCTGATCAGTAGTGTCCTGTGGTGATAGTTTATCATTTCATAATTTATCCCATTTTACTAATCTTCTTGAAGGCTGATGGAAATTAGAAAGGTAATGACAGCTTCACCTATCGTTATACACAAAACACAAAATCTTTGAATCTTGATGGGTGTCACTAAACAGTCCAGTGAACTGTATTTGAAAGTCGAGCTCCTAAAGGAGCATTATTTTTGGAGAGTTTATCTTTTGTTTTTGTTTTTCAGAGTCAGTCTTCAAGGACTAGAAGAACTTTATTGGTCCAATGACCCGAGTAGTTCACCCGCCTCATGTCTAAAAAATGAGACCAAACTGCAATTTCTTCGGAAGATTAATGACTATATTGTACCTCAATTTGTGTGAATATAATGACTCTCCTCAATGAAACCTCTCACCAATAAATCTTGTTCCAATGGAGAATTTGGATTTTGGTTAGTTTTGCGCTTCAGGCACCATGTCAAAACTCTGACTGCAAGTGAGCTACATCAGCCTCAGTGATGCTGCTACCAGGCTGCAGCCTACGCGGCAGCAATAGATGCTGGCATGAATCAGACTGGCTTGTATTATAATGCCCATAGGGTTATGTGCATCATGGCTATAATTCTCCTCCTGGTCCTTCTCCCTTGGGCTGACCTTCTTGTTAAGGAATTCTATTAAGGAAGAATTGATCCGAAAATTTCTGACTAACCAGTAAACAACATGAGTGTACATCTCAACCTAATGTATTTTGATGCTGTAACTTGATGTACATAATCACGGGCATTAATGTACTACATTACCAGTCATGTATTTGCAATACATTTTTTGTTCTGATTTGCTCAATTATTTGGTTCTATTCTCTAGCTGTAAGTACAGTATATGTCGCTTAAACTGGAAGTGAATGCATGTTTGTGTAAACGAATGCCCTCTAATCCACACGGTGCTCGTGTGACTGCTCCTCATCACTCATGGCACAGTGACACACACTACAACAATACTCGCTCTGGCCAGTGATGAGCTGCACACGCCTGCCAAGTTTCCACCTTGTGCGGTTCGGGAAATATGAATGAATGAAACGAATGCACACACAGTGAGACATGGTGACTGGATGATTTACTTATTCTTAGCTGAAAATGAATGATTCAATAGCACATGTTGTTTCGGGTGTTACACTCTTCGTGTTTCTTCGTCTACAGCTCAAGAAACTCTTCTGCTGGCTCACAGTCGTTTCCGTCATCATCCTCGGATTCTGTCACCTGACGCTGCTTCACCGCCAAACGTTCCTCTGGGATGATATATTAATTTGGGAACCGGACAGACAACAACCTGACTCTGACTCAGCCGAGCAGAGGTTGTCAGCCTACAGGGTCACCGATAGTGGGGGCTATCACATGCCTCTGACAGCTACTTGGATCATGATAACAAGGGGAAAGGTGAATCCGCAACATTCTGTCAACAGATCAACGAGTGATGACTATGGACCACTCGAGAGGCTTTACCCGGAGGCAAGTGGTATATAAATATATTTATATAATTGCATAATTCCATCAAATAAATCTGAGTTGAGACAGATTCACCAATGTACATTGCTAACATAAAGTTCAGTTGAATACCTCACCCCGGTTTTATCGGCTCGGCCTCGCATCTTAAACTGACCAACAGCAACGGACACACACACGCACACAAGTTCCCCTTGCAGAGAAATCCTGGCTGTTGATTTGTATTCAAATGTAGCAGCAATCTATCCTAGTTATGTTGGTTTACTGTGCATTGTCGAACCCTGCCCCTGTCTGAATGAATACCCATGCCCTACATATCGTAAAAGAGTTGTATGTCCCTAATGATTCATTGATCTGCCAAACTGTCTAAAGATAATTAACCATTTAATTTTTATAATTTTGTACTTCTTTACGGGGCTGGCCTGTCATGGCCATACCTGTGTACTTGCTCTGAGAGCAATTCATTGCACGGGTTTGGTTCATTTCTGAAGATCAACATTTTTTGACAGGGTTCAATGATATCATTCCTGGAGCTGATATGTGTCAGGTATAGTTGCCTTTGGAACTGGCTTGCAGGTGCAGGTGAACTCTTGGCTGATTTAACAGATTTCTGTTAGGGCTGGTAGCCCTTGGTTCCTGTTTGTCAGAACAGTTCACGTGGACATACTCTTACATCGATGGCCTAGTATACTTGTATGGGCACATCGGATGTGTAATATTTTTCGCCATAGTGGTCATCTATGGCAAGCAGATGTGATCTCTTAAAAAGTATACTCATTAGTAATTAATTCTAAGTTGAAAATATCTTTAGAACAGACGGATTGGAGTATTGGATTCACTTCAGGATAGACGTAATAAATATTGATGACTCCCTTAATAATACTTAGTGCAATACAGTAAAAAAAAAATGGTTTCAGGAAAAGTGAGATCCTTTGCCTAATGTCGACGGAAATAAAATACCGATGGAATATTTAGTTATATATTTGGATGAATACCGGGAAGATATCCTTCGTACAGGGGTGGGGCAAATACACCCCACGAGACTATTTCATCTACATTCTTTCATTGAAGTATTTTGTATGGGTAGTCTACTATTCATATTTTTACAATATCAGCCCTAATTCACACTTTATTATTAATCCCATATACCCTCTTTCCGGTTGCCCAGCTATAGCAAGATGATATGTTAGGTATTTCCTGCCGGTTGTAAATATTATTTGGAATAGGAAGCATTAACTAAAATCTCACACCGGACCTAGTCAATCAGGGCGAGTAGGGTCTTGGGTCATTTTTCTGTTGGGATGTTGGTGGAATTCTGTATGTGGTATCGGGGTTGGGTGAACCGATTGGATTAGATCTCGGGCACAAAGGTCACTGATTAAGTAGAGTAGTTTTAAGCTCATTAGATTACGGCCACAACTTGACAAGCCATGGTGATGTTGATTTTGGCATATGAGTGACAATGATATATTGAGAATTGATAGGATTTTCAGCATAAAATAGCTAATTAATTGTCTAATTTGCATAATTTAAGGCAAATTATTGTTCAGTGACATCTTTACTAAACTTGGTAGACATGGTCTACAACAGCGTGTCATGATTATCCAGTTGCCAACATCATCGGTCGCGTCAAGCCCACACCATCTCCAATTTGGAGTACCACACGGATCTGTTCTATTTTCTATCTACACGTCTGGCCTCGAAGACTTAATAACGTCCCATGGCATCCAGTATTGTTTTATGCCGACGACACCCAGCTGTACCTCCCTTTTCATCCCGATGACTTACCTGCTGCCGTCACCAAATGGAGAAATGTATTGAGGCGATCCGTGATTGGATGGCAGACCACTTCCTAAAACCCAACGATGACAAGACTGAACTTATCATATTCAAGTCACGTTTCGACGTCCGAACCCCCGCACCATGCGATCTAAAAATTGGTAACGAAACCCTAACACCCGTCATCTATCCGGAAACTGGGATTCTACATGACAGCTCCCTTACAATGAAAGTGCAGATCAATAATATGTCCAAAAACAAATCTTCCAACTGCGGGCAATCAGTCAGCTGAGGACGTACCTGAAATCGTATGTCCAAGAAAAATCGTTCACGGCGGTAATAAGCAGCCGGATCGCCACGTACAACGCTCTAGCTATATGGTCTTCCTTCATCCTCGATTCATCGACTCCACGTCTTCAGAAGACTGCTGCGAGAATTGTCACGAAATCGCCCAGATCAGATCACATTACACCTATTCTGAAATCTCTCCATTGGCGTCCGGTGCAGTACCGATATAAAATATAATATAAATATAAAATCCTCTGCCTCACGTTCCGTGCCGTTAAGACCGCACACCTGTCTAAATAATCGCATATCTTACAGCAAAGGTCACATCCTCGCCATCATCTCGATCCCAATACCAGCATCGCCGGGAAGCTCCACAATCCCGGACTCGACCTACGACCCGTGCCCTCTCTCATTGTGCGGGCTGCGTGGACTTGTCCTCTAGAACAGCCTACCAGTCAACTTATGTTCTCTCCAATCGTTTAGCACCTTCACGAACATATTACAACTCACCGATCCTGGTGTATTATAAGTAATTATTTTTTGCTCCTTTGCCCTGACAGCGCATTGAGGATTTAGTCTGGATTCTGCGCTTTACAAGATATTATTATTATTATATTATTATTATTATTATTATTATTATTATTATTATTATTATTATATTATTATTATTATTATTTCAGTCACCAATAATTTGTCCAAATCAGTCCAAATAAATCCACACTGGTCACTGCATGATTAGTGCCATTTATGTGTGATACACTCGGCTAGTGTTGACAAGCTATAATACCCCATTAGTTATATTCCCGCTACACTCATTGCAAAAATGTTCTTGCTGCCAGTCAGGAGAATCTTCCCGGAGTCCATCTTCACTCCGACATGGACTACCCAGAGCGAGTCTTGACATGGTCGTTGGAACATTTTCCTGACCACTTTCTCCCAGTAATCTCCCCAAAAAAAGAATAATCAAGGATAACAACGTGCCAGAATAGTGTCAGTTTCATTCCCAAAGAAAGAGAAAATAGGCTATCACTGAAGCCACCTTACAGAGAGCTTTAGCATCCATTTGACCTCAATAGCTTTAGGTACTCATTTTCTCAAAGTGTCATGCAAGCATCTTTGCAGTTGCCCCATAGTTTAATAGGAGTCTGAACCTTTAGCAGGAACTATCCCTAACCTTGTCTAGGAGTTTTTGGGAGTCAACCGACAAGGTGTTGAAACACCTTGTCGGCTGTTTGTTTAGAGCGGGAGAATAGTGAGCGTAGCAGGCCGCTTTGCATGCAACAGGTCCCGGGTTCGAATTCCAGCCGATCAGCACGGGCGTTTTTTCCCGAGTGGCTGTACTTGCTTTCGACTGCGGTTTCCTGTTCTTAGGTTCCTGGTCCTTCTGTTGAGCATGGGCTTGGTATTTCGGGGTTGTTTCGGGGCACTTGCAATAGGTCTCGTCGGTCGGCTTTGAGCAGTCGCGTCGAACATCTTCCGCTCCCCAGTTTCTGAGAAAGTGGTCAGGTCCTGGAGTGCACTGCTCGTCCGTACCGGATGGGACGTTAAATTGCGGTCCCCGGGAGCAGGATTTGGTGTCACGTTCCTGCCCTCGATATCCTCTGAGCACTAGTCGAGAAGATAAGGGCGCTTGTCGCCGGTGCTCATCCACGATCAAATTCGTTAGGGTTCCACGATAAGTCAAATTGGCTTCCTGAACCGTAGCAATCAAATCAAATCAAATCAAATCGAAACTTCCGAGGCCAACCGGTTTAGAATAACCAGACTTTGAATAAAATAGCAATTCTCTTGAATGCTGATGTAGGTGAGGTCACGGGGGTGGGGAGCGGAGACCATCCCTATGTGAATAAGGCCTCACGCTAAAATGAGATAAAAATAGGAATTCATCGACCCTTGACCGTTAGAGTCATAGGATGAGATTTGACTTGTGATTAAATGTATACCCTAATGTTATTCCACAATTTTGAAACGTGACATTAAAATGATTCGTGCCAGAACAGGTAACCAATGTCTGACAAACCAGAGAAGTCAGTTGGCTGCACTCCAGACTTTGGATGGGAGAATATGAGCTTAAACCTTACCAGAACCAAACAGCTTTATTGACATGCCTATGATAAGGTCTCAATGTTCGAGATTGTGTCTTTTAATTGCCCTGGCATACGCGATACAGACCCTCTAAGTTGTTTTTACATATGTATCAGTGGTGTAACCCTATCTTCCAATCGTCCTAATCAATTGTGGAAACTTGCTTCATATTTGCACAAGCTGTTACGATGGTACACTGTATTAACGCTCCAGTACATATAACGGGGGCCTCGTGGATTTCGACCCCTCAATTAATTTCGCCCTTACTCACAGCGTGGTGGCAAGTACGGCGGAATGCCGGAGACTACTAGTTGAAGTTGCTATCAAAGGGCTAAATTAACGCGATTAGTCCGCCCGTTCGCGTGTCTTCTCAATACTACCGTAGGAAAACCTTTTACAGTCTACAAGCTCGATTTCGTGGTTATATACCATTGCTCTGCCGGTGCGTGACGTAGTTGTAGCTATAAACGTTCGATAGTTGCTGGATCGCAAGATGAGTCAATCGAGTCTTGAACTCTATGATAAGACAGCCCACTGCTGTCTTACAGAGGAGGGGCTATGTTTGCCTTGTACAAACTGTTCCAGACTCATTTGATTGCTCATTATCCGCTTAAACTGAAGTCCTTATTATATGCCCACTTAGGCATTTAGGAGGGTGTGTGTAACCCCCCCCCACCCCATTTTTCTCTTATGGACCATGGTACCCCCTTTGGGAGCAAAACCTGTGCCCGAATAGCAGTACCTTCACTCCTTTGACTTCTTCAAGAGAATGTCTGGTTCTCATTATTATTCACTTTTGTATCAGCGATTGAAATTGGTTTCTGAACATCGAATTTTGCATTATTGCGGTGGCTGCCCTAACTTTAGGCATTTAGGAGGGGTGGTAGCCGCCCCCCCCCCACCCGCCATTATTTCGCGTATGGCCATGGGTAACCTGAGCAAAACCTGGAAGAATAGCAGTAGAACTTCACTAATTTGACTTCTTCAAGAGAAGTCTGGTTCTCATAATTATTCACTTTTGTATCATTGAAATTGTGTTTCTGAGGAAAATCAGATTTGTTCGGAGTGGCTGAAACATGGACCAGCATATAATTATCCTCTTCTCCTTTTTAGCTGTACGAGAAAATTCCGAAGACATTTCACGGAACAGCTTCAAGAACCATTTTGGGTTGGCCCTTAAGTCCAGGAAGTTGCGATGTCTGCCGTATTTTACCTCGTTGGGCAGACAAAAGTTGGTGGCCACCCACAGATCTATGGTACAAGCTAGTTGGTCACCTCAGGTCATGGGGTACCCAGAGCCCCATTGGTGGCCCGACGGAGGAATGGCTGGACCAAGACCCCAATCCATGCTGGTCAAGGTAGAGCAACCCGCAATTAAATCCAGAGATTGGATCAGTCACTGCGTCAGAGTTCCAATTAGCACATTGAGGGCTGCCATGATGCATGATTATATTGGAGTGAAGCAAATAAAGATATAAAGTGAACTTCAGTTAACTCCCGTTAGAGGTTCTTCACGTCATGTACTTAGATATACATAGTCACCGCTGATAGATACTATGTTTTCCTTTGATTACTACCGTGAAAAGGTGTGATTTCTCTGTTAATATCGAAATTTCGTTACCTGCGCAGTAAACCTTTCCTTCTTCCCCTAAATAACTGCAAACTGAAAAATCTTTCACGCCTACTGAACAGTAAAGTTCACAATATTAGATAGTGATGTCTTTATTCGAATGGCAACAAAATAGCATCCTCTTGAACAATTATTTATTCTACTTTCGAATTTCAATACGTGCGTTTTTTCGAAAAGTGAAGGCCGTTACTTGCTGAAGTGCTGACTTGCTGAAGTTGATCCTGTAGTACAAACACCAGATGAACAAAACGCCCCAATCTTGCCAACCTGTGTGTTACTCTGTAGGAACCTGGATATAGACAACTTCTGCCGATATTGATTGGCAGGCCCTGTCGCGCTGCTGACGGCTGTTAAAGGAAGTGGGGTCTCAAACTTGTTCTGCTGGTGCTCACGGAGTCCAGGATGCCCGTTAGCCAAGTGCGAACATTGCTAGAGCTCCCTGCTGGTAGGTTGAATGGGTTGCCGGGGAACACATCCAGGGGGCTTGTAGCAGCGGCAGGGGTGCCGGCGTTATAATTGCTCTAAAAAAAAAGTAGGACGTTTGATTAATTTGATTTTAAATTCTATGGGCTTCAGGGAGCCAAGTAAAATTGGCCGTATTGATAGTGGATTAGCAAGGCAATAACTTCCCCTTCGCTTCGTGACTAGGTGCTCAAAATGAGGCTGGGGGTGTTGTTTGTTAAACCAATCGCAACCTGCTCCCGCGCAGGGGGACCGTCATCCTATGCGGAAAATAGAGTCAACGTGACGTGACTCACAGCCGACTGACTAGACCTCCTGCAAATATCTAGTATCAAACCCAAAGTAACTCCAGAAGACTAGACCTCGCCCATCGCAACTTCAAGTACAGCCACCAGGAAAAAAAAGTCAGGTGACTCTTGGAATTCGAACCCGGAAATGTTTGCTTGCAAAGCGTCATTGATGCCACTTATTCCGCCTGAGATCATGTTGAGCCTTGCAGTAAAAGGTGGTAGATAAGCGAGCATGGAGATTACTCGGCGTGCCCATATTAGCCTGATGTGTAACACAAACTCCTGTCCATGCACTTGGCTTCATTGTCCACTACCCATATGATACCCGGTCATGTGTAACTTGGTTGAGGTGATGAAGTGACTCGTTAAGAAGTATAATGTCTCCATGTGGCAGCCCTATTGAGGTGCTGCCACCCAGAGGCATGGGGTAAGTCTTCGGGGAGGGGAAATCCTGGGAGTCAAGCTATTACCAGTGACATACTGATATGGTACGGCGGTGTTAAATAATAATAATAATAATAATAATAATAATAATAATAATAATAATAATAATAATAATAATAATAATAATACTAATAATAATAATAATAATAATAATAATACTAATAATAACATTAATGCGCACAAATCCCTAGAAACGTTCATTGCGCAAACAGGGATCGAACCGGGAAGAAAAATACAAAAATGTACAGCATAGCACAGACAATACACGTTAAACATAGGCACGCGTCCAGTGAAAGGAGATTTCAGCCTGGATTTGGAGGATGGCAGAGAGGGCGAGTTCCTGATGGTTCTGGAAGGTTTGTTCAATAGGCATATGCTTGCCTGCTCCCACGACCGTGTAGATTTTGGCTCGGCCAGTAGGTTCTTCGAGTGAAGATATCAGGCCTGAAAAAGTGTGGGGTTGGTCGGCACATGGAGCTCGCTGATGTAGCGTGGTGCCAACCCGTTCAACGCACGGTAGGGGAGCAGGAGAAGCTTGGATATAATGCTGAGATCAACAGGGAGCCAGTGCAGGTCACGAAGATGGGAGGATATGTGCTGAGAAAGGTGTGGAGCATTGCCCATGTCGAGTCCCGAGGTCATATAGGCGTGGACTTCCTATTCTGTGGAGCCGGGCTTACGAAACTTTCGATCCTGCCCAAGTTCTTAATGTGGTAGCTGCAGGATTTGACGGTGGCCGAGATAAGCGTGCCTATCTGTACACCAAAGTAGCGCAAACTGGTTGGCAAGGGGATAAGCATTTCACCGATTCTCACAGATGAGACCTGGACTTTTTCGAGTTGCGATCTGGAACCAAATAGAATGAACTCGGTTTTGTTGTCATTAAGTTTTAGGTAGTGGCATCTCATCCTTCTCCTGATGTCGTCCGACACAAGCCTCCTCCTGGATACTGCCAGTCCACGCCTCATGCTGAGATGTATCGAAAGAGGTCATACACCTGCGTTTCGCCCGCGTGGACGTAGTAGCTCAATCCTGGATTCTGGATGATAGTTTTGGACGGGAGACTGTAGGCCCCAAACATTGCGGTCCCAGTACGGGACATCAGTTCCGAGTCAAACCGCGCCTGCTTACCCACTTTGAACGATATGGTATATTTGCACCATTCAAGAGCAACGCTGCCAATCAAATCTGAGTCTCCACATCTGTAGAAGGATCTTGTGGTCCACAGTATCAAACTCCTAAGGTGAGAAAAATCATCGGAGTGATCCGGCCGTGGTAGGATGTCGGTGTGACCGCCCCATAGAGCTGTCTCCGTACTTTGTGGTAGGGGCGATAGGGCTGATTTTAAATGGATCCTGTAATCTGTTCTGGCAAAGAGAAACAACACATGTCTGTCTGTTCTGTCTATCTATCTTCTATCGATCTATTTCTCCTATATCTTTCCATCTATCCATCCCGTCAACTGTTTGCCAAGCCATCTTTTGGCCCGTGTTCCCCCCTCGGTCGTTTACGGATGTTTGACAACAAGTTTGTGACACCATGATCATTGACCACGGCGAAACAGTCAAGAGGTCACAAAATCTTGTGAACGATTATTATATGCTCCCCAAGCAGTCATTCTTTATTAGATGCTGACTAAACTTAGATACACGTTCATTGACTCTCGGACATTGTGGACAATGTGAAGGACAGGGTCATTTATCTATCTATCTTTCCATCTATCCATCTATCCATCCCGTCAACATTGCCTTCTTTTAGCCCGTGTTCGCTCGGTCGGTGACGGATGTTGACACAAGGTTGGAGCACAATGATCAGTGACCCCTGCGAAACTTTGACCTCAAGGAGGTTCAAGATCAAGGGTCAGCAAAATATCTGGTTATAAAAAAGATGTATTATAGGCTACCAAGCATACATTTCTTTATTATGCGAATAACTTAGAGAAACGTTCAACTGACTCTCGGGACATTATTTGACAATGTGAAGGTCAGGGTCATTAAAGGGCACAATAGGCCATGTGTGAGGACTGCTTTCCTGGTCTCAGTAGTAATTTTTGATGGATGTCGATCAAAACTTGGGAACAATGTTCATTGTCATGGCGAAAATCTTTGACCTCAAGAAGGTCAAGTCAAAGGTCACTAAGGGGTACATAAGACCTCGTGTGCAAAAATGTAAACTGTATTCCATCTACAAAGTGCTTTCAGCTCGTACACATATTTTTTATGCAATGTTATATGTGTCCAGTAGGTGAATGAACACAGTAACGTCTGGTGAAAAGATGGATATAGGACCCCAAGCAGTCATTCTTGTATGGATGTTGACTAAACTTGGATACAACGTTCATTAACTCTTTGAGTCATCTATGATCATGTGATAGGTTTTTCAAAGTCAAAGGTCATTGAAGGAACCAAAAGCCATCGGGTGAAATTGCTTGCCTGCCCACAATCAGTATTCTTTGATGGATTATGACCATTGGGGACATCGGTGACCTCTGAGAAGGTCACGGTACAACCGGTCTTATAGGGCAATAATGGGCCTTTCCGTGTAATGCTTTCTGGCCCCAATCGGCATTTTCAAGGATGGCATCAAAAACTTGGGACACACAATGTTTAGGACTACTGGGCATATTAGAATCATTGAGGGCAAGATTACAAAGGCACTATATGTAGGAATTACGATAGGCAGTTAAATCAGCACTGTGTGAATATGCCAAGACATAGTCACATCGCAGACAGCCATCCCACAAAGAGTCAAAAATAGCTTTTTTCGTAGGCCTATAATGTAAATAACAGGTAACACAGTAAAAGCCAGGCAAGTTTCAATGCGAATGAAGACTCATCTAACAAACACCTATTCCCAAAATCGGTCTCTTTGCAGTGATGATACTCAGTTTCACTCCATCAAGACTGAACTTCACCCGACTAGCTAAGTTTAATTCTCAGGGGCCACCCCCCCCCCCCCACCCCCTCCCCATTTCGCATCCACTGTCCAGAAAAAGTCCTCGACAAAAAGTCCAGGGTGCCAATTTTAGGTATGAAATTAATTCAAATATGATCATGGGAATATTGACAATATTGCACTGTTTAAGTATGAGGTACGGGTACTCAAAGGTCCCCTTTTACTGCTCTCCACAGACTTATACTTGTGCAGCAGCTCGTCTTTTCAGCGTGAGACCCCATTCTGAACAATTATGAGCCCACCTACTCACCCCATTATCTGCTCATAATCAGAATTATGCAGTAAAGTCTCAGGTGGAATCCTGAAGACTAGATGATAAGGCGCGGCCCTGACAAATTGTGGGAGATCACCAGAATAAATCATAGAATAAAGATAAGCTCATATACCTAAAATCCTGAAAAGTGTTTGGGACCGATGAATCTATAATCTCTAATCGGTTAAACCGTATTAGGTAAACGTTTTGGGGGGATGCCAATAAAGGAGGATCGTCTGGTACAGGAAGATAATTCTAGGAGGACTATCTAAGAATGGAAGCGATTACAAGATGGTAAATGTGGGTTGATTAAAGCAAGGGGCTGAACCCTGTCATAGTTTGTTGTCGGAGCGAGATATGGACATTCACATGCCTCCCTTTCCCCCCAAAAATTACAATATGAACATAACGTGAATAAAAAAAAAAAAATGGGGGTTATGATTCTTGGTCATGAGTACACACCTGTGAATATTACATTCACACCCAAAATAACAGGTTTTAAAGCCGCGTTTCCATGCCACGCGTGCCGGCGGGCGGGCGGGCGGGCGGGTGGGCGGGCGGGCGGTGGGAGGGATTGCGTTTTGGACGATCGTTTCCATGCACGCGATGCGGGGCGGGCGGGCGGGCGTTTTCTTCGTCGCGCACCCTGCTCACTTTTGTTGTGTATATGCGCTATATAAGAAAACGAGTTGGCTACTACTATTAATTTTTGTCATTATTATTATATTATTATTATTATTCTATTATTAGATTTATTATCAAACCCCGGACGCATATTAGTGTTTTAAACCTAAACACCGGTGGTCCATTCTGAAAACATTGTTCTAAATGTCAACGATTACGGCCCACTATTAAAACTTCACATTGACAGGTTTTTGGAAATTTTAATAGCAAATACTTGACACATCATAGGTTTGACATTTAATATGTGTTCAATTAGGTGTCTGGCCATTGAATAGAGACAATCTGTATAAATCTCATCCCTAGTGTGGAACATTATGAAATTTGTTTTGAACATAATTTGAACATAAATTGTGCTCATACTACTCTCCATTATGGGGCTACAAGCCGGTAAGATTGCAGGAAATCCCCGGAAATCCATTACGAAATACCACGCGGACACGCGGGCGGGCGGAAAAATCCCGCCCGTCCGCCCCACCCGCGTGCATGGAAACGGCGCCATTGAAAAATTCGATGATCGATTTTAGACGCCCCCATCCCGCCCGTCCCCGTCATGGAAACGCGGCTTCACACAGTAAAAAACTGTTGTTCTGTTCACGAAGAGTGCTCAAAGTCTGGTGGTAAAGATTTTATCATAAGCTGTAATAACAGCTCCATTTTCGGGCACCATGTGTTCGCTCACACTGTCTTGTGATTAGATCAATAACATCATATTACTTACAGTCACATAAACTTGTCTCTATCCTGAATGACCCATTTGTATCACCTTAAAAAAAACTCTTTTACTGTTTTACTTCTGAATCTCGCCTAATAGAATTTTGTTTCCTCAGTAATACCGTCCGTCGAATGAACGGAATGAAGAACGATAGTCAATCCGAGTGGAACCTCAACTGGTTGAAGCTTTTGCTGTGCCGCTGATAAGAAGAAACCATAGCAGTCTGTGGTAGGTCAAAGCTTTTGCTGTGACGCTGGTGGAGAAGAACCATGGCGCAGTCCCCCCGTTGGGTAGGTGTTGCGACGAGCTTTTGCTGGACGCTGGTGGCGAGAACCATGGCGCAGTCTGTGGTAGGTTTGAGGCTTTTGCTGTGCCGCTGGTAAAGCAAAAAACCTGAGGGCAGTTGTGGTAGGATTGGAGCTTTCGCTGTGGGCCGCTGTAAAAGGAATCATGGCGCAGTTTGTGGTAGGTTTGAAGCTTTTGCTGTGTCGATGGTTTAAGACAGAACCGGCGCATCTGTGATAGAATTTGACACTTCGGCTTGCCGCTGGTGAGCAGGAACCATGCTCAGTTCGTCGTAGGTTAGAAACTTTCGTTGTGCCGCTGTTAAAAAAGAACCAAAAAAAAATGGGGCGCAGTCGGGTGGTTGTTTGCCACTTCCTTGCTGTGTCGCGGGTGGAAGAAAACTATTGCTGAAGTCTGTGGTAGGTTAGAACAGATAATTCTATCCGAGAGCTCAGCACTACTGTGTGGACTTTTCGAACATATCTAAGGGTTCGTGTTCGAGCAGCCATCTCTTCTATTGTACGGTGGCGCTCTTTGGATTTGAGCGCGAGTTCTCGTCTGGAGTATCCGAGTACTGTCGCTGTTCAGAAAAAAGACTTTCCATCTCCATCCGCTTTATTGCACTTTTCGCACTTTTCCAGAAGGTGTTTTGGTCTCATTCCTTTTGCGACGGGGAATGAATGTTCTTTGTACTCGATTCAGACACTGAGTCATGAATTACCAAGCTAGCGAAAGAATAAAACACATCATGCCTCTAATAGCATTCGTAGACGCCAGACAAAACCAGGAACAGTCATAAAATGAGAATACAGATTATAACAAACTCCTGACAGAGACAATCACACAGAATTATAGAGTGTGCGAATTTGAAGTACCGTGAAACCGCATCGACGCTGATTCACTCAATAGCCGATGAACTTACCATTCGAAACAAGAGTCTTTTGAACAAACTCTAAAGCAGGCCTTATTAACCGACACATCAGAAACTCGGCCGTGTCTAAAAGATGTTAGCAATAATCAATTTGAGGTTCCCGACGGTCTGATCATCGTGAAACGGGGGACCAACCTACTTCAGGACTGAAATGGGTTTCCAAAACCCTGCCTAACAAACAGAGTCTGTCTTCCTACTCCTCGACGTCGTGGATTTCTATCCTCATTCTCGATGGTATTACCGAGATGTCCAGTCATGGGCCGAGAGTTTTTTGTCGTCATCTCTGAGTAGATAAGCGCACTACTGTATCATGCATGCGGGAGGTCACACTCTCGACAACCAAGTGAACTGCCTTGAAGAAAAAGGAAACCGCCAAGCAGCCAAGCATTTGACGTCCTCATTACCCCTTCGACTGCGCTGAGTGTGAGATTGTCGGATCAGGTTTCAGAGGAGTAGTTTACAGCGCCCACACTCACATCTTCAGAGCAAACTGCAGCATGTGGGAATCTTTAAGGGTCAGAGACCTCCTATCCCTACGAGCCATTCCCTCTCTGGTGGACTCCGCAGAGCCCGATAAGGAGAGGGTGGCCATTCAGGTAACTCCATTTAAAATGTCCTATTGTAATTAATTCAATATGTGAGACTACCAGACGCTGTTGGAAAAGGACATATTTACGGAACACACATTAAATCCCTATGACAGAAGGGGATTCTTTTTATCAACCCTGTAATAGTACTAATCATCTTGATGCCTACTTCCGAGGATCATTGTGTCGTCATTGGCAACGAGTCACAGTGGTACAGACGTAAGATTAGAGAAAGTCTACATATAAAATAAGTGTGTCTCAATCTGAATAGCAATATCGTCAGCTACCCTCTTGAGCTATTCTAATGCTATACATTCCCAATCACCACTCTTTAGAGCGTTTAAAGTTCCTAGGTATCTGCTGTTGTCACTGTAAGCAACAATTGTTAACTACAAGCTGGTATTTTAATGCTTGTACGTATGATGTAAAAACTGTATGTATTCTCGTCGCATTTTTGCCTGAGATGAGGTCTTGGCGACCTCGAAATTTAGCAGTATGGCATCGTTAACGGAAATATCGCTTGGCTTTTTCCGGACATTCATATATATACACATATATATATATATATATATATATATATATATATATAGATATATATATATATATATATATTATATATATATATATATATATAATATATATAATATATATATATATATATATTATATATATATTATATATATATATAATATATATAATATAGATATATAGAGAAAATGACGGAAAAAAAGCAAGCGAAATTGCCGTAACGATGCCCATCGCTAAATTTAGAGTCGCAAGACTCATCTTCAGGCAAAAAAAAAAAAAAAAAAAATTGCGACGAGAATACATACAGTATATATATATATATATATAATATATATATATATATATATATATATATAATATATATATATATAGATATATATATATATATAATATATATATATATATATATTATATATATATATTATATATATCTTGATATATAGATTAGTATATCGGCACGGTGGTAGAGTCTAGTCAGGATCATACCAGTATTATGGACCTGTTGCATTATTGTTGGGGTGTCAGCATCAGAGAAGTGAAGCAGTCTAGAGAATGAGGCCAATTGCATGGTATCTTGAGTGTGATTGACCCCAAACCCAATCAATATAATATTGGTGCATGACATGGGGTCATATACAGGTCCGTGGTGAGAGGTGACTGGAAAGGACAACTGTCAATACAAATGGCATCTCCTGCCTACCGATTGAGGATTGCGTTGGATTGTCATGAATACTTGGTCAGCCATCGGTATCTTGACTAGTGCTACCTATGGGGTGTTCCAGTCGAATAAAGTACAAAACGGGGATTTTAGTTCGTATTCATTGTGGCAAAAAGTTGTGTTGCAAATTGATGACTGAACGGTGTGTTGTTAGGGGAGTAGTTGATATCCAAAGAAGAGGAATTATCTTCAGTAGGGCATACCCTTATTAATCCTCATTGTTGGTTGATTGATATCCGGCAACCATTATGTTATATTTTAATTAATTATATTAAATCATGATTTGATGAGAAAAAAAAAACACCAACCCTGTAGATTCTCTATCCTTTCCCCGCATTTGTTCTGTCCAGGTGATGGTTCAGTTTCGACTAGTTTCTCCTCGCTGGCTCATTGTAGGAGGATTTCCCTTGACGCCCGTGAACCCCTAGTCACCCTGGCGATCTAATGAATGCCTGAACCTTTCGCTAAGATTGTCATCATCGTCAGGGACCAGTTAGCAGGTAAACTACACAACTCATCCCTTACATGTGAGCTCCTCACTCCTTTAAATCAACCTGAGGTACCCGTGAGACTGCTCCAGACAAGGGCAGCGAGGCGGTACGGGCCGCTGGCCCCGCCTCTGGGTCCGGTTAGACAGAACGTAGACAACATTGTCCATGGAAAAGCCTACTATATGCCCCCAAAAGGCTAGGTGATGATACTGGTTTCAAAGTCTGCTCGCCAGTCCGTCATACTCGCTAAGCATTATGCAAGTATTTTCTTTAAGTTGTGGTCATGAAGCCAGTGAGCAAGTGAGATGTAACTGTCTTCAAAATCGGGCTTGTGTAATGTCAAGTTATAAGAGCCCCTGATTCATAAGCACAGACTCTGAAATTAAAAATTACATCATAAGATGTGCAATTACAATTCTCAAATTCAATCTATCCTCCTGTTTTGTCCGCCCGATCTGTCTGTTTGCCATCTATCTACCTACCCGGCTCCTTTCATGACATTTTGCTCTTATACAATTCAATATCCGTGTCCTGGAAAAGTTTATTTCCACTGAGCGGTACAAAACGTTTGATGGCCTTGTTGCAGCATTCTGTGCTAAAAGTGGAGAGGGCCAACATGGTGGGGGGGGATAGCAATCTATTCAGCTTAAGAGGGACAAATCAATGTTCTGGGTTTCATGCCCAATAGAGTAAAGCCCAAAAGAAATTTACCCTTGTCTCTTTTCAGCTAATAAGTCAGTTAGGGCCCTTTCTGGCTACTGTCTGGGGCCCCGTACCCTCACAATTGCTGGCTTGCCATCATGATGCAAGTTCCCTATTGGCATGAAACACAGCAAACGTTTGTCCTTGTCCCCTCTTCCTAACAAATGCTGTTTTACTCCCCTATTTTGTGTCCCTCTCACTTTACGTCCATGTGCGTCCCGTCAAGCAACACATTTTGTTGAAGCCTCGTCATCTCAAACCCAATCAGCCATTCAACCAGTTTGTCTCTTTTTAATCTGAACTAACTTTCCGGGGTCCCGGACTACCATGTCATTAATGAATTTCACTGATAAATGTGCTGCCTAATGAATCACACTCGACTCACCTTTACAACAATAGTGTGTTACCTTCGTAAAAGGTGCTGCTGCAAACTTGAACTTTTCTTGCGTATACTAATGCTTGTATTGCATCTGGGATATTGCCCCTGGACTCACTTCTCTATCCAATGAAGGTGATCGATCCATACAGTTTTCTATAAACTTTACAATTAAGTTTTATTGATGATATTGTTTCAAGAGTCCATTATAAGAGTCTCTACTACAAGGGGAGGCAATCTGAATCCGATTAGTTCAACCATGTCTTCATACTACCTTCGTCCAAAGTTATCGGGGGGTACTTAAAAAATGCTCCAATACTTTCATGACAATTTTGCTGAACCACCATTATACGCTTCCCCTGATTCTGTTGTTTCCTGTTTTGAAAGCTTGACATTGCTCAATACTAACATGTGTTACTGCCTGGGAATAAACGGCACCCCTATCCAACTCTTACATGCCTTGCTCGACACACTATTATGATCCTTAAAATAAATTCTTTCAGGCGAAGGAGAACAAAGAAAATTCTGGGTTGTACACTGGAATATCATGTTTCATTGGCGAATGTTTATTGTGCAAAACTGGCGCCAATACTTACATTTTTGAGTTCGTCATCTCAAACGGAATGTCATATGAAGGTTGGTCGACCAATGGTTTCAAGATTATCTTTGTATAATGTGATCATCTGTCATACTTGGTAAACTCTGCATGCCCGCTTGTCTAGCTACATACAGATTGAATCACCTCCCCCACTATACACCCGTGTCAGTTCCCACACACCGACTGGTGTGATTTTCTCCTCCTATATATGCCTATGTTAGTTTTACCATTCCATCCCCTCTCAGGTTGTTCTCTGCCCATCTGTACAACGGTGGCCGTAATGCGGAGTCTTTTCAGTCGGGAAGCCCGGAAGAAGTTGTTCAGTGCTGGAGAAATTCTCGATTGCTACTCCCCCCCAGATAGGTTCTGTGCCTACCAGGAATCCTGTGAGGAATTACCCAAACGCTCATTCTGACGCCCACAAAGAAGATGTACCTTGTCTGCTTTCAGCTGAATGAAGCCATATGGGCAGGGCCCTTTTTGGGCTACTGTCTGAGCCCCGTACCCTCACAAATTGCTGCATTGCCATCACGATGCAAGTTACCCTATTAGGCCTTAAACGACAGCAACATTTGTCCTTGTTCCTCTTCAGCTACATAAATGCATTTTACCCCCTATTTTGTGTCCCTCTCACTTTACATACAGGGTGCGCCCCGACGTCAACCCATTTGTTGAAGCCTGTACCCTACAAAACATCAGGCATCAAACCATTTGTCTAATTTCAGCTGAATGAACCTTCCGGCTCCCGGAACTACTACATTTCATTAGTGAATGTTCCCTGATAAATGTGCTGCCTAATGAATCACACTCGACTCACATTGCAAACATAGTTTTGTTCCCTTTCGTAAAAGGGCTGGTGCCACCAAACTTGAACGTTTCTTGCGTACCTAATGCTTGTTGTGAATCTTTGTAATATGGCCCCCTGGGCTTTATTTCTCTCCATGAAGTTTTATTGATTGAAGGGTTTGTCAAGAGTCATGTATAAGGTCGCATACTACAAGGGGAGGCAATCTGACTCTATTAGTTCAAACCATGTCTTCTACGAGATTTTGTTCCAAAGTATCGTCCTTTTCAAAGTCCACCTTCGCCTCCCATACATGCATACATTTGAAACTGTTTGCCCTCGTGTGTGATATGTTGACAGAAGGAAATGCCAATATTCTTCGACTCTTCCCCAAACTGATTTTGATTTATCTTTGAATAACCCCTTCTTCTGGGATTTGTGGTTGTTACTCTAACTTTAAATATGCTTAACCGCCTCAGTAACGTCAAAATATTTTCCACGCAGGGGATGGGGTCCCCCTTATTCTCCATCGTGCCCCTCAGTCCGCCATGTAATGCAAATTGACGAAATTAATGCTGACTTATAGGATTCTTATGGCTAGGGGGTCATAGTTTATCCCCCCCCCCCCCCCATAGCATTACTGACTATGGCTTCCATGTATTTCGAAATTGTCTCTTTATCTCTACTACCAGCTCCTTTCAGACATTTTCGCCTCACATGTATTTCGATTCGCCTACAGAATTACTACTCTTGAAAATTGATAGTTATCAAGTTTCCATAGCACCTCCAGTGGTGTCGACGCGATACAAGCCACTCTTCTTTTTGGCTGTGGCCATACGACTTCTCGGATTCCAGCAAGGGCAAAAATTATTCACATATTTTTGAGGCATGGTTGAAAAGGCTACCCCAATGATCCTTTCAACAGCTTATCGATAATTTCATTGGAAATTTTCAAAGCAACAACACGCTCATCACGCATCACTGTCCTGCTCCTTACCATTCTGATATCCAAAGGCTCCGCATCTCATGATACTAAAAACAAAAATCCATTCATTTCTTGAATGCTCAACCCTATTGGCACGTTTTCCCTCAATTTTCTCCTCTTTTTCATTCATTGACAGCGTCAGAGGACTCTGTGCAGTCATGACATTGTCCTGGAAATCCTCTTGTGTGTGAGCGTATGTGTGTGATGCCGTTGCTTGTAACACATAACTCACCCACGTCCGAATGGAGGAAGTTCATACTTGTATGTGGTTCCCCCTGATGAGTACATGAACCCTATTGTTTGGGTCCAGGTCAGGGTCATCTGAGGTCAGTCTGGAGAGCTTGTAAACACTAATTAGGATCAAGTTGACATTTGATGTATACCGTTTCTATCACATGAACCTATTGTTTTGGGGCGGTCCATTTCCTCTTTGGTCGAAGATGAAATTTGGTGAAAAACCTATATTTTTACTAAATTTAACTAAACACGGTATTTGACCCCATCTAGAGATGGATTAAGCGTCCCCTGATGGGTTCGTGGCTGATGTTACCACGGCCAGGCAAAAAAACCTTGTAAACTGAGACGAAACGTAGCTGGTCCTGATCGTTGGAGTTAGGTGTGTGGCTTTCTAAGCTAGAGCAAGGACCCCTGTGTAAGAGAGGTTTTGAAACAGTGATATTTTAGCTAATGTAAACATGATAACTTACCCCCTCGATGAATGCAGCTCATGACACTACATGATCGCCAGGTGGTATTTTGGGGTCACTGAGTGGTCCACATAGGTTGAAGTATAAACTCCGTGTAATTACGATAAGGTTCAGAATGTTTGTTCCGAATGTTGAAATTGAGTGTGTACTTTCTTATTGAGAGTACGCGAACGCGTGCTCGATCAGATCGTCATTTTTTGGGGGTAAAAATGGAAATTTGTCGTGATAGCTTCTATACTTTCTCTAATTGTCCTTGTATCTGGCTTAGGGTTGTCAGGAATTAATCAAGGAATTCACTAAGCCTTTTGGCTCTCTTTTTTTGGTAGCAGACCGGGGTTCATTCTGGCGAAAAAGGAAATTTGAATAAGTGTATTTTTACCAATTTTAGTTTGTTAACACGAAGAAAATCGACCCCACCTGATGGACGAAGCTCATACTTGGTATGTGGTTCCTCTTTAATCAGTAACGATCCCTATTGTTCTAGGGCACGTCTGAGGTCAAGTTACTGAGTGAAAAGCTTCATCTGAAAATCTTGTTAACACTATAATTCCAGAATGCCTGTCCTATCAGGTTGACAATTGGGGTATGCACTTCATCAGTGAAGGACAAGAACCCTTTTCTTGGGGGGCATAGAACCGGCTGGTCAGTTTCGGAGAGAAAGGAGAATTTGAATTTTTTTTCCATCATAATTGTTTTACTCCTATATATCGATAACATGTAAGTTATCGCATTACTATAACCAGTACAATGAGAAAGACAGACCATCATTCAGGCAACCGCTCATATATTCAATTAGGGCACATCAATTCATAAAAGCATATGTTTCTCACCACAATAATGCATCACCACACTAAAGATACTAGCAATATAGGGGAATTTATCCAACGAATATCCTTGACAACAAAACAGTACAGGCCGTTCATGAAGAAATTAACTGAAGCGTGCACGATTATTGCTAAATACGACTCAAAAGAGATGTTCGGGTGCTTGTCTCGTTAGCCTATTACTCCTGCCACTTTGAGGAGAAGTTTGAATTTATAATAAAATTCTACACACATTTGGAGTATAAAGACGAAGTGAACTGCACACTGTCAAAAGCAGTTTTCATCATCTCTTTACAAAAGTATCGCAAGTTTGCATTTGTTCATGCTTACCAGAACGGAATTCGTACCGAGGATTCTGGGAGAATTTGAATTTGAAAATACTGTAAGTTTACTTTCTCTTCAGTATTGATGGTATTTTGAAATGACATTCCTCGATCTGTACCGTCAAAGTCTGAAATTCCCCTCGTATTGATTTGGTACGGTAATAAAGTTCGTCTCAACCGTCTATAACTATTCTCTCTAAAAAAAAAAAATCTATCTCCCCTCGTGCTCCTCTTCATTGTTTAAATTATGCTTCCAAGAAGATGAATGCTTCCATAATACAAATATACGTTTCGAAGTTCATTACCCCAACGCACCGTTGAAAGTATCACACGGGCGAGTGATCCCGTCCCCTTCATGCGGAAATATTTTGCATATACGAGTTATTACAATACAAGTTTTGTAGAATACTAACGTTGTTGTTTCACTTTACTGCAATGAAATATTCCAAACCTTCTCACACCCATATAGAGTCGCAAGTCGGCTGCCTGTATTAACTGGCCCATTCTCACGAACACCATTAATGAGTTAATTCTAAGTAAGGATGTCAGGTTGCTTGAAATTACATTTGAAAAAGAATGTTCCTCCAAATGTCTACAGTGAAGATCGAAAAAATTTTCATGGTTGGCAGTCTTTAGTATCTAAAATCTTTCACCCAGCAGCATTTTCAAACTATGTATGAAACTGTAATAATACTAACCCCCATCAGCTATCTTGAAGGATTTCTTCTCTGGTCGAATTCTGTGCCATCATCTAAAATGGAATGCGGATTTTTCAGCTTATGATTTTTTCTACTTGGTTTAGAACATATGTGGTACTCTTTTCTCCATTCTCTTCTGTAGTTGGTAGGTTATTTATAGCTTCCCCCAGTCTGTCAAAAACAATGCTATGAATTTGTTTAAAGTCTTGTGCTCTAATAAAGTAGGCCAATTTTGGTGATACTGTTCGACTCTTCACTCTTTTCCCTTTGCTATTTGTTTACCGAGTTTAATTAGTCTTTACAAATTTAATATTCAGTATATTCTCAAGTGAGGGCTGGTTTTTCATCCACACAGTTTTCAAGTTGTATACTAGCATAGTACCTTTTCTATTCCAGTTTTACGTAATTGAGGTTGTCCAGTAAAAAGTATTTAACGCCAGTAACGGGGTCCGCGTTAAACAGTACATCAATATTTCACCAGTGAATGTCTGTAAACAATTCTTGATAATATATATTTGTACTAATCATCATTCATCGAGGATTCGGGAGATAAGGGAGACTCAAGACCAGGTAAACTCCTTACCATAGGATTTCTTCCCAGCATACGTCACGAATCAGTTGCGATTGAGTTCTAAGTCCTTAAGCTGGCAATTACAATTGTACGGCGAGTGTTACCACTGATTTGTCCAGTCTGAGTGAATACACAGTTGGAGTTCCTCCGATAATGATGTTTTAACATCTGCCAGTTGTGACAAAATACTTCGTAAAAAAGATGGATCATCCCTATTCGGACTATATACACACATTTCTGTTATTCTCTATTCAATATTACTTGCTTGCAAAGCTAGACTTCGGATAAAAATAATGAACACTCCTCACTATAGAACTACTGATGAAGATATTGGCCCCCATTCCACAGGGACCAAAGTTGTCCTTTTACGTACTATGCGTTCTTGTATAAAATATATATTATACGCTGTGATTTTGAATTGGAATGTAACCAATTGTAATCAAAGTGTTGTGTTCTATTTTTTATTAGACCCGGACCATTGTGAGAGCTGAGTTTAGGGCACGCAATTATAAGTATAGAATCACATGTCTGTAAGTTTTCGCTATAGTAGAAAATTATGCCAGAGGATTTGAATACTGCTATAAATGAAAAGATAGCTGCATACCAATATAGCAATATGATGGATATATAAATGAATGACAAAGACACGAAAACGAAAAAAACGAAGAGAAAAGAGGGAAGAAAATTCATTAGCTCTACCTTGCATCGATAAAGGATGAAGGTGGCACCCGGAGCGACATATAGATACCCCTCCTGTAAAGCGAAAAATCTTTACTATCTCTGAATACAGCATGGCGAAACAAGAACAACATGTATGAATATAAGGAACACAAAACAATCGAGTCCCTGTAGCGGGCATTTGCAATGTTCATTCGTGAAATGTACGGAATTTGAGGGATTCAAACCTTAGGGCCATTCCGTCCCTCCGTCCTTCAAGTTCGCCCCTGGAGCGTAAAAGCGACCCCATCGGTAGGAGCAGCTACCTCGGCCGAGTGTTTGCGCTCCTCCTTCAGGTCGGGCGGAATCAAGTCTTATACCGGGTTAGGTAGAGAAACTGCCCATGGAACCCCAGGAGGGGTCAGGAGTTCATCAGGAGCGAGATGCATCCTGATAGGCCCGTGGGACAGTTTGACCAAAACTATGGCAGTCTCGGCACGGCGTGATCTTCCATCACGATGAGCCCTTTCAATCACTGCCTCAGGAAGCTCCAGCACGTACGAAAAACTGGTTCGCCTCTCCGCCTCACGCAGTTCTTCGCGTCCCTTGTTTTGTAGCCGACAATCATAGGTTGTTACTTTGGGCGGTTATCTCGATAGTGCAGTTTCGTTCTGTCACGCAGCCAACAATCCGGTCCGCCACAGAGAAGTTGCAGAGCAGCTCTAGGCTCTCACAATGTTAGGTGAGAGCACCTTACTGGTACAGGACATTCATAAAATCGTTCGTTCATTGTTGGCCGACATGTTTTGCAGACTTTGGCTGCCGAATCAAGGGCGGCCTACTTTATTAGTTGTCTTGCGGGAACTAGTACGGTCTAAGTTTACCTGTCGCTGAGGCGACCGTTGCTTGGATTCCGCTGGTTTGCTGGTTTCGTGCGGTCTTGGCTCTTGTGCTTGCTATGTTGAGTTCCAAAGTGTTCGTAGGAGTCCCGCCAATAAAGATTGTTAACGTTGAGGACTGGATTGGGTTGATGAAACGTCAAAAATGGGACCCGTTAAACTTGCTGTTAATACTCGGACGACGGTTGCCAAAAACTTGTGAAATTATGATATTTTGGCCAAGTTTAGTTTGTAAGCAGGGTTAACTTGACCCCACCTGATGAATGAAACTTCCTATTGGTTGTTGGTTCCCTGTAATTCAGCTAAGTATCTATGGTCGCCATGTGTTCAAGGGTCGTGTCAGAGGTTCACTAAGGTCAGTCTGACATCTTGTTAACATGAACAAGTCTGAATGCCTAGTCGAGCAAAGTGAAAAACTGCGTAGCAGCTTCGTAGGGGACGACGAAAACTTAATGTGGCTTTGGTGTTGACCAGGAGTAAAAATGGGTAAGTTGTGAAGAAATTGATTACTAGGCCAATTTTGCGTTATACAAGATAAATCGACCCCCACTGGATGGAGGAAGCTCCTACTTGGTATTTGGCTCCCCAGAGTGAGTGAATAATCCCCCTGTTTTGGAGTCAGATTAAGATAATCCGAGGTCGAAAGAGGTCAAATCTGGAAAGTTTGGTAAAAACAAGAAGTCTAGAATACCTAGTAAATCAGTGGAATTTGGTATGCAGCTTTCTTTTCGTGTAGACCGGGGGCTAGTTGAGGGTGATAGTGAGGATATTGTGAAAAACTGGTATTTCAGCTAATTTTAGCGTGTAGTAAAGACTTCACTGGGTGGATGTCAATTATTTCCCCCGTATGGAGTTTCCTCATAATTATTACATGATCTCCATTGTAATTCTTGTTAGCAATGGAAGTTGACAATGTAGCGTGATCAAGTCAGGACTTCAATAAATCACAACCCTTTGACTTTCTGGTTTCAAGACTTCGCAACATGCAATTGCATATGAGATTGAAATCAAAGAGTCAAATCAGTGGAGAAAACGTGCGGGGTTTACTCTCCAAAATTGAAACTTTCCATGACGTTGGTGTATTGTTCATTGTGTTAGCATCAGAGGGAGGGGAGGCTTAGCACTTCACACAACTGGCAAAAGCTGTCATTAAAACCAGAAAGTGTTACTACTACATGAGTGTTTGCTTGAACATTTGTTAAATATCATTGGCCCTGAATTTAGAAAACCCTGTTTACAATTCAAGAGCTCAAAAACTCCAGCCGTGCTAGTACTGTGTGTGCATTCAATTAGGTTTATCACGCTGGTGTCGTTTGATCCACCACCCACCCCTGCAAGTGGAAATTAATCAATTTCTGACGAAAAACGAAATGTTCATGCTGATTGGGTGTCAGCATTTGGACATAACTTTCATTTGGAAATTCAAAGGGCGCCTGACTGTCTATTATCGTCACCTGTTATATTATTATTCTGGTCATCAGCTAAGGGCGCAAGGATTTGAACCCATATTTTTGTGAATGGAACTCAAAGCCTTTGTTTATTTCTGCAGAGGCGTACTAGCTGAATTTGGTGTATTCTCTGTGAATAATCACAAACTATTAGAACCTTCCTCCACATACACCATTATCGTATATCACACAAAATCACATCCACACAACCATTATCACAACCTATCACAACCATCAACAATCCCAGGGCAAAATTATCCCCCCCCTTTTTCTTCTGCAGGGGAGAAGGCTGCGCGGGCCTGAATACCACTGGGCTTGGTGAGTTATCTGCTAGTGAGGGAAATTTTCCGAGCAACAAATGCGATTAGGTCCTGGTTGCTTCTGTTATGCTATCTGTCCATGCTCTCAAAAAGATCTACGCAGGATTACTAAAACTAGGAATCCCTCCATCGCTTGATGGCTTCAAACCCAATGGCATGTACTTTTTATCAATAAGAAACTTAGATGCCCAGGGGGGTTCTTCGTACAACCACTACAAAATGCTCTTTGTACAACCAGATACAAAATGTGTTCTTTATACAAATACAGGAATTTCTTCTACAACCAATATAAATGTTTCTTGTATAACTCATTCAAAGTGTCTTTGTACAAACATACAAACTGGGTATTTTCAATGCCTCTCAAACTGCAGTTAAATATCACATTGGGGTGTGAAGAGGAAATCAGTATAGCTACTGTGCGGCTACTGAATTTCAATTAATAAAAAGACGGACATTGGTGTCCACAGCTTGATAGCATAAGGTGGGAGACTGTTGGCGCTTAAATACGGGAAGGTCTTCAAAAAGTAGTCTGAGGAGTCAGCGAACCTTTGATTTGAGGGCAGATTTTGAGGGAAGTGGAAAATAACTCTGTATGTGATTTGAACTTTAGCCTGGATTCCCCCCCCCTCTGTCTCCCCACCCCCCCCCTCTCTCTCTCTCTCTCTCTCGAACGTTCCCACCGTGATCCCCAGTTCATGTGAACCTCATCCATGGGAGATTACATCCGAGGTTACACGTGTTCTCTCTGAGGCGGTAACGAGCAATACAAGGTTCCTAACAGCCAGTTACACTGCTGGTATTGCTTCTCTTCTCATGGCTGATGGCTACGGGTTACCTCTGAGAGACCAGTTGACAGCATTGATCAAGCGAATGAAATCATTGTCAATTGCTTTCTAGATTTGGTGAACAAGTCCGACAGCTTGAGTTTAGATAAGGTGAAGAGAGAAGTAAAGTGTGTGTCACTGTATACACACAGAAATGTTTGTCATCGCCCGCAGTGCATCATACGATCATGTAAATTGACGCACCCACACTCACTATATTGACTAATAATCTGGTGGACCCACCCAAGGGTTTAGAAGTGACACAAGACAACACATACACACACACACACACACACACACATTGATGTGTGGTTCCCTTTCACACCATGGGCTGTATCTAAAAGAGTCACTCAAGGGCGGGGTAGGTATCGTTTATAGAGCGTTATTTATGCTTATTGCCTCTTACCTTCATTATTCCTCACAAGCATTCCCACGTCGTCTTTCTCCCCTATACAATCGTACCATTGCTGCAATACAAAGCCCATATGCATAGTTAGTAGTCAATGAACGTCTTATCATAGTTAATCCAATTAGTGATATCACGAGACTATTGATATTGTGCCATTTCAGGTTCAACAAATGTTCCAGAATGTTTACAATTCTTCTCCGCATTATAGCCGGTTATCCCTCGAAAAAGTTACACCCAATCAAAACATAGTTCTCTAAGTGTTAATTTTACCCACAATATTAATGTATCGTAATATGTGCTCACATGCCGATGTGACGTGGCAGAGTGAAAAGTCTTATTTATATGCGACTGTGAACTTCATAACCGGCCGGTCCCACTTGTTTAATATACCCAACCGTCACGTGAAACTGGAAAATGAACGAGCATTGGCGATAAATTTGCGCTGAAATCACCAATATTAAGACGCCAGCTAGATTTTCAGCGCTTGGTCCACATGTGAAAAGGACCACCAAAGTAATCAATGAGAGCAGTACTTTCTCGGAGAGATGCACCTATGATTCATTTGAAAATCTGGGGCTGCTTTCAGGTTCAACAATGAAATTCTTCATTGTCGAAGTAGCGATGAGGCCAAAACCGGTCCATTAAGTTTAAATGAAAGAAGTTGTTACTTCTCTTCTTCAGCACATACACCGTGGGTACACCCTCTTCGTTGAGTAGTGGATTGGCTGAGCGTCGGCCGGGACCAGGTCCTCGTGGTCCGCCTCGATGACTGGATAAACGAAACCAACGATGAGTACAAGAAGCTTCTGAACTTCCTTGAACTAGGTGAGGTTCATTTCCTGCCATTGAGAAGGGAGGTCACGCTATACATTTTTCTGTTGGTGCTGCACGGTCTTTGTGAATGTTATACTGTGAACAAGGAAGATTCGAGCCAAGCATGGTAATAAATGCATCCAGTATGCTAGAATACCATCAGAAAGTGAGAAATAAAATAATGACACTCGCTTACCACAATGATGAATGATGAATAGTTTGGCAAATAAACACATCATTTTTTATTTGTCAGGGTGTTTAGGCGTAATGATAAAACACCTGGTTCAGATGAGAGATAAATAATTGGATCTGGTCATGAGTCGTTGATCGTTTGTAGTTTGACGGCCCTCCAGAAGAAAGGAGCTGCCGACGTGTCTGAAACACTCCGGTAATTAATCCTGTCCTAGGTGACCAGCTGAATCAGTCCGGTGCCCATGATTTGATCTCTATCGCAACGTACTAATAACCTCGGGGGTGGTGGGGTGGGGGGTCGTTTCAAGCAGCTTGGTAATATGTTAATGTTGTATTGCAGGGACTCCAAAATGATTCACTATATTCCCCTCGGCTATTAATATAGTTCACGTGGGGGGTGTGCGGTCTGATCGAAGATCCGCGGGAATTACAGACAAAACCTCACAGGTAACCATTAGCACATGGGTGAAAGAGAAGAGACAAGGTCTTTCTGAAGACCAGTGGCGGAACCCTAGTCTTTGGGTCAATATTCCAGAGTCTCGACCACTAGGCTACCGCGTCCTCAAATTTGTTTTATACAAACAATGAATCGGACGATTTTGTGAAAACAGAAATGGATCCTTGACCTTTCTGTAGCACTTCGTGGTGGACACTGGGTACTACATTGAAAAAAAAATATGTTCTTTTCTATCATGGGAATAATAAAATTTGCCAATTGATTGTAATTCTCTTAGACATTGTTGTGAACAACAGACCCCCAAAACGACAACATTGGACTAGTGCAATTTCTGTTTGTTTAGTGTCTCTTCTTTTGTCTCTTCTGTCTGTCCGCGTTCTGTTGTGAACGGGATCCGGTGGTTGGGCAACAGCCCGGACGCCCCTTCCCCGTAACTCGTGGTTGCCGCAGCTCGTGGATACCTCAGAGAGTGGGGGAGCCTGGTTTGATTGCCCGGAGGAGGACGGGCGATTGGAAGCGGCTTGGGGCATTCCAGGCATGTTGCTACATGAATGAATGAGTGAGTGAGGATTGAGTGAATGAGTGAGTGAGTGTCTATCACGTGAACAATCCTAACCAGTGAACCCAATGCCAGTATTCCAATGTACAGGATTGAACAACAGGGTTGGCCAGAAGTCACCAATAGTTTAGTTTAGTTTAGTTTCGTTCAGTTTAACTCAGTGAAAAAAAAGGTTCATGGTACAGAAAAAAAATCCTCATAAAAGACCCGAAGCCACAACAACACAAAAGAGAGACACCTAGTGCATAACTGAGTCGCCCACAATTCTTGAAAAAGGAATCAAGAATGTTCTGAGCGCTTTCACACTTAGACTGAACAACTTTTTCAGGAAGGGACTAGATCCACTCATAATAATTCCCCTGATGAGAGCAATATTCAGGGTGTCCAATCTGACATCGTTGAAACGGAGCTTGAGGCATTGACACCCCATTAGTGGTACCATTTGAGGGCAATATTTCAAGAATTAGTGGAAACATGTAAAAACGTAAAATCATGTACAATTTTGGAAAATCTGAATCGAATCACCTCGGATTCGACCCAGCTCCATCTAATTTAGACCCAGAGACGCCCGAGAATCTTTCGCTCGTAAGGCCAAGTCTCTAAGACAGTGAATAATATAGTAGCCCAATTACTTTTGTGTTCAATCTTTCGTGTGGAAGTAAGGATCCCATACTTGGAAGATAATACTCAGGTGAGGTGCTTCACCAGTTGCCTAAAACATCTGACAAACAATATCTATTAAAGGAAACTGAAATACGTCTACTAATAAAGCGAAAGCTCCAATTTTATAGGTCCTAGCAGCTTCAGCACCATGCTGAGAAGAAGCTTTTTTCTTCAAAAAAAAAACAAAAAAGAAGATAGCAAGATAAACTCGGTAGATACTTTTCTGGAATACACCTGATGGATATTTTGGCCATTCAATTGAAGGGAAGCGTGGCGAGGTTGAACCCAACAATCATGCATAACTTTGCACTCAGTATTGAAAAACATTTGCAATCAGAATAAGATATCAGTATCTGGAGAGAAGTCAAGAACCCTGGAACCAATGGCAAACATCTTCGAGAACCCTTCCGATACAAAATGGCCCGTCGGCAAACTCTCAACCTGGAATGTACCGAATCTTTGATAACGTTTAGATATGTCAGAAAAACGTTAATGGCCAAGAACCGACTCTGGGGGACACAACTAGTGGCCATTTGCAAGGAGACGAACGCCCATTAATGACACAACTTTTGTTGGGGGGGGGGCCACTGCCAAGTCCATTAAAGACATCTCCTAATGCCAAAACTTCCTCTTGAGCAAGACGCTCATGAGGAACTTGTCAAAGGGCTCTCGGGGAAGTCCAGGGAAAATTATATCAACACACTTGCCCACCGTTGTTAACTGCACTAGTGATAACTTCCATGAATTCTAAAAGATGAGTGGAAACGAAACGAGATTTCTAAGAATCTGATGCAATGAGAACCCCGGATTAGACTATACTCATTTGAGAAGGAATAATGGAGTCCAACACCTTGCAGACACACTAGTAAGACTCACTGGCCTGATATTACAAAAAGAGACGATTTGACTCTCTTGCAAAACAAAAACTTCTTGCTGCAAGGTCTTACTGAAATAAGAGCTAATGGAGCAGCCAACCGGTCGAACAAAAGATTCGACAGGAGCCAGTCATACTAACTACGCGGACAAGTTCCGGTGGAGAGACCCGCGCTAGAGCCGTTCACATCTCCTACTTTTCATTACCGTTGTTTACTCGCTTAGGCTCACCGCTGCACTATTTCACGAGCGTTCCAATTCGGTACAACACAGCGGTGCGGGGTGCGGACACCCTGTTGCTGGTCAGTACACATAAACTGCCACAAAAACCACCTTGTTCGAAATTATTAATGGATTCTGGGACGATAGACGGAAGTATTTGCGCATGTGTTCGTGGGTTCGGAAAATCATTCAAAGACAAAGAGGAAAGGGAAAAGGCGGTGTTGTTGTAAAAGGTTGTTTTTGCTGGAAGCCACTGGCGATTCGCCATTAATAATTTAGTCCTATACTAAATAACCAGCACGGTGCCTTCATTTCTATTTCTTAAAGCCTCAATTACAGCCTTGAAATATCGAGAAAATAAGCATCAATGATATGAAAAGGAATGCGATGTTCGATACCTCATCTACATGGAGAACTCCAGTCACTACGAATTTGACAAAAGTACTATCGTTTCAACGATTTTTTTTCTTCAAATTAGTTTTTATATCAGTCGATACATCTGATTACGGGCAGGATTGGGTAGCTCGTGGCATGTGAGAAGGACCATGAAATAAAGACTGAATGGAATTGTATATTGGCCTAAATCTCAAACCCAAGGGTGGACATTATTTGATTTAAGTTCCAGGAACAGGTAAAGAGCAAGGCCCCGATATGCTAGGGTTTTGGAAGTACAATCAATTCCTCGAACAAAAATCATCTACTCCGTGTTAAGAATTGCTGCAGGCACTCTTGAAAAAAATGTATTAGATGGATTGATTTGACCTTCGTAGCTATATCGTAGGACCTCTCATGTTCGTTCCGGCACAGCGGTGATGTCAAATTTAACTATCTGGTAAGGTCTTCAATAAGTTCAAATGGTAGTTTTGTCACAAACAGTTTAGAGTATAATTTTGAAAGTGTGTTACATATTCCGTATGCCATTAGAGTAAAAAGATCCAGAATAGAGAGGAACACTCTACTGCTCATTCCAAATAATGTCTGCTGATAATGTCGGATTGAAGAGAACAAGTCGTGAGAGGCACACGAACCCACGAAGTCATTGAAATTATCCAAGTCTCATTGTTGTGAATAAACGACCGATAAATAGCTATGGAACGCTAGCCATCTCCGGAATATCGCTGGCTGTATTACCAGAATCGGAAAATACAATAAACCAATGCTGTCCTTGACTTTCTGGCTTCCCCCTGACATAAGAGAAAAAGCTACGAGGATTGATCTTTTATATTGATGTAATCTGCCTATCGAAATCGAGAAACTGAACGTTGACTAGCTTTTGGAAACCTTGGAAACCGATCCAAAATCAAACAGACAAAGAACAAGTAGAACGATAAAATCGTCAAAGATGTCTAGATGTTTAATGGCCAGAAAAAAAAACCTCCTTCCATCTTCCAACGAGGTTTTTTGTTCTAGTGCGAAACTTTTTCCAGGAGCCGTAAACTTTCATTATCTCCGTAACGTTTTTAATGAACACCGTCATGACGTCAAACAGCATTCAAACAATTTAGACTAATCGAATTTATTAAGAAGAAACCCAGAAATTACATTCAAATCGGCCCTCGGAAAACAAGGATCGAGCTCAACGCTCTGTGGAATATTGACATAACAAGACACACGGAAGCTATATCGTGATCACTTGCACCAAGCTTACCTAAACTCTTCACATCATCCACGGAACCTGGATCACTACTCATCCAACTAAATCCGAAATATAATGCGTCCTGGTATGACATTAACTTCGGGCGAAAGAAAACGATCTTGTGTTGACATAATAAAAAAAAGTTCAAATCGGTCGTGGCTACCACTGCCTAACACCATACAAGCATATATGGATAATTGAAATCAACCCGGAGTAAATTGAACTTTTAACCTTGAATAACATGTCGACAAGAAGAGAGTTATTGCTTTGCAGGCTGCTAGGAGACAGATATACCACACACCAACTATTGAAATCTGGGAATACACCTGAAGTGTTGGATGGAATATCACACCAAACAGAAATGACACCAATATCTGTCTTCGCAATGCTATTCAAGTCCGACCTCACATACAACGAAACTCCACCCCAATGCCGCGGAGAGTATGAGACCGACCTTGCCTATAACAACATGAGCCTGTAACATGACTCGTAGTGGGATTTCACTGTTTAGCCAAGACAACAGTTTTCTCAACTACGTCAGGCTTGCGTTCCAGGACCAACATATGGAAATCATCAAATTTGTTCCTGATATTTTTAACATTGGCACAGAAGAAGGACAGCTCGCTCACATTTCTATCGCTAATAGACATCCTTGTCAGCCTGGTACCACTGCGTGGACTGTTATTTGCAACCTTTGTCAGTAGTGAAACCTGATACCCTCGGCTCCGAATCTAGTTCAACAACCCTTCAACACAAAAATAACCCAACTTGCCTAACACTAAAGCCACTTTCCATTTAAGGTGAAGACCATCCCCAGCGGGACAACGGTCATTCCTTTCCCAGAAACACGAAACGTCCAGAATGCCTCCATCCTCTTCGCACTCCAACTCATGTTGAGACCCGCTATCTTCCTATCCTCAAATCTGGGGAGAATACTACAGATTGCGACTTTAGCTCTGGTAACTTCAGCCTGCACAAACGACGACTTTGAATACGTCTCTCTTCCCCCTCTCTCCCCCCCCCCCCCCCCCCCGCCCCCCGCTCTCTCTCTACACACCTTCCAGTACCCGTCTCCAAACCTAACACACTTCCTATACTTTACCAAAGCATTTCTCAGTCTTCTGAATTTCACCCCTTTGATGCTTAGTCCCGAACGAAAAATAGTCACTCCACATTTCACAACTGCGACAGAAAAACCCCACTGCCCTTCATTAGGTATGCAATCAGAACACTACCGAAACAAAACACATACAAACAAAACACAAAACACCAGAACACCACAAGAGAGAAAAACAGACATGAAACCCACAAAATATGGATGGAAACTTTAATTACCAAAAGGAAGGAAGGTAAACTAAAATTAAATACGCTCCAAAAACCCGACTCACACAACACACCACACACTAAAAAATTTTACGGTCACATCAAACCCACTACAGACTACCATATAGGAAGGGACAACAATGAGGTAAACGATAGAAATAAACGAGCTCAAATGAGCACATCACACGGTTCCGCGATGAAACAATGGAAAGAAAGAAGCACGGTCCATAAACGAAACAGAGGGGGACACATACACATGTAGTACCGCCGCGCCGAGCGCGAAAAAACACACAAACTTACAAGCCAAAAAAGCTGGATGAAAATCCGTACAGTAGTAATCTGATAGAGAAGAAGATCGTCACATACAAGGGAAAAAAAACGACAAAAAGCACTGAACGAACAACTATTGCAAATTTCAAACACACATCGAACAACGAGGAAAACTGAAAGACGCAATATCTATTATAAAAAAAACAGACGGTCATCTACGGAAAGAACGACACGAAAAACTGCAATGAAAAAATGCGAGGGCAAACGGAATGAAAGCAGGGTTGCCAGATGATCTACTGCGACAGAAATATTGCGTCATAACCTGTTTCACAAGCTGGAAAAGCAATTCTAAAAACGAAGCAAGACTTCGGCAAGACACATGACTAAATTATCACAGAATGCTGTAACTATTGTTGGAGAAGGACGGCGTCCCCCTCATACGCAGGGATGGTTAAGATACCAACAGTTATGTAGGCGAACTTGTAGAAAGGAGTATTCGAAAGTTCCATTGTTACTATCGCGGTATGAAGGTGTGTAGGCTTATTAAGGCATAGGTGAGGATGTGTCGAATACGCCCGTGTCCTGGGAGGCTTAGACAAACGAGACAAATACATGAATGGATAGATGGCTCAGCTGTATAATTACTTTACCAGACCCACCATATTCAATCACAAATTTAATCCCACCATACTGCTTTGTCACCAGATCCTTTATCATACAGTGCATTGCCCATATTGTTAGGGACAAAGTCCAAACTCGCAGAAGGGAAAAAGAAATCTGCCGGTGAGATCTCAAACTCTACTAAGAACCTCCTCCAGGACTTCTACAGACCGTACAACCCAGGCTGCCGTCCTACGAACGACAACAAGTATCTGTGGGATTATGGATAGAGAGCAATAGGGAGATATTACTCGACTTTTACATGTAGTGACTGTTTTTGATCACGTGTTGACTTGTGTTGTTTTGATGTCATATAGGTGTGTTGCTCAATGGCCCCATGTATCATGGTTTCATGTTCATATGCGTGCGCCAAGATTTATCATAACAGATCAGTCCCTTTACCCACCGCGATGACTTCTGACAAATACAGCTTAACCGGTGCGGAGGCCTAATTTGCCTAGTCCACCCCGACTTGAGCTCTGAAAACTGGGTCGTGCGTCACTGCACTTACACTATAATGCCACCTTGCATTAATCACTAGAGAGCCTTAAATTGCACTTAGTCACCGTGATAATGGTACTATCCCAACTCCGTGTATAACCGCTTGAAGAAGTACAACTTGTGGAGATACAGGTATGTAGTGCTGGGAGTCCGGAGCCTCTGTTGTCATCGTAACGATAGGTAGGACATCATCTTATTAGAATTGATCATACTTATATTTGGCTGCAAAAAACTCCTCCTAAAACAAAACTCGCAATCTGGAACTCGATTCCGATCTATCATCACAAGACTGCCTGCCATTGGTGATCTAATTGTGGGATAATGATATCGATATTCTAGCGTGAAACATGGCTACATGGGGACGAGCGTGCAACCAAATTATTGGTGGAATGAAACTCACTCTTCTGATTTTGATCTTATACACGTTGCGCTCTCTACTAAGTGGGGGAATCGTCGTCCTGCTTAAACGTGCTTTCTATGCTTTAAGCCACGATATCGTAAACTATACTGCTTTTGACATATGGGATGTCTTCTGTTAAGAGCTTGACTCCGATGAGACTTCTTTTGTTATATCTATATTCATCCAAATTTGTGTCCTACCTTCTGTTCACTTGACACAAACCGCGCACCCCCTACACGCAAGGAGTTTGCTATCGCAAATTGGAGCTATGACACGAAGTCCTTTAGTACGCTATCTGCCTTCACACCTTATACTGACAAGTTTTTTCGACCTTAGCCCACGCTCGTTGATCGTACAATACTTTCTTGTGTGAGCTCTGATTGAAGCAACGGCCACTTTGCTCCTTAACGCTCCATATTACAATGATAGTCTTCGCACATTGTGCGTACCAAGCGCAGCTTGATCGTAGGTGGCTTAAATCCAAACTTGGTTATTGATAAGGAATGATATCTAATCACCTGCAAGTATACATTCAAGAGCTTGAATCTAACAAAGTGTGACACTTTTCTTCACAGCTTAGATTGCGATGATTCCAGTTTCTTCAGTGCTGCTGACTCATTCTTGTAACACTAAATCTGAAAGGAGTTTGCCCTGCTCATACTTGTTCTAGGGTCCTTTCGAACCACTTTGCGGATTCTCTCGGTGAGAGGTCGAAAAAATCCGTAAGATCTAGACAACACGGTAGATAATCAGCCTCCTAAGTTTCACTTTCCCGTTGCCATTTGTAGAATTCCGAAGAAATCTACAGACGATGTGCATCGTATTGTTCCCATAAATATCCGAAGCAGACTTGTCCTTCGGACCCATTTCCGACATCGCTGTTATTACTTTCATGACGTTTTACACTTCCTGTGGCTACTGACATTGTTAATATGTCACCTTGCTCAGGGTCACTGCCCATCAGTACGAAAAATGCTCACGTTGTTCCCAGTCCTGAAGTACGTTAATTCGTAAGTGGACATCTTGATAAATTATCAACCAGTCAGTCTTCTGCTTTTCTCTCTCTGTAATTGAGAGATGCGCTTGTGTTCAACTACAACCTTATTTTTATCATTAACATTTTTCACTCACCATTCCCATCTGCTTATCGCCAACTCCACAGTATTGAGACTGCGCTGACTGAAATATGACCTCCTAAATGCCTCAGACAATCTTCAAGAATCTGTTCTCATTCTGTTGTACATGACCGCTGTCGTTTGAACACCATGATCACAAACATGTTTTTCATCGTTGCATCAGGTTCGGAATTGGTGGAACTGTCATCAAGTGGTTCTCGTCTACTTAAATGAAAGAACTCAACTATTGTGATCATGGCTGTGAATCCTCACGCCTCAGTCCCGCGTTATTATGACCCTCAGAATCAGTTGTCGGTCCTCTGTTTATATACTTTCGACCCAGCCCTCCAGTGACATTTATCCGTCACATCTGTTGACCACACTTGATCTATGCTGATGATACTCTGTTTTGGGACCTTTCCTTTCACTCTTCTGATCGATCTCTGCTATCAATACTTGAATATGCGTACAGCGTCATCCCGGCTGCTGTGGATAACCTTAAAATGAATTGACGCCAGACCCAAGTCATTCAAACCCCCAACACCGTGAGTACCAACCACTTTCCCCACTTCCCCACTGCGCGTCTGACTTCACCTATTCACCCTGTAAATTCTGCCATAAACTCTTTGATCATCACTTGATCTGAAATTACACATCCCAACATGTTCAACCGCTGGTATGGTATCCCAACAAATTGGCCAGTTGCGGAAATAACTTTACCAGGATTCGCGGAAAAGCTCGCTCATGCTTTGTTACTGCTATAGCTTACTGGACGTCTCCTCTTTCTGGAACTTGGTAAACTCCATAAAATCCAGCATGCAGTCGCCAGAATTGTCACTAACCATGCTCATATCACTCCGTCCTTGCGACAATCTGCAATTGCCGCCCAGTTTGACGCTCAAATTTCCTTCAAGGTATTGCTTATCCTTTTAGCTTCACAAAGGATTCACCAGCTTATCTACAAAATCTTATCTTCAAAGCTCATGTGTTCCTATTCGCAATCTTCGTTCTTCCACCAGTCTGTTTCCACCACCAGATTAGCACTAAAACATATCGATGACGTGTTTTCCCTGGTGGAGCCCTCTCTCTGGCACGCCCGTCCAGAGGATGTTCGCAACCCGCTAGTAATCAGCTTCCTTCAAAGAAAGCTGAAAACTCATCTGTTCATGCTTCGCTCCTGATTTTCTTCTCTTCTTCGTCGTTAAGCGCTCCGAGGTGTTGCATTAAGGGCTTATCCAAGATCACTTTATTATTATTTTATTAATCTTAGATTAGTTATTATATTATTATTATTATTATTATTATTATTATTATTATGAATTGTTTCTGGCTTGACAGGGCCTGCAGAAAAAAAAAAAAAAAGTAAACAGGACATCACAACAAATGGCTAACATTGTCAGATTTACCGTGACCAACCTGAATATTGATCTACGTACATTTTGTATATGAAAACAGGTCTGGAAATTCAGTAATTATTGTTTTATAATTTGCTACATTGTTGCATTTCTGGGAGCCACGGGCAAAAGGGTGACATAGTGTAATCACGCTGGTGACGCTTTGCGAGCAAACATTCCAATTGAAGTCCCAGCAGCCACCAGGCGTTTTTGCCCAGGTGGTGCACTTTACAAGTTGCAATTGGCGAGACCTTGGTCGTTTACTCCATGTGTCTGCTGTAATACAGAGGATCTCTTGATTTCTCGGGGATTGGGTATTCTTCGTCCGCCCCAGCGTGAGCACTCAGCAGTCACTTGGTCATGTATCTTCTGTCCTCCAGGTCTCCGAGAAATGAAACGGGTCCTCCTGGAGTTCACTAGTCGTTCTCTCGAAAGGGTTTAACATGGGTCGTTCATCCACATGCTTAGATATCATCTGCGCACTAGATCGCGAAGATTCGCCCAACCACGATAATACGCCAAGTTCCTCCAGGACCGTCCTTGGCCTCCTGAACCTTTGAAGGTCCAGTTTTGTTAGAATTCAATTTTGGTTGGCCGTCCAAGCTCAAAATAAAATCGAGGGCCTGTGCGACACCATCCTGTATTCCCTGTCCACTTCGAAAAGAGTAGGTCTTGACGCTACGGTTTGCACAATTGGTTGGGTCATCTGGGGAACTCCCGTGCCCGCGAGAGCGGATTTGGTTCTTCGATTGTTATTACCTTCCTCGATGATGTCATTAGAAAAAACTAAGCCGTTTGGTGGCCAAAATCCAGCAATGCCGCGTCAGCAAATCTTGAAAATGTGCTTCAATAGTTTTTTGATTCCATAGCCCAATCTCATGCATCATTCCAAAGGTTTGGAGGTTAAGTTCATTTGAAATATCATTTTTCATGATAAAGTCATTAGGGTTCCTTGATTTATTGATTAGCCTCACTTTGGAATTTAAATGAAATCGGGTTTCTCATCATCTAGTCTGGTGATGTCAAAATATATTTGCAATGACAGCAGTTTGTATGAATAGTCCCCTCATACCTGGCCAGATCCCAGCATAGGGTCCGAATTTTCATTTGTGATGTCTGCAAGACGGGTGCTCTGCTATGCCCGGCTGTACTGCCAAATAAACCAGAATGGTTACACGTATAGTATCATTTATTATATATATTATTTTTGAAATCACATCCCTGTTATTAGAGGTATGGGGACATGGTTTACGAATAGAGAAAACACATGACATCACTTTTATAACCCTTTCTATAGCTAATCTTGCATCTTATTTTCCCTTCCCAAGACAGTACCAATTCGGCTTCTCTTTATCCTTTTTTCATGCAGGTCAAGGACTTGAATTTAGCCGCCGCGTAATATTCATTGATCATAAAAGCAGTAAAGCTTTGATCATGTCACGTGCATTTAACTTGTGGCGTTGCTTGAAATGTCTGAGACATCTTACAAATTTCCAAGTTTTCATTTCCAAGATGATGGGTAGCACAACGATAAATATATTTCATTCAATTGTGATTTATTATATGATTGAAAGATTATGAATGTTCCAATTTCACTATTTTAATATGCATTTTTTTTTAGCTTGGGATATATTTTATTCTTAGTACCTACATTGGCCCAAATAATTACTCGCCTGTATTATAGTGACGCGTCACTCATCAGGTCTACTGTATTTTTGGCTATTTATGTTTCAGAATGATGGTCTCAGTTCATCATCTATCCAGCGTGTCCAACAAACAGTCATCCTGTGGCGGATTCCGACCAAACTTGACACATGTTTAGTGACCTATGGACATGTCTGACTGTGCGGGGGGGTCAAGGTCAAAGGTCTCAGGGGCAATATATGCTATGCTATGTGAACAAATTCAAACGGTATCTCCGCCTACAATTTTGGTGCACATTGCTGATGCTCGGTCATAATCATGGTCTAACCGCCGTACCTCCTGGGTGGTCAGGAATTTTCGGTCTAGGGTCCCACTTGGTGCCCGAGGACCATTTTTCATTTCACACCATGGTACGTGAAATGCATCTCTCCTCCCACAAGCTCCAATTTATTTTCTTAGTTATATGTAAAGGTCTTGCGGTCGAGGACCATTGTGGGTGCTCGGAAATTGTGAGTCCATGTTTAATGGTATCTCCCCCAGGTCGGTATATAACCGCGATGTTAATCGTTGATTTAGGACGCTCTCTTTCCTCACTAAGGTGTTTTCTGTGTTCGGGCTGGAACCTTAGGCCAGCGTATTAGCCACCGTTATGTAGTCCTTTGTCCAACCATCCATTACACGTGTCTGCTCCCTGTTAATTCTCATCGGTTGTGGATGTTATTGTAGAGTCAAAGAAGGTTTGTTCAGTGAATTTGATTGCACTTATTTCATTATAGTTGCTTGGATGACGCGCTTCGGTGTTAGTTGTAGACTCATGGATGCGTGATGTATTGCGTGTATGATGCGATGTCGTAGTTAGGGTTTGTTACGTATTTGCGTGGTATTCTGCGAGAAACTGTGTGGTGTCAAGTTTTAATAATGCCTACAACTCTGTTTAGAGCCTAAAGGCCCATTATATGAAAAATACTGCAAAATCTTGTATCTTCCTGCACACAATGGACCCAATTTATGGGCTCCAAGACACACGCCTTTTTGGCAAATTTAAATGAACACTAAAGCTTTACACGTGCCTGGAAAAAAGTAACCAAAAGTGGTTGTTCGGTGTTAATTTTTTTAATTAAAACTTGGTTGGTCACAAGTGGGGCGGGCGGAGTTCTTACAACGCCCCACTCCTCCCCCTCTCCGCACGCTACTTGACTCAAAATGTTCATCGATGTCCCCTGAACAAAATATTTATATCACATAATACAAATCACACATTTTCACAATGTTTGCAACCATGGTGTAAATTGTGAAATTTGTGGGACATCGTCATCCGGCCGCCGGATGCAGCTTCAGCACCTCAAATGTCAGCAGCTGTCACGGGTTGTCCTAAGGGAGTTGAGGTGAAATTTCTCATATATGTTGTAGAACACCTCCAGTGGCACATTGGAGAGAATGCTTTGGTGAAGGAATTCATTACCAGACTTCGGCAACATTTCCTGACTATATATATATATCACTCCAATCTATCCAGTGAGTGTGTTAACAATTGCCTTTTTGGCCCCCAAACAATAATTCTGTGGCGGAGTCGACCAACTTGGAAACGATGTTATTAGAACATTGGAAATTGTATGATTTGTGAAAGGTCAAGGCGAAGGTCATTAAAGAGGCAATATAGGGCATTAAAATTAAGATTCTCTTCCTACAAAGTACATTGGATTTTTTTGAAATGTGTTCAAAGTGCCTTGGGTGGTGCTCCATTCAGCTTGTTCACAAATTTTAGATGTAAGAGAGTTGAAACAGTAACATTGTTGAAAGGAAGCAATATGAACCCCAAAAAGGTATTTATTGGATGGATGTTAACCAACCTTGGACCCAATGTTCATTGACCTTTGAGACATTTGACCCTGTGTAGGTTTCAATGGTCATTAGCGGGCGCAATAGGCCACTGTGTGGAATTGTCTTTTGGCCTCACCAACATCAATCTTCAGGTACCTTCTGATCAAAATGGTCTATAAATAAAGTTTTCATTTTGAATTGTGTGTAATTAGGTTCATAGTTCATAGTGATTTGTCATGGGATTTTTTTTTAATCATTGGTCAAACCGCATCTGGTGATGAGGTCAAAGGTCAAATCTCGAGAAGATGTGCCTATGTTGGGGAGTGAAAGGTTAACACAATGAAAACTGTCAATTCTTGGATATGTGACAGAGCTGTGTGAACTGGATACACGAAACAAACACCCGTTTGAATCGGGCACCCCGTTCTCAAGTTAAAGGGGTCAAAGGTCGGCTTTGAACTTTTTGAGCAATAGCATTGGCAGTATAATGTGGAATACATAATGCTTGTAGGACTGGATGTATCTTATCGAGGGTGATATTCTTCGTAATTGGACATGTCACCCATGTCATAAAAGGTCAATTAGCGGGAAAACTAGTTCTTTGCCATAACATAGAAACCAAATGTCTGCCGAAATTGGGAGGTGCGCCATTGTTATCCACCTCGTTGACCCCATCTGTGTGACCTTTGACTTCATTTTGACCTTTTTCGGCCGAATCAAACTTTTGGGAGCCATTTCCGGATCTCAAATGTACCTTCTGATCAAATGGTCTATAAATGACCCCTGTGTGACCTTTGTTGGCAAAGAAGTCAGAGTTTTTATTTGAAATTTAGTGGAGTCAAGATGTTCATAGAGAATTGTCATGGTGATTTTCACATCAGTGGGTCAAACTACATCTGATGATACGGCAAAAAGTTGCAGAGCAAAGAAAATAAGAACTGCCCATTCCAGATATGTGACCAAACTTCATTGTGCTGAATACACGGAAAAACAAAGTCGACTCAATATTGCACTCGGTTCTCCACGTACAAAGGGGTCAAGGGGTGGTTTTGATACCTTTTTCGCAATAAACCTGGCAGTTATTACTTGGAATACATAATGCTTGTAGGACTGGATGTATCTTATCGAGGGTGATATTCTTCGTAATTGGACATGGTCACCCCATTGTCATAAAAGGTCAATTAGCGGGAAAACTAGTTCTTTGCCATAACATAGAAACCAAATGTCTGCCGAAATTGGGAGGTGCGCCATTGTGATCCACTCTTTGACCCCATCTGTGTGACCTTTGACTTCATTTTGACCTTTTTTGGCCGAATCAAACTTTTGGGAGCCATTTCCGGATCTCAAATGTACCTTCTGATCAAATGGTCTATAAATGACCCCTGTGTGACCTTTGTTGGCAAAGAAGTCAGAGTTTTTATTTGAAATTTAGTGGAGTCAAGATGTTCATAGAGAATTGTCATGGTGATTTTCACATCAGTGGGTCAAACTACATCTGATGATGAGGTCAAAAGTTGCAGAGCAAAGAAAATAAGAACTGCCATTCCAGATAGGTGACCATTTTTAATTCATGTGCTGAATACACGACAAAAAGTCCGACTCAATATGGCACTCCGGTTCCAAGGTACAAGGGGTCAAAGGTTGTTTTGATACCTTTTCGGCAATAACATTGGCAGTATACTTTGGAATACATAATGCTTGTATTGGCAGTATACTTTAGAATACATAATTCTTTAGGACTGGGTGTATCTCATCGGAGGGTGTCATGCTGAAGCCATCTCCTATCTTGCTTCGTGCAGAATCTGCAAACGGAAGGTTCTGCACATCCTATATTTTTGGTAGAGTAGATTATTTCAACCTATACGTAATGTCGGAATGAGATATTACTGCTGTTTCGGAGCTGGTGCGATGGATCTTGGAAAATAATCTCATAATTTGAAACCTTTACAAGAAGTATTTCGTATGCCACATGGAGAGGCGTCAATATAAGAACAGTGAAATTTCCAGAAACAGAACCCGAAACGTAGTGCAAATTAAATCTTTGTGCTAGATTACTTGAAGCTAGGACTTGAGAAAATCTGAATATATTGAACGATTGCCTAAATTATTCGAAGTAGACACATTATTTGACCTTCCGTGGACGTATCTCCAACTTCAAACACAGTCTATGTGTAGATAGAGAAGCAGATATTAACATCATGTCGGACGTCAGTGAATTTGCCGATGATACGGGTGATATACAAGTGATTGGTCAATATGCGGGGTGAGAGAGCTTATCAGCATTTACAGGAAGATCCAGATCAGTTAATGGTATGGATAGAGGAGTTTCGAATGAACTTTAATGTTGAGGAGTATTCAGTGATGTATTTGATCATGGAAATCCAAACTACAAGAGCAAAAATGAGTGGAAGACAGATGAAAAAGAAACCAGAAGATCTCTGTGTTGATCTCTGTGGTTTATGTAAGCACCACAACGAAGTTCAGTTGACATGTGCGGAATCTGTAAAGAAAAACAAATTTTCTCTAAAATTGCTCAAAGGATGGTTAGCAGCGTGTTCCTTTTGACAGTCCTCCGTACTTTGACATTTATGTGCTTGTTAAAAAGTATATATGCATATTTTTTGTTTTACAGAGAGGAATTTTAGGGGAGGGGGGGGGGGGTTGTTAGAATAATTAGTACAAGTTGTTTTATAGCCAAAGTCATGAGGCTTTTGCTAATGCTGTCCTGTATATGCTGCCTCAGTAGAAAGGAGTCATTCACCATTCGACAATGCACAATGAGCGCTTAAATGCTCTAAATGCTGATATATGTCCATAATCGATCAGTCTCGACTATGATAAAAAAAAAAAATTATTGACATGTATGCATGGAAGTATCCCAGAAGGATGTTTTTACTCAATCCATTAGGGGGTCCATGAAGGGGGTTGAGGGGTAATGCATAAAGAGACTTATAGGGAAGGCAAGCTGAATCCATGAGTCTATGCAACCCGATCACATACAACATTCCGTTTGCCCAGTTAGGGACCTTATGAAATTATTGATTGCCATGTACATTGCGCAATATTGCACGCAACATTTCATGAGCATATCACTCCACTGCTATTCATGCTTCACTGGCTCCCAGTAAGGCAGAAGATGACTTTCAAGATCCTCATACTCAGTATATAAGCAATCAACTGCATGGCTCCTAGTTTCATCTCAGAGCTTGTTCAGCTGCATGTTCCTTCCAGATCCCTAAGGTCATCTTCAAGCAACAGCTTGAAGTGACGGTTCGCCCATCCACCAAGTTCTACGGTGACGGTTCATTTACCTCTGCTGCGCCTCCCTTGTGGAATACCCTTCCTGACTCTGTCCGTCTGGCTCCGACTGTAACTACTTACAAGTCTCGTCTTGAACGTTTCTCTTCACTCAGCACTTTCTGTCTGGCTGATTCCCTGCTATGTCTTTGTTGTGTGTTTCTCTCCCTGTCTTTTTTTTTTTTTTGTCCTCTCTTATTCTTTTCTTTTTTCTGCTCTGTTTCTTTTTGCTCTGTAAAGAGCCTAGAGGCTTTTTGCATTAGGCGCTCTATCAAGTCCTCATTATTATTGTCATTTTTGGCAAGAAAACATGACATCACAGTTGTACAACCCAGTAATTTGTCTTTGTCTTTCTTGATGTTAATTTCTCCTTGAAGCATCAGTCGGTTTCGAGCACGGATCACTATGATGAGATGATATGCTGGACCATGTATTCCCATTAAGAGAAAACCTTTGGAGCATTTGAGCAATTTCAGTAATTTAACTTAAAAAAAATAGAAGATATATGAAGGTTGTACAGCGCATACGTCCTGAATTATTGCGCAATATTGCTTTAATATTGTGCAATACGCATGAAATTCCCACTTCCTTCCCCAACTTTGAAATACATCAACTTGCAACAGAATGCCGTATCAGAACGGAGTTTGAGCAAATGGATTCAGCTTGCCTTTTCCTATATGGGACGATACGCACTGATATACAATAATTTTTCTATTCGCTAATATGAATCCTAATCCCTCATCCCCAACCTTACAATGGAAACAATCGGATCCTTACAATACAACAGCTAATCGGAAATACCTTGTATCCAGTGCGTATCAACTTTCTGCGTGACCCTTTCAAAACCCTCACATAGTTCGCATGGTTAGCGTCCCCTTCGGCCAGGAGCTACCCTTTCCCGACATGCATGCCAACTGTGACACATGTGTAAATAATGAATAGCACCCTTCAAACAGGTTATCGTTTCAGGTTGAGCTATCCTTACATGTCGCATGAATTGGCTGAAACCCTTTCAGAGAGTGGTAATTTAGAAACAGCTGAGTTAACATTTGATCAACTCGCTATCAGAGTGTACGTTCGCTTTATATGCATTTACCTTTAGAGGTAAGCCAAGTTGCAACCATAAATCTGTTATTTGCAACCTGTTGAAAAAATGCACATTTATTGTAAGCTTGAGATCAATACCCTCGAACATGACTGATGTATGATTGTAACCTGTTAATGCACATTTGTTGTGAGCTTAAGTTCAATACCCTCGAACATGACTGATGTATGATTGTAACCTGTTAATGCACATTTGTTGTAAGCTCAAGTTCGATACCCTCGAACATGACTGATGTATGATTGTAATCTGTTAATATGTATCTCACAAACACTTAAACTTACCACTTGACACCTAAAAATATTAAAGAAGGAAATTCCTCTATGAAGTGGTGGTGGGGGGGGGGGGGGGGCTGAGTCGTCGGGAATTTTAAATCCTTCCTAGAAAGATTTGGACAATTGTCAGTCCATTCAAATGAGGACAGAAGTTATCTGTAGAGGTTAATGGATGTATCCTCAAAGATGTTAAAAACAGAAAAGCTGCTTGATGTACACATCGACCCACGACTATCTTGGGATGCCCATGTTGACTATGTTTATTCAGTGATCAATAGTAGAATAGCATTGCTCGGGAGAATAAGTCATTTTAGATAAAGATACTATAGAGGACATATTTTGGAAACTGAAATGCCAATATGGAGAGGATTATTCGATTGCAAAAACATGCAGCAAGGGTCATGATGGGGGACGCGCACTTCCAACGAGGGAGTGGTGACTTATTCAATGTACTGTAGTGGCAATCAATTGACGAAAGAATTCAAGCAAAGAGATTAACAATGCTGTATAAGTGACTCAATGGAGTGACCCCGGATTATCTGAGGAAGTTGTTTGAATTTACCTCTAATACCCATACCTACGAGCTACGGTCTTCACCATCAAACGGCCTGTTTGTTGAGGGGGGGGGGGGGCGAAACTGACTATCACAAAAGACGGTTCTCCTATCTAGCGACAAAGGAATGGAATGGTGTTTAACAAGAGATCGTCGAGAGGCTAAGTCTCTTACATGTTTTAAACGTCTCATTCAAGGAATCATTTGACATGTTTAGTTTCAGATTCTGTTTCTGTATTTAGTTTCTTTTAATTGGTCTTTCATGTTCTTATAACATTTCTTTCATTTCTGTTTCATTCCTTACTTCTTACGTTTGTAACCAGGGCCTCGGGTAAGATTAGCTTATAGCTAACCGAGTTTTTCAACCCTGTATGAATTGTATAATAATAATAATAATAATGATAACAGCTAGAGACTATTCCGATTTTCTGTTGTGGTGTGATAAAATGTGGTTTCTCATGCGCCTGGTAAGGTAGTTTCTGTGTATGGGCATCTACGTGGTGATGGAAGTACTCCTTTGTCTACTTCTATAGTGCACCATTAATCATATCGATATACTTTTTCCATGACCGTCAACGGCCGGTCTGCAACAATATCGTACCGTTCTCCGATCCGATGTGTGTGTTTTAACTGTTTTTAATTCTATGCCACAATATTCCAATTTCTCTTCAATATGGCTAGAACACCCAGCCAATGGGGAAGCGGCGCGTCGTTCCTGATTTGTGGGTGACCCTCCTCTCGTTCCCGACTATTAAAACATTCAGATTCTATATATCGCGAAGACTTCCGATTTTTATCGTTTTCTATATGACGTCATTTAGAAATGTAACTTGTTAAGGCATACTGCTTTTGCATTGCATTTAAAGAAGGTATTCAATTAATGCACTAGTATATATGACATTTATTATCATATACATATATTTCATTAGTCGACCTAACATATAAAATATCGTGTAGCGGAACGATGAAAAATCGTTGAACATTTGACTTTCCCTATCCATGTCTACGATGGTGATACGGTGTTGGTTGCCATTCTTAAGACGAATGTTCAAATTACAAAAAAAAATAGGAAACTTAAAGGTGTGTGTCATTTTTTATTGGACATTTGTTCTTGGACTATATTCAGCATAAACTACAGAAAATGAGATCTGTAGGAAACGTTGCATTGTGAATTCACTGTTCACTGAAAATAGGAGGATGCTCTCTCCAAACTGCCAGATTGGATGATAACTAGGTGGGGTAGAAGGTCACAGAATGGAAGGTGGGTGGTAGAGGGTTTCCTCCTTCAGTGAATTCAAAAGGTTCATAGCTTTCGAGTCGAATATTGCATGCGACCCTGTGATATCTGTCCAAGCCTTGAAAGGTACTAAAGCACCATCAAAAAATGATCGTGCTAAGAAACCGGGTGCAAATTCGATTTCCACAACTGCAGCAGAGAATGGGAATGAGCAGTCAAATTTCTACAAACCAAAATGTTTGGTGTGTAGCGAAGACCACCACATTGACAACTGTAGAACCTTTTTGGGATGGTCATTGGGTGGCAAAGATACCTACATAGGAGAGGTTGTGCTATGGGTGTCTGAAACGAGGCCATCGCATTCAAACATGTCGCAAGAATATAATTTGCAAGGTTCGTAAGAAGAACCACCCATCCTCTCTGCATGACGACACGATTGCAAATCCTGCACGGAGTTCTGAACCGAAATTTGTGGATAAACGTGTCCAAGCAGATATCCCAATCAGTACTTCAAGTATTTCCCATCTTAGTGGTATTAGGGAGACTTGCAAGAACTCCTTGATAATACCAGTTTGGCTCTCTCATCGGGATTCTCCCCAAAACGAGATACTGACGTATGCGTTGTTGGATACACAGTCCGACACTACCTTCGTTCTTGATAGTGTGTCAGAAATCCTAGGGATCCTTGGTACAGAAACCAAATTGTCACTCTCAACAATGGCATCACGAAACTACATTATCAATACGAAGAGGTGTGACGGTTTTGTAATACATGGGTATGATCATGCAGTCAAAATTGAGCTTCCGCCAACTTTTTCAAGGACCTTGATTCCTGCTAACAAGTCGCATGTTCCGACCCCAGAAGTGGCTTCGCAATGACCTCACTTGCGGAGAGGACCTACCCCGATTTGCTTGCCTTGCAGAATTGTGAGATAGGGTTGTTAATTGGTTACAATTTCCTTTCCATTCCTCCCATCGGGGATGGTCCTTTCGAACAAAAAAACGATATCGGTTGTGGTATCGTTGGAATTGTTGACCCTACCCAAGTTGAGAATGGGGAATGTGACCCAATAGGATTCAGTCATCGAATTCTCACCTACAATGTCCTATTTGTTCCAGCTCGGAGTGCATGCAAGGAAATATTTGTAAACCAAATTCCAAAGTCAAGGTCTGTTTTTCGCTCCTCCATCAAAGAGGTAGATCCAACCCATGTGATGAAAATGCTGGAATCAGATTTCCCGAACGTCACATTGACGTAGCTGCTTATTCGCTTGCCAAGTTGAAGAATTAAACACATCAACTTGCAGATGGGCATTACGAGATGCCATTGCCCTTGAGAGAATCGGATCCTTCACTCCCTGATAATAGGAATTTGGCATTTCATAGTCTAAAGCGCCTTGAAAGACGTTTAAGGTCTGATCCGACATTCAAAACTCGGTATGAAACTTTCATGAGGGACATGTTGAGTAAGGGGCATGCCGAGATGATCACAGAAGCCGAGATCAAGGCATCGAGGGTAATGTGAATATATCCCTCACCATGGGGTATATCACCCCAAGAAACCCAATAAGTTGAGATTGGTTTTGACTGTAGCGCCAGGTACTTGGGCCAATGTTTGAACCAATGTCTGTTGCAGGGCCTAACTTGACTAACTCTCATAGGAATGCTGTGTCGTTTTAGGCAGGAGCGCGTAGGCTTTCTTTGCGACATAGAAGCCATGTTTCACCAATTTAGGGTCAACCCCTAGTACCTAGAGTACCGAATGAAGGTTCACCTTTTCGATGCCACATCCTCTCCTGGTGTCGCGATTTCGGTCTCCAACAAAGTGCTCGTGATTATGGAAACGAATACGGGCACGATCTCACGGATTTCATCAACCTCAATTTCTATTGGATGAGGTTGAAGTCCGTCTCCACGGTAGCAAGGCAGAGCATTGATCCACAGGACCAAGGCTCTCTGTCAGAGAGTAGGTCTCCGGCTGCACAAGTTCGTTTCCAATTCCCGAGAAGTGATGGAGTCCCTTCCCACTATTGATCACTCTAATGTTAGGGACCATAACCTCCCACAAGACGTTCGGTGCATAGAGCGAGTCCTTGTGGGTGTATTGGAGTGTAGAGTCTGATGCACTTCTTTTTCGTATCTCCCTTCCAGACAAGCCACTAACTCGTAGGGGTATATTGTCCACAGTGTCGATCTACGATCCCCTTGGCCTTATCTCCCTGTAGTTCTGGTGGGTAAGCAGATATTGCTAGAGATGTGTAGTGAGCATGTAGAATGGGATAGTCCGCTCCCCGACAATCTAAAGCCCCGTTGGGAACGATGGTTGTTCGCTTTGCCCCATTTGGAAAATTTGGAGATCCAATATGCTAAGAACACTGCAGATTTTAGCGATCTAAAGTCTGCGCAGTTGCACCATTTCTCGGACGCCAGTACGAATGATTATGGGCAGTGTTCCTACTTGCGCCTCGTAAATGCAAAGGCAAATCCATTGCTCACTAGTAATGGGAAAGGCTACGGGTAGTCCCATTGCAACATGTTACCATGCCTCGTTTGGAGCTGACTTGCAGCACGGTTGTCTGTCAAGATAGGTTCCTCGCTGGTTCCTGAATTGGATTTTGAAAATATCCAAGAGTACTTTTGGACAGATAGCCAAGTGGTATTGGGCTACATTTCCAATGAGACCAGAAGGTTTAAGGTATTCGTTGCCAATCGTGTGTGCCAGATACGAGATCGTTCGACTCCTGAACTGGAGTTATGTTAATACTGCTGTAAATCCGGCAGATGCAGCGTCTCATGGGCTTTCTGCCCAGGAGCTGGTTAGCTACTGCGATTGGTTTAATGGGCCAAGAATGTTGTGGGAAGAGGAAATTCCTAAAGCCGATCGTAAGCAAGAGTTAGCTGCAGATGACCAGAACTCATTAAAACGCAAGTTCTGGCCGTTTTTGGTACATCTCTTCTCGGTGTGGCTTCGACCCAGAGCGTTTGAATCACATTTCGAGCTGGTATAGAGCAAAACATGCAATTGCAATTATGCCTTAGATTCAAAGGCAAATTGTCCAATCCTGAAAACTGGAACATTCAGTCACGTTAGCTGATCTTGAAGCTGAAATGGAAATTGTCAAGTCTGTTCAAAATGTTCTTTCCACGGGGAAATAACATGCCTTAAGAAAGGTACCGCTGTGAAGCAATCTAGTCCATTGCGCTCCCTCGACCCCTTTCTCGATGAAAGAGGTATTTTAAGGGTGGGCGGCCGTATGGACAGGTATTGAGAATCATGCTTTTAAACACCCTGTTGTCCGCTCCGTAAGCATCACGTCACCAACTTGTTGATTTCGCATCACTCAGAAAGTTCATCACCAAGGGCGGGGTATGACGACAAATGAAATCAGGGCCAGTGGGTATTGGATAGTTGGGTGTAGTTCAGCTGTCAAAGGTTTCATACATGATGTGTGACATGCAGAAAGCTCAGAGGTAGCGCCTATTGAAGAAAATGGCTGATCTACCTAGGGATCGGTTGAAACCTTCTCCTCATTTCCCGCATTGCGCAGCTCTACTACTTTGTACTATTTTATGTTAAGGAGGGCCGAAAGGAGGTAAGCGCTATGGCGTGCTTTTCCCTGTTTGGCATCAAGGGCCATTCACGTAGAGTTGGTAAACTCCCTAACTACAGATTCCTATCTGGCGTGGCTAAGGCTTTTCCTAGCAATTCGCGGTCCTATCAAGCAGACATCGGATCAAGAGACAAATTTGTTGGCGCGATCAATGAATTGCGCAAGGCTGCGGCTGAACTGGACAAGCCTAGGATAAAGCAGTATCTATTGCAGCAAAATTGCGACCTTATTGACTACAAGCTGAATGTGCCAGATGCTAGTCATATGGGCGGCGTATGGGAAAGGCAGATCCGTACGGTACGAAACATCCTGACCCATATGGTTCTTAACTTTGGTACTCGATTAGACGACGATAGTTTGAGGACCTTTTTTATGAGGCGGCTGCTATTGTTAACAGTCGTCCCCTAACTACGGATACACTTAATGATCCAAGTCATCTAAGCCGCTCACCCCCACTCATTTGTTGACTCAGAAGTCCGAAGTGCTCATGTCTCCTCCTGGGGTTTCGAATTGCTGACATGATAGTCGTAAGCGCTGGCGAAGGATTCAATACTTGGCCAACGAATTTCGGAAACGATGGAGAAAGAGTACCTGACTAGTCTCCAACTCGACAGAACTGGACGTCACCTAAGCAAATATGCCTTGTCGGTGATCTCTTAATTGTTGTCGACGACAACTCCCCTAGGAACAGTTGGAAATTGGCTAGGATTAGTAAGACGTACGCCGATATGATGGTCGGGTACTGAAGGTAAGTTGAATATGAGTTCGAACCTAGATGAGAAGGGTAGGCGTACCGGTCCTGTTGTAGTCTTGGAACGTCCTGTCCAAAAATCGATTCGTCTTCTCGAACGCACAGAAAGTGTAGAGAGAACAAGAGGACCGTGATGAGGGGCCACTCCACTTGTCTTACTTGTTTAGATGTTTGTGTTATTGTTATGGTAGTGACCCAGACGAACACAAGCACCCACTTCAGGGTTTTATTTGCGATTAGTAGGTTGTTTATTATTCAGTGGTTTTGGTTAGATCATTTCAGTTTATCAATGTTTGATATTGCCTATTGAACAGTAACATGGTTACGTCCTTGATGTTGAAATTATAGCACATGTTGACATTAATAAAGAAAAAATAAAGGTTTTGCAATTAAGTGTTAGGAAATAGCAGTAATTTGTTTCTGGTGTGTATAATTTGTGACTCGAGAACGAATGAGCAAGCCTGATTTACCAGTCTCAGAATAGAAGTAAAAACGATTGAAGTTATTAGACATCAAATGTCCCTTTAGAAATGATAGATTTATATCTCCAAGTGAGTCGTTGAGATTTATTTAGAGACGCGTGGTGTTTTGCGAAGTGATTCGTATTCAGAGATACATTGGTGAACATGAGTAATCATTTTGAGGGGCCATTAACGGTCGAATCACTATTTTTTCAGCACCGCGAGGATCATTTTCTTCGACTCGACTTTCCCTTTAGGTGCCCCAGTAATCCGTCTGTTGTGAGGCGCAATTTGAATCTACGCTGGCGTCGGCTTGGGTGGATCGGAATTTCTCCTTGCTCTTCACAATAGCCGCTCAACAAAGGCAGGCAAAGAATTTATAATAGATGTGCCTGTACTTGGCCACGCCAGGTGGTCTCCTTCATACTCGGTCTACTGGATCCGGAGTTCTGACAGCCTTGACTGCTCCGACTATACTTATATTACTGTACTTTATCAAAGACATGCTGTGCTGAATGTAATCGTTGGGAGTGCGCCCACGGAGATCCACTGAGGTACGTTATCATTAGTTCAGCACCATCCTTGTAGTTGGGTATGATTTTACAGAACTAGAAGTTTGGCTTTGTTTGTTTGGATTTGAAGTTTATCGAATTGCAACCAGATACGAATATATTGTTGGCATCAGATTTCTACTAGTTAAGTTGTGTGCAATAATGTCAGATTATCAGTTGAATATTTAGACTGAATGTTATCCCTTTAGGCTGAGACTTTTAATATGACCTTAAGCATTATTACAACGTATGTTCAATTGTGTTCGTGCAAATAGTTTGGTGGTGGTTTAGTGTGGTATGTGCAATTTAGTCCTCGTATAATTTTGTATTGAATTGTATATTTTGTATTTGCACTGTATTTTCAGGAATGAAAGGAAGAAGTTAAGAAAAGGAAAAAATCAAAGAACTGCACGAATCCCCTTCTGTCGAGCCATTTCTGGCAGCTCCAAGCTCCATTCGCTACGTTACACAAGGTTTTCAGACTTTGACCTCCGATGACACTCAGATGACTTCTGACTTGACCCCAAAACGAAGGGTCATGACTCATCCTAAGAGAAAACAAACAAGGTTGGATTCAATCAATCCAAGGGGGGTAGAGTTATCGTGGTCTACAAGCCAAAATTGGCAAAAATATCACCTTTTCAAAAAAATTATTATTTTTACCGAAAAAAAAATTTACCTCTGACCGGAACCAAAAAACAATAGGATTCCTGAATGCCCCATAAGAAAAGCTAACGACCAAATTTCACACTTGCCCGGACCAACCCATTCTGGACTTATCGTGTTTACAAGTTTTTCAGACCTTGGGGAAAAACCCTCTTGGTTGAATCAGATGACCTCTGACGTGACCCAAAACGATAGGTTTCATGTACTCATCATAAGGAGCACACAAACCAGGTTTGTGCCTTCATCCATCAGGTGGGGTCGAGTTATCGTGTCTCAACCAAAATTTGCCGAAATACGTCTATTCAAAAATTATATTTTTGACCAAAAAATTTACCTCTGACCTTAACCAAAACAAATAGATTCCTGCATGCCCAGGCCGAAGAAGCTATACACCAAATGGCAACTTGATCGGACCACCATTCTGGACTTATCGTGTTACAAGTTTTTCAGACCTATGACCGCTGGTGACCCTCAGATGACCTCTGAACCTGACCTCAAAACCACAGGGTTCATGTACTCATCATGGGGAACACACCATACCAAGTATGGGCCTTATCCACCTGGTGGGGTCGAGTATCGTGTTTACAAGCTGGGCGTCACACACCTACACACCATCATGACAACATACTGTATACTGCAGTAGATTCCTCTGACTTCGTTACGAATCAAAAAGGGAGAGAAAAGGAGAAATGAGAAGAAGAGGGGGGAGAGAGAGTGAGAAAGGAAAAGGGGAAGGGAAGGGGTGGTAAAAAATACGAGAGATCCCAAAACGAAAGTGACCTTAGGCTATTGTGATCATATACACAAATAAACCATGTCGAATAAGGTTTCCCCGCATTTTAGCACCTACCCCTCGCCCCCCCCCCCTCGCCCCTCGCTGGTCCAGTTTTGTTACATCATCAGCTTCCGGTATTTCGGATGATAAAAATATTGGATCCCCCCCCCACCCACTACAAGCTATCAGGGGAAAAGGTCATGGGGGGTTTAATGATGATTTCGGTGAATCCGTCACATATTCGCTATAAGGCATGAGTAACCAATTTCGACATAAATTTATGTTGACATCCCTTGTAGAAAGATTGACCATAATCGCTCTCACGAAAGCCGCCGAGCTTGCGGAAGATCCATCTGAAATTATACAACGTTACACCCGTTTAACCCAACTCCATTATCATTTACCATTTATCAGGCGCGGTTCTCATAGCCCCTGCCCTATTAGAATCCTTAATACGATCCGCATCGACGATGGTGCTCCGCTTAGATAAGATGGCCATGTCAACCCCCCCCCCCCTCCCCCGCCCCATATGAACAGTAGTCAGGTGGCATAAAAACCAAGTAGGGACAACACCATTCTCACAGGCATTCGGTCAGTTCATAACAGTTGAGAACGAGAGTAGCGCAACTCGGGCGAAGAATAAGAGAAATAAGAGCAAGAGCAATATCACTGAGGTCCACAAACTTGTGGTTTCTTCGTCGACCTTTCAATGGCATGAATGCAACTTTTCTAGATTTGCGTACTTTTATTCGGATAATATGACAAGCTCACCATTTCAATGCCTAGCGCCCCTACAAAACCTAAGCTGTGAAAAATCCGCAAGTTTTGGGAAGTGCCTTTTCTTATCATCTGGGAAGTCTTATTTGCCGATTTTCTGTGGACACTACTCACCAACCGTGATGTCTATCCGCTCAGATAATAAATCAACGACCATATGAAATACTCTAGCCGAGTTGCGTCGCCAAAAAAAAAAGAAATTTGTGATTTCCGGAAAAGATATTCTGTAGCCATATTCGACGATCAGTTTTGATATAGACCTGGCCTAATTTGTTGTCTTTTATGACAAGAAAGGCAGTAATTTGCAAATTTGTCTCAATGCACTAAAGAAGTGTACAAAGTTCGTGCTTCGCGCGTGATACTAGCGGTGGAATTCGTCCCGCTGCTCTCCCGACTCCCGACATCTCCGTAAGCTCTATGGGAGATTTCTGTCTCATTGGCACCCTAGCTTATACATATCTGTGAGATGAAATATACAACAACATTCTCATTGAGCTTGAAAACTGCAATCAACCTCTTTTGGATTACTAGACCTTCAGCCTTTAGCCTAGCAATTTTGAACTGCAGTAGGCTATCGCATGGGCTTCAACAGTGGGGGGCACGAGTGATACCCCACTTTTTTCGGACCGTAATAAAAAATAATAGGAACATGCCCGATTTGTATCACTCTAAACTGATTCAATTTTGTCTAACCAAACAATAATCGCGTTGGAAATTGTCTTAAGTCCACTAATTCCAGGTGCGGACCCCTGGTGGAGATCTGGACCCGACTAGGCCGAAGTGGAAGATTTACCCATGTTTCATACCGAGTTCTGCGAATGTGTTTCGCGCGCTTTTCTTCAAGGCTTGTAGGCTATTAAAATTGCGCGTAAATGCTTCGGATCATTTCGGTTCACGTCGATTAATTCTTAAGCCTTGGGCAGACTCCCCCCCCCCCATTTTTCTGAGATGAAAAATTAGGGCGAAAATTCGTGGAAAATTTGGGAAGGAAAAAAGCGAAGCGAAAAAATGCCTGAATTTTTTGCAGACTTTTTCGGTAGAAAGAATGCCCGGAGGACATGCATTTTTTTGCGCGCGCCGGTAAGTTTCCAATGACTGACTTGTACAATTCGGGTACAAATTTTCTGCTCCCAAATTGGAGTGGTCCCGTACGCTATGGCTTTTCCCTTCGATCCCACCAGAGACCGTTCGGTAGACCCCTGGATCCCACGCAAACAAAGCCAGAGAAGAAAAGGTAATAAAAAATACCATGTGCGATACTCGGTAAACCTTCTTATATGCACAATGACAACTTTTCTGTCAGTCTTTTACTCAAATCACACATGTGATGGGTGTTATCGAGCCTTGCATGCCGTTTCCGTGGATCTGGAGGGTATGAAAATCTGAAAGTTTCTTTGTACGCTCCCCCCCGCGCCAACGCGGGTGGCGCTCCGCTTCTGATGGTTCATTTGCGTCGAATGTGTCCCCCCCCCACTTTCGAAACGCTCCGACACCCCTGGGCCTATCGGCTGGCTTGGATTTTCAAAACGCCCACCCCCGTGTTTGCTCCGGGGAACTACTATTCTCGAAGGTCCCTGCTCTCTATGGCATTAAGTTTATATCATGGTTGATCTTGCGACAGCAATTGTTTAACATCTGGCTAAAACGTTAAAGTCGGCGGCAACGATTGAGGACCGGTCCGGACTACATGTCCGAGAAACCAGAAAGTACTATTTTAGCGATCTGAGTGACTATTTCTCTCGAAACTTCCTCAAAGATTCGTGCCCAGCAAAGTTTATCTCACATTTCACAACGGGTGCGTACCTTAATTCATATACGTTACGTTTTGTATGATCTGATATATGGCTAAAATGAGGGGGTTTTGTTCAATCCTAGCCCCCCTATTTACGAAAGTAAGTTGTTAAGTTTTTTTTTAACTTGCAGTAGATTATTGTATTTAGTTTGGAGTCGCTTGCTGCCATATTCTTTCATTGATCATGTAGAGGCGTAGATGCGGTGTTGCATAAAATCTGCCAATATTCTGCAGAGTAACAATTCTATTCTTCACATTCTTTTCTATGTACCTATACTGTAATGCCCATTTTCTCCCGATTTTTTCATTAGGCCCGGCAAGAGGTGCATTTCAGAGCTATCTAGGAGGTATAAAAACCAATGGTGGCGCTCCGCTTAATAGTACATTGCAGTCACACCCCCCCCCCCCTTTTTCGGACACGGATTGTACGCTTCTGAGCGTGCAATCCAGATACTGCGCAGAAGAACCTCATCGAGAATTGGCTATAACCACAGAGTCAGACCTTTCTGCACAAGGAACGCCACAGCACTTCCAAGTATGGACCCTCACATAACTAGGAGGGGGGGGGGGGGTGTCGTTCGCGAAAAGTGCTATTGCCCTTGCATGAAAAATGCAGATGTTCCCGGCGATGGTTCTTGTTTTCTTTCATGCATTTGTTGCACCCCCTAGGCTTAGCTGCAGGCCGCCCAGCCCGATGCAGTTGATGATGATGCTCATTCTGTCGGCGACTGAGAATAAGGCCGTTTGAATGTTCAGCATTGGTATAATGTGTACGTTATGAGGCGAAAAAGGCCTGTCATACCCTTTCACATCAGTTAGTCAAACTGAACTACGTCACATTCCATTTTCTCTAGGTCATAGATTCCACAAGATAACATTAGCTATATTGGAATACTATACGAACCGTTCGCAGCAGATGATAAAATGTCCACTTATACAGCACTGTATCATATCAGTGACCATAAACGAGAGTTTCCGTGTCGGGCATATACTTATGGGCTTACGGACAAGAAATCCATTGCTGTCGCTCGTATGGCTCGATTTGAATATGTATCTGTTGAAGAGAAACTCACCCTCAACATCTTAGATTCGATATTTCCGTAGAGATCGAAGTTCATTTTTGTTTTCAGTGTAATTCCACCACGTTAAGGCCTTTGTTTTTACCGATTGTGTGAGTATAACGGTCACCACTCCTCAGGCCCCGATGGGCACTCCAGAGATCTGGAGTTGTTAAAACCACATATTTTTCATGTCCGCTCGGCACGATGTGGCGCTTCGCCTAGATAGTCATCCGCGCCCCCGGGTTGACAATCCCTGCATACGCCCCTGAATATGTAATCGGTGGAATTTTGACATTTTGTCGAACCTAGGTCCTATCGTTGCCCGGCGAATTTAACTTTCTGACCATAATGTTCAACAATTTCTGCGCCCTACTACATACCACCACGGTGCGCGCGAAGCAGTCAAGTCTGACAACCTTGTCAACACGATGATGCAAAGTCTTTGTCTGATTTGGCTGAATATTTGGTATAGGACTTTCTTGTGAGCATACGAGAACCCTTTGTTTTTACTTACATAAAGTATTGCATACGGTAAACCATCTGAGGTCAACGAGGGTCTAAGTCCCGAAATATGGAAACCTTGTGAGCGCGATACGCCCAAAATATTCGGTCTGATCCAGCTGAAATCTGCCACATAGCTATCTTACGAAAACCCTATTGGTTTTAATGTAAACTGTGGTAAGTTTGGCTTGGAAAAATAGGAAAAGTAATCACATATATTTGAGTATTTTTGGCCAATTTGGCTTGTGCACACTCCGACCTCGTTTTGGATAGAGGGAAGCACATAATAATGAGTAACATTCTAGATCGATCATCTGACTTCACGGACTCAAGGCTGTCCAAAAAATCACTAAGCCTTCTGCCTTCCAGTTTATGTATCCTTGAACATAGTCTCTTTTACCTTGATTACGTGAATGTACGGCCAGCGATTGAGCACATCACATATGCCAACACTTGATCATCACTGGGCATCTGGTGTCACGGGGCGAGACACTATCGTTCCTAAGCGTTTTAGTACTAGCTCAGTTTACTGTAGCTGTCCCATCACTCCATACCATACCGTAGGTATCTATACCTGGCCCGGAGATCGTTCGTCAAATGGAAACCGCGATCCAACCACCCAATCCTGACGATCACAGCGTGAAGATCCTGCGACTACCTCTACAAAGGTCGTCAGTGTGACTACTTATTGTCTACATGTTGTAACGCTGACCCGGGTATCGCAAAAAACATCTCTCTCGAATTCGCCACTAGTTTTCACTGAGTGTTTCGTTTTTTTTTGTGTTTTTTTTTTTGGGGGCTGTGGGGGGATGTTTCCTTTATTTTTTTTAAATGTCAACAGAGTGTGCAAGTAACGTATTATTATTAAGTGACCTAAAAGGGTTAGAACATTAAAGTACAACCTTTAAATAATGTTGTGTACATCCCCACAACACTGTGTTTACTAGACACTATCCCGATTGCCTATCCTGATTTTCGTTGCGTTCCCTCTCGTACGATTTCCCGTTTCTAGATTGAAGTTTTCCTTTCTGGGTTTCATCTTTTCCCGTTTGAACTTTGTTAGACGGTTATCCGATTTGTTCGGGTATGCCGTTCTTGTAATGTTGTCAAATGCAGTTGCTCGAGCCTTTTGTGATAACTATGGGCTTGAGAGTTGGTATCATTTTCTTTATACGTCTTTGTACACCTTCCATAAGCTCATGCTTTTTTCGGTAAGGTTTCCACACTTGGGCACAAAAATCTCATTTGGTCCTGACCAACGACTTGTACAACTGCATAATGATCTTCTGTCTCCTATTCTTAAAATTCTTCCGACTAATACCATGGTTTCTATTTACTTTCTTCACCCCCTCAGCGCATGCAGTGTCTACTCGGTTTCAGTGACATACTAATATAACACCCAGTTTCTCCTCTTCCTTAATCTTTATTGTCTTGTCCGTTCATCCTAAACTCCCCTTGTGGGTTATTGTAACCCAAATGCCGTACTCACACTTCTCGATATCAAAACTCACATACATCATCAGTAATTATATAGACATCAAAAGAGGGAGAACCGCTGACGTGCATATATCCCACATTTGATCAATCAGGGGTTTCATATGCCTGACAACACATCCACCAATTTAATTCGAATCCTGACGAAATTGGGCAATTTGCATGAGCCTTAATGTACGGTCTGTCTTTCGACCAATTCGATATTCAATTTGACGGATGGGTGCCGAGTTTGCTCAATCGAACAGTGTTAGAAAGTAGTGTTCTAACGCGAAAATCTTCCGGACCTTATTCCCTTGTTGACCACAGTAATACGATACGTGGTGATTGGGGCTACCCCCCCCACCGCGCGAACTTTGGGTCCGCACCCCCCTAAATGCCTCCCCCCTGTTTTGAGCGGACCTAGAGAGTCGAAATTTGGGGAGACCGCTAGATTGGTTTGATGATGGAATCCCACGATTACAAGGACGTAGGGGCAGCAATCATTGACTAAGTTGGGTAATTAGCTCAATTCATGTAATTTATTGTAAGCTCGTTAGCCGATTACGCCGAACCGTTTGCTACGTGTGTAGTTTTGGCATGTCGGACCTGGATGGCCGGTAATGAACTGACTAGATTTTCAGCCTAAATATGCTAATTAAGTTGTCTAATTTGCCTATTTATGCGAATTTTTCAAGTTGTTGGATTCCTCCCGAAACTGGTGATGTGGTCTACCATGGTTCCCAAGGAGAAAAAAAAAAAAAAAAGACAAAATTTACAAGTGGAGTCGGGGTCACTGTAGGTAGCAAGCTGGTGCCAGTAGAGGTCATTGTATGTGCCTATTTGCCATAATAATTCCCTATTTCACTTGGTAAGAGTTTTCGCCAAACTCAGTAGTATGGGTCCCCGTTAACATTTTCTGTAGCTTGTGTTTTATGTTCAGAAATTTGATGAATTCCTACAATAATAGCTTCGTTAGAAGGAAGCCCTGAGACGAGTATCATAGCTCCTGTGACAAATGTACTGTTATAAGCTGCCCACAATCAAACCCTCTCTTCCCAAACCATTTGATTAGGTTGATTAGACCTTTAAACTGGTAACATTTTTCCTTTCCTCTCTTCATTCTCGCCTGGGGACTGGGACAAATGTGGAGGTGTTCCTAGGATATATTTTGGGACTTCTTTGCCTGCTGCATGGGGAGAGTCTGTTGGTGTGTGGGGAGGCGGGGGAGGGTGTTGCTGCCTGGCCCGGGGGTGCATGTCCTGGCTCTTGGCAAATAAGATGCAAGAACCCAGGCTGCTAAGGAAATTAGACATTCAAGTTGGATTTTGTGTCAAGGAGTGAGTTGACCTGAGCGATAAAACTCTTCAAATTTGGGTTTATGGAAGAAGAGTGGAGGGGGGGGGGCATGGAAAAAGAAAAAGCAATTAAAGGACTTTTGTAATACCAGTCCAAACTTATTGGTCAGTTATTTTTAGGAATTTTTAGGAATTTTTTATGTGTTGTATGTAAAATTGGTATGTTGTTTTGACATGACGGTGGTCGCATGAACTATTTGGTTGTGTATTGTGTAGTGTATTGAATAATAGACCACCGATCTGCGCCGCAGCAGATACTTTTGTTGGCGATCGCCATAGGCGTCAATCCATCTTCAGAAGTGGGGGGGACATGATCAAAGTGTGGGGCCTGACCTCGCCGCCAAAAAAATTACTGTGGAAACATGAAAGTCAATGGGAGCGTCCTCCAAATGTGGGGGGGGGGGACACGTCCCTGGTCCCCCCCGCCCTCCCCAGGATTGACTCCCATTGCGATCGCCTTGTTTTCTCCCCATTCAAATCAGAAAATTGCGACATTGAGATTTTCAAGGGCTGATTAGAAGCACTTGACACCCGGAACCTTGATGCATAACCTTGGGGATTGGCCTCAGATGGCAAAAAACACGCTCTAAATCCCTTCCGTTTTGATTGAATTGGTCTGAAGGGGTAAATTCGGTATTTCCCTGTCGCGAGGAGTAAGGAGAAATTCCTACTTTAACAAAATCTGGAAAACATGGACAAATGCCATAAGAGAGAGTTACAGCCTGAACACATTCAAGAGCGACAATGTGGATCTTTGATGGTCATCAGACCTCCTATCCCGTACCTACAAGACCCCAGTTGGGACGATTCAAGTGGTTGGCCATCAGGTAAATTCATCACACCTAAACCATCACCCCATAATTTTAATGACATGAGTTATGAAAAAAGAAATTATCGGGAATCACTGATGATAGTTTGGCTTGCTTACCCGACAGCACTGTCTTCTTGAACGGGACCCATCGGGTACTGCTGTATCACTAAGATATCACAGCGCTGCTGCTATGGGGCTATTGTGTGCAACGCAGGTACTAGACATGTGCAGGCGGTGAAACCACCGACGTGTATATCCGACAGTTAGAGAAATCGCTAAAACCAAATCCACAAATTTGACCTCCAGTGCCCTTGAAATCCCCGTCTGTTTTTTCGGGACCCACTCCCCCCCCCAAGTTCGTGTGAATTGACTAACTCGCGTGAACTCCAAACCACGCAGAACAGCCTGCGGCGGCAAACTTGCAGTATAATGCCCAAGTTTACCATGCTTCGAACTTTCATATTGACTGGATATATCTTCTTCTACCAAAATGCAACCCGTTTCCTCCAGGGCCAATAGCGCCTTTCGCACACAAACCACGTAATTATATCCCCGCAACACGTACTGTAAAGTGTTCGTGATTATTATGGTTTTGGGGGTAACGCGTAGCCGCTGTCTCCGTAGTTCTTGTGTTAAGACGTTGTTAGCCAACCCTGCCGATATGCGCTTTTCGTGTCTGTGTAGCTTTTCACATTTATGGGGTGCGCCCGTAGTACTTGCAGTGTTTCCCAACCGTAACAACGTCTTGTCCAATTTCGGCCCCCAGCGGGCCTCTTATAAGACAATTGCTTCCAATATTGGAGGAGCCAATCACGGAACAAATAAGTCCCACCCTCGACAAATTGGACAAGGACGATTATGCCTGACCGTCACACTCACTACGGTCCCATTAGATAGTGCCAATCGATCGCGTCATTGTGCAGTTTGATCCTGAGAAGCGGAGTCCATTGATATTCCCTCTTCATCAGCTGAGCAACCGAGTAGATCTTGGCATTTGTATCCATGCTCCGAACGTTGTTGTTCTGTAGATTCTATCACGAGCTGTGGTTGTCATCAAAGTGTTTTTTTTTTTTTATTGCAGCAGATAAGGTAACATTCAATCGAACGAGTAAGGAATAAAATTATAATAATCGTCCTAACCCAAGAACAACCGTCTCCGCAGCGCTGCTGGAAACTTCAGGCGTAGCGCAATACTCCTTACCGCTTATCGATTGGGGGGGGATCTGAAACTTGGTACACATTGCCGCCCTAGTGAAATTTCGGATGAGTTCGAAAGCTTGATGGGACAAAAGTTCGTCCAGAAAAACATGAGTCCATCAGTCATCAGTTAGAGGTCAATTTTTTTTCGCGATTTCTCCAAGTTTGATGTGTTGAACTTTTTGTTATGAACACAGGTAGGTCATTTCTAAGTCACCGAAGGTCAAATGGATATAAGATATTGTCTTTCTCTATACGAGGTCACATAGGCACTTCCTGCGGATATACACGTCGGCGGTTCACTCGCCTGCACATGTTCAGTTATAGTTGTATCGCCGAGGACAAATTTGTCGCGGACATCAATTTGCTTCATCAAATATTAGTGCATGTGATTTTGAACGTCCAATCCGTAGGTTTCAGTTCTGACCCTCCCCTCCCCCCTTCCCAACCCGTGGTTCAATGTGAGACCGACTGGATTGCTCACGCAGTATTTCACACGACGAGCTTCTGTGGCAGAGCTACTATTGTCGGCACACTAGACAACTATGAAAGGGCCCTACTACATGACTTCTAATGCAACGGCGGCGATCATGGCAGGGGGGGGTGGCTGGTGGGACGGCGGTCCCCCAATATTTTGGTTTGGAGGGGGACGCCAATGCATTTTGGGGCCCCCTCCCCCCCCACCAAAGAAAAAACCCCCACCTCCCAATATTTGAGCCCGACGGTTATTTCGCTGACACTGTTTTCCGAAATATCCAGCAGCAACCGTGTTTAAACAAATGCATAATAACCTACATTGGAGTGAGGCAATCCAAATATTGCCTTATTTTTGATGGATGCCCAAAGTGACAAAAAAATCGCCTCGAATGCACTGGAAGGGAACAAATTTTGTGTACTAGTAATGGATTTTGTCCCGTTGCTTCCCTCATCTCCGCACACTCTATGGTAAGTTCCGCCTCATTGGGCCCCTAACTCAACCTATTTGTGAGGTGAAATCATTACAACAACATTCTATTGACCTTAGAAAACAATCACACTCTTTTTGGTTTACTAAACCATTTAGCCTGCCTGCCTCCGGAACGTTCCCTCCTCCCTCGACCACACGCGATTTGGAATTCCAGTAGCCTATCAGGACTGCTTGTTTTTTCAACGCATGTTTTCTCCAGATAACTGCTACTCGGAAGTTCCATGCACTTCGGGCATGACGTCATAATCATGGTTGGACAGTAGAGCTAGACCTAGCTAATGTCCCAAATTTGTTGGTGAGATCCTGTTTTCCCTGTGTGGAGCACAAATGGTGAAAGATTCTAGCCCAAAAAGTTAAAGTCGCGCGTTAAAGTTAAAGTCGGGCAGCGATAATAAGACGAGGTCTGACAAAATGTTCGAATGTTCCACGATTACAGAATTGTGATCACAAAATGCCTAGATTGTAAGCATGGTAGGCCTACAGCAGCCTAAACATGCCCGGGAGAGGTCATTTTCGGCCATCTTGGGGGGGGGGGGGGCCTGACGCAACCAAACTTTCCAAACGCTCCGAAGGCCAACTATGGTGGCGCTCCGCTTAGATAGTGTTCTTGGTCCGCCCACCCCCTTGTCCCCCCCCTCTCCAGTATGAAAAGTTGTGACGCCACTGCTTGTTGCAAATTTGAAATAGAGTATTCAGCAAGGGAATTTATGGCGACCATTTGTTAAAAGTTGGGTGCTTGGCGTGCACAAACTAAGCCAAAAATTCAGGTGTGGATAAGCTATAATCCAAAGATTGCCTGGACCTTTACCAGGGAGGTCAAAAAATGAAACATTTTGCAAGCGGCTTCGACGCAGTTGGGTTTTACTCTGTGTTATACTCATTGGCCACCTGTATGGTCCCTGATTGGAAGTGTTCCTCCCACGCGCCTTGGTCCGCAAATAGGACCAAAATGGGGAGCTTTAAATCCTTGAGTAAAAAAACTCTGGCCTATCTATTAAGTGATAGGTCAGAGGGGTTCAGGCAATGTCGTTGGTCAAATTGGATCCTGATAACTCGCGGCTTCGCCGAACGTACTGCTGGTTTGTCCATTGCCCATTTCATGCTCCTTTCATGACTGAAACCTCGCTGCATGGTATTTTAGAATGTCCACACGCACACAACGCAAAACCTCGAAATTGATCCCGAAGGCGAAGTTTGGGAATACCTTCCCTAAAATAACACCTTTTTTAATCAAGTTTAGGAATGTGCTTATTGTCCATAAGGCACGGGAATGCCGTTTCCTGCACTTTGGGGGTTTTGTCAAACGTTCAAAAAATTTGTACGCTACGTGCCAATCAGTGGTGGTGCTCCGCTTAGATAGTATTCATCTTGTCGCCCCCCCCCCAATCGCCAACATACAAGTCGCCGACCTTGCACCCAGTATCCCTGACAAGCTAAGGACCGGCATCGAGAGTCGTTCAGTTCCTGGAACCCGAACCACTTTCTCACTGTAAAACCCGGTCCCTGCATGCACATTTTCCAGGCGCGTATCCAGGAGGGGGGCTTTGGGGGGCGCCCCGCGGTTAGAGAAGGAGGAGAGGAAGAGGAATAAGGAGAAAAAAGCAAAGGGTGGTAAAAAAATACGAGAGAAAAACAAAAAAATGAAAATGACATAGGCTATTGTGAGTCATATAAACCGTGTCGAAGGAATGTTCCCACAATTTTGGCACTATCCCCCCCCCCCCCTCTTCCCCCTCCCTCGCTGGTTTAATCAGTGTTACATCATAGCTTCCGGTTATCCCGGGATGATAAAATATCGATCGGGGCCGGAAGCACTCCCCCCCCCCTCACACCCACTACAGGCAATCAGGGGAAAGCGTCATGGGAGTTAACCATGATTTCGTGATCCGCCACATACCCGCTATAAGATGAGTTCGAACTCAATTTCGACATAAATTTATGTTGACATTCCTTTGTCGAAAAGAGTGACCCCATAATCTGCTAGGGCAACACCATTGTCACAGGCATCCGAGGCAGTTGCATATAGTCAAGTTGTGAAGATCGAGAGCGCAACTCGGGCGAAGAAAGGGAGCAAGTAAGAACGGGGTGAAGCCAAAAAATGTTTACAACAAAAAAAAAAACTACTGAGTGCCTACGAAAAATGGTGGTTTCTTCGTCAAATTCAATGATAATTTAGCACATGTGAGATTTGCGTTAATTATATTCGGATAATATGACAAGCTCACCATTTTCATGTCTATATAGCGCCTACAAAAACTAAGGTGTGATGAAAAATATCAGGAAGGATGGGAAGTGCCTTTTTAACATCTGGGAGGCCTCACATCCCGAAATTTCTGTGTAGACTACTCACCAACCGATGCTTGTCTCTACGATCAGATATTGAATCACGACCCTATGAGTACTCTAGACCAGAGCGTCGCCAGGGGCATTGTGCCCCCTCCCCCCTGTTTTTTTTTTGCCCCCCCCCCCCCCCCATGAAATTTGTGATTTCGAGAAAAAAAATTTGGAGTCAGTATCGACGACCAGTTGATAAAGAACTAGCTAATTTGTTGTTTCTCATGACAAGCCAAAGGCAGTAGCTTAATTGTGCCAAATTTGCCTCAATGCACTTATAAGTGTACTACGTTCGGGCGTCGCGCGCGTGGTACTCGTGGGGAAGTCGTCCGTGCTGCTCCCGTCTCCCGACATCTCTCAAGATCTAAGGGAAAATTCTGCCTCATTGGACACCTAGCTTATACATATCCTGTGAGGTAGAAAATATATTACAGACAAACATCGCATTGAACTTGACAACGACAATCAACCTCTCTGGATTCTAAACCTTTAGCTCTTGTCTGTTTCTTCCTCTCTAACCACGTCATTTTGAAACAGCAGTTATCTAGGGCATCAGACATGCTTGACTTGTCATGCGCGGGTTGTCTCCAGGAATACTACTCGGAAGTACCTGCTTTCTATGGCATAACGTTTATATCATGATGAGGACGTGGGTTAAAGTTGGTAAATGTTCCTCTAAATTCTGCTGGGGGATTAAGATTAGATGTGCCTATGGAATCTTGAGAAAAATTGCGCGCTGCGTTGGCGCACTGGTTCTGGTGTAAGTAGTATGGCCTAGGCAAACTGTTGAACATTCTGGACTGAAAGTCTAAAGTCGTGGACAACGACGATAGGACCGAGGTCTGGCAAAATGTCAAAATTTTTCCCCGATTACAAAATTTGTGATCACAAAAGGATCATAAAACGCCCGGAAAGGCCATTTCCGGCCACCTTGAGGGCTTTGCACAAGTAACAAATGTCCGTGTGGGCTCCGCGCCAACCCTTAGTGGCGCTTCGTCAGATAGTATTTCCCGTTTTGCCCTGCCCCCCCTCCCAAGAACGAAAAGTCTGGCCACCGCCACTTCTCTAGCCCCCACCCCCCCCCCCCCCCCTCCTCCAGCGACTCCCACTGAAAAAATCCTATCTGCGCCACCGACGAGTACGGAAAGTAAGTCTGCGATTTTCCTGCAATCTGAGTGATCTATTGCCTTGAAACTCTCTTTCTCAACGAGTCGTGGCCAGCCCATGATTGGGCTCCGTTTTAGATATCCGGCCAAATCATCTCCACTTTCATAACGGGTGGTGTACATCACCGGTATTCACATATCGTCACTTTGCTGATCATATATTTATGGCTAAAAAGAAGGGGGGTTGCTCAATCCGAGCTCTCCACCTGTTTTACGTGAATTGTAAATTTGCAGTAAGTTTTTGGTATATGTTTGGAACGCACTTGGCCTGACTTATTCTTTCATCATGCATGAATGTTCGAGACGATGGTTCGTTTAATGCATTGGTAGCGCAGTTCCAGCTCAGCTGCACCCGCCAAAGCCCGATGCAGTTTGCCTCATCTCAGCCAGGATAGACCGTTTTGAATGTGCATCAGTGAATTCATCCTGATATGAATGTGTAACGTTTATGAAGGAGAAAGCATGTCAATACACTTACACATCAGTTGTTTCCCAATACATGAAAACCATTGTCACGTTCATTTTTTCTCCAGACTTGTTCCTAAAGATAAACAAGGTAACATATACGGCAATGTAATTATATCAGTTGACTATGAGAGGTTTGTTATAAGTGTCGGCATATAGCCTACTGTATGGGCTGACGGGCAGAGAATCAATTGTGTCACTTGGTATGGCGTTGGTTTTATATATGTGAATTTGTATGTGGAGAAGGAAAACCCAACCCTTATATTAAGATTCAATATATTTCAGTATGAGTTGGCAAAGATCATTTTTTGTTCTCAGTGTAATTCCTCGACAAGACTCACTTTTTGTTTTTGAGCGATAGTGTGATATATGAAACGGTCCGCCTCTCATGCTCCCGAGGGGCATTCCGGCTATCTGGGAGGTGTTAAATTAAAAATTCTCAAAATTTTCCTGGCCGCTCCGCGTCCACTGATGGTGGCGCTCCGCTTAGATGGTGACCCGCGCCCCCGGGGTGACAAATCCTGCATACGCGCCTGTTTTCGTACCCCATTTTTGGGCAAGTATGGTTCTAACACTTTGCTTCACGTGACAAATTCCGATATGGGGTCCTGAATGCACACAGGGGACTTTAGTGCCCTCGTACCTCTGGGGGGGGGGCTGGATGCGTATAGCCCCAGTTCGCGAAAATGATGCCCCCCCCCCACTATCACGAATCGCCTCCTCCAGCCCCAGTTCTCATGCACCGCAGGAAAGACTTTACCACCCTCACAGCTCTGTTACGTGTACTCCCAAGGATGATGGGAGTTGGTCTGGGGGTGTAACTTATACACGAATCGTTCATGGCTCAACGGCCTACTGCCATCGACGCTAACTTAAAAGAAAGTTTGGCTATCAATAATTGCGTATCACGAATGACTTCCCTACAGTAGAAATAAAAATCATCTCACACCGGTATAATAACGATTAACTCTCGTTATTCATAAAGTGTTATTTTCAATGGTCCTATTCATAACAAAATTCGTTTAACAAAATAGAATACGTCGAAGGCAACTCCGTTGTAAATAGCTTCCCGAACCTAACGAGGGCACCAAATACTCCATCCTGATTGGATGGAAATAATTTCGCAATGCCTAAGAATTCCTCAAAACAAAACTAAATGTTCTAGATTACAAGCATATAAATGTCGATATTTCAATGAAATGAGGAATTAGGACGGAAGTACAAATACTTCTCAAAGCAGGATTAATAATGACAAATCATCCCTGTTCAAAACAAGTAGCTGAATGTACTATGAAAGTCTCAAAGTGCAGAATAAGTATCATGGCCTAATCTTTTCAGCAGAAAACTGTTAAAGATCGAACATTGCGTTCTTAAGCTTATGTCCGAATACTTAACGTTTTTTCTAGCACGATTTCGACAATTTACACACAAAAGGTAAACCCACTAATCAACCGTGATGTATGTTACTCTGAAAACTGAGAACAGAAAACTGACGTTAACGAATCATTAAACTGACGTTAGCGAATCATTGCACGACATCCCCCTTAACTCTTTAAGGGGGATGTTTCAAATAGCAAAAAAAAAAAAAAACAAAAAAAAAAAAAAAAAAATTGACCTCTGATAAACATGAACATCATAAGACATAGGAAGAGCAAAAGGAAAAGAATGCGAAAATTCTGGAGTGGGAACACCTACATATAGTACATTAACAGATAATACATGACCAATCCGATTTTCAAATCACATCAACTTTAAGAAGATGCAATACTCCTCAAAACCACATACGAATAACTTGTACCTAACAATTGTGGTGTCTCTGTTGCACACAATCAAAAAGAGAGAATTGTTCTCCCTTACACTAACCTCATGATTTAGGAAGTTTGGCGAATGTCAAATAGTGAAATCTCAGAAAGTCGCAACGACTCAGCCTGTTGACCGCAAACAACCCATCTCAACTCCAACTCTTAGTCTCCAACTTGTAAAGTTACTATTCCCTCGAGAAATCTCAAACTCTCCAAGCAAATTTCATAGCAAGAGGATACATATACAATCATCTCGTCAGAAAACTACCTTTAATGGCACATCCAATCATTATACGAGGCATGTAATATATTTATTACAACTATATACAACTGATAAAATCATTTCCTGGGTCAGCTCGATGGCGGTTATTCGCCTTCCTTGAAACTGCCCTTTGAAAAAAAAAGTTCAAACACAATAAGAAAATCAGATACTTATACATCATCAGATAATAAACAAAAAATCGAGCTAACACAATACCTCACTAGTATCAGCATAGAATATGTGTTTCATTTAGACAATCTGAGTACAACCAAACTACCATTCACAGTTATTCCACGATATTTCAACTTGACCTAAGAGGTTGAATCATAGAAGGCAAAACAATTTACAACTGCCTCTTCCCGAAGGTCTGTTAATCAGGTTCTTACAAACCACCAATACGAAGGCTAGGCTTCCCTCAACAAGCAATGGTTTAGGTCAAAACATTGACGCATTCAACACATTCTTGGGAAACTCTGGACCTGCTTACTGTATCTTATAGAAGTTAATAAACATGCATGCGTTCACCTCAATGTTGCAATTCACGTATACAACGACAAGAGCATTCGTCTTGGATTACCCGTAATTACAACATTGTTTTCAGTTTCCACAGCATTTGCATACCGATTCACATCCCACCAAAAAGTTCCGAAATGTCCATTGCTATTGCCAATGCCATTATAACTTAGAGACCTAATTTATACCTCCCACGCTTACGATGATTCCTTCATAGAAAACCTTGCTACAATTATTATTAATTTGTTGCAAAATACATTGTTGACTAACAGCTTCGGGGAATGCAAGACTCTTGTGCACTGTTCCCAAGATAGGAAGAAACATCCACCAAATAAGTTGAGCAACACACAGAGTATCATCTGAAGTAAAGTCCTGTAAGACTCCACCATATTCACCACTGAAATGAACAAGATGTCTTGCTCAAGGGTGGCATTCAAGGAATTGCCCTGATCGCCATTGCTTTCTGACGAAACTCTCTTCACCTTTCTTACATCTGTGATGTTAGACTCTTGTGACGATGCTCTAACGAAGCAAGGCTTCAAACGATTGAAGTTGAAGACATCATTCAAAATCTCTCCCTTAAGAGTAGCTAGAAGGTAGTGGTTCGATCTAGTACCCGGTGAACGACCAACGGATTACAACACTCTGCCATAATTTTGCGACTATTGGCTGTCAAGGAAGACGAAGTGGGCTTGTATAAGTATACCAGCTGTCCCACAGAGTAGAATGACAATTCTAAATCTTACTGGTGACTTTAGCCTGTCGAGCCTTTCGATTACGTCCCTGCAAAGGCAAGTTCGAATGAACTGAAGTTGCCAATGTATGGAGATGCAAACGGTTATACGCATATTCATTCGTGGGGACATACCGCACCCAATCAGTACCAAACTGGTTGAAGTTGACTCTGAGAAAGTTTGACAATGTCTGAATGTGCCTTAACCTGCAGTCTACCATGATTACAGACACATACCTAGTTATATCATCACATGCGACCATCAAATGTTTGTACCCTGTTGTTGACATAGGCATCGTTTTGAAATCCAGACTGATTTTATCAAAAGAACGATACGACGCAGGGATTCTCAAATGGAATGGCCCTAATTTGTCTAGGCTTTGTTGTAGGCACAGAAGGACTTTGAACCTTTTCAGAGTCGACGGGGTGGCTTACTAGACGGAAATATATCTGGGAATACTACGCCTTCGCTTTTAGCACGAGCACGAGTCATGACAGGATTTAGTATCTCTGTCTTCACCTGTTTGCTGTTGTTTCCAAAACAGCAGTGAACGCAAGGGAGAGAACCCTATCAATTTCAGAGTTCATCAGCTTGGGGCGCCCCAGACAAGATGATCAGCTAATGCCATCTCTGATCCCTTCTTGTAAGCAACTCTAAATATGTACTCTGATAACCTGAACAACTCTATCAACTCGAGTTTTTGGAGGCTCATGCTTCAACTTCATAATGTCAATAATAAGCTGAGTATAAACATAAGCTTCGAATTCAACTCCTCTCAACAGATGTTTGAATGCAGAAACATTAATGAGTAACCCGAATAGTTTGTCAATTCAGTCACACTGTAACGCAAACATACCTCTGGCAATATCTTAGAATAGTAACCTAAATTTGTTCTTTCCCATCAATAATTTTTTTTCTCTTAACAAATGACAGAGGAAGGGCGAACCCATAATTGCCTGAACAAAACGAGGCAACCCTCAAGCACAAGGAACTGAAAAAAAAGGCAGGGGAGATCCAGCTTGTTGATTCTACTCTTGAACGCTGATGGAGATCAAAAAAGCAGGTGGGAATACATCCTGAGGAAGCCTATTCCAGGCACGCGAAGTGCGAGGAAAAGATGAGCGAGCATAGGTTTCGGTGCGACGAATGCGTGGGAGATGCACCCGAAACGCCGGTCTGGCTGGAGAAAAGAAGAGCGATGAGTTGATGCGAGTAACCTCGAGTAAAGGAGGAACAACATCCCAAGCTCAGAAGAACATTGACTATAAAAATGTCATACTCGCTCTTCTTCAGCGATTTAAAGGAGGCAGAAAGATGATACAGATCTGCGATGGGATAGAAACTAAAGTGAGGAGGTAAGATGATCATCGTTGAATGGACTTTCTCTGGATACGATCAAGGACACTGAGAGGGATGCGAAGCCACCCACCCCATATATGGCAACCATATTCCGATAGGGAGCGGGAAGGTGTGGGGACATTTGTATAAAAGCAGAAGTAGCTGTTGGAGTGGAAGGTATTCCTTGCACGAAATAAGAGCCCAATTTTCAAGGCATTAGTAGCGATAGACTTGAATGAGAGGTTCAGGATCAGGGTTTAGTGGGTGTGGAAATTGTCATTACCAAGGATAATAGAGAAAATAACCTGAGAGAGGATCGTCAGCCACATGAAGATAGCCACGGTAGGACATCAGACAAAAAAAACACGCCGACCAGAAATCAGCAAGTTCTGAGTTTTAGATTGGTTGAAGGTAACCAGATTATCAGTGCCCCAGTTCAAAATAGAATGTAGATCACTGTGTGAGTGACCATTTTAAACATGTAGTACTTGTGAAGTATCATTATAAATGGCAAGACGACCAGGTCTTTTTTACATGAACAGAATTGAAGTTCACACATGATGTCTCTCACCTATTGAACGCTTCCTGATGTTCATCAGTCCACTGATAGTCCTTTCGTTTCAGGTCAGGCATGCAATGGTTCAGGAAGAAAGTTTAAAATTAGGTCGGGAAGAATCTGACACGTAATTCCTGCACTACAAAATCGTCTAACTGCCGGCCAATTTTGTGGAACTGGCGTGTTCCTGATTGCCCTACATCTTGCAGCGGTTGAGTAACAGCATGACCCTGCGGATTGATTGGAATCAAATGACCCATATATATACACATCAGCGCTACGAAATAAGGCACATTTCTTTGGTGATATTTTCAAACCGTGAGAAATAAGCGCCTCAAATATCAACCGCAAGTGTATTCAATGCATCTGCCTATCCTTGCTACGATAATATCATCATGATTTGGGCTATGCTCCGTGTTCGAATTAGGGATGCTAGCCAACACTCATCGATTTCGCCTTTTGAACATCCCAGTGAATTTAGCCCCTGTGGCAGATTTCAGGACAAGAACGCTCAAAATTTTCCTATTTTCCTATTGTACGCAGTAGTAGTTGTTCATTAAACCGTGGAAATGCATGGTTTATTCTTTCGATGCGATCATTTAGATATCGAAAATCCGTAACAACTCTCTTGCCATTGGTCCCCTTTTTCGGAATAAGGAAAACAGGAGAAGTGTAGGAATGAGGACCCGACAGCTAAGATACTTAATTTGGCCGTGACTGGACAATTCCCGACCCGGGCAATTCCCACCCGGACTATTCCCCCTCAACGGAATGTTTTTTTTGTGGTCAGAATTAGGGTTAGGGTTCCAAAATTAAGTTAAGGTCCACGTTAGAGTGGGAATTGATCGGGTGGGATGGTACGGGAGGGAGTTGTCCGGGAACCAATTTGACTAGTTTGTCCAACTCACGAGACACTATGTGTTTATCATTTTCAGACAACCGATAGGGTCTGATATCAAGAAGGGTTCGTCATCGTCAAGGTAATACTGCTGCAAGTTCGAACAACTAGAGAGTTCTCCATACAATGAGAATGCATGTCGATGCCCATAACTCATATCAACCACATTCCATTTCTATGCAGCCGCAGGCTGACTTTCCTCAAGATTTATGTGCTTTTTAATCACCTCAATGCTGTCAAGAAGCTAAGGGGTCAGTTTCATCCAAGTGAGGAGGAAAACGTTTCAGATTAGAGCAGCTTGATTTCCTCACGATCTTTCTCTCTACCTTCCACAGTTACCACGCAAGTATTTCCAAATATCTATCCTCCTCATCATGGTGCACCATATCAACTTACATTTGTGGTAAGCAACAGGCTCTGAAGGAGTGCCTGTATTAGATGACCAGGGATTCTTTAAAATAAAACACGTGTTGGACCCTTGTTCATTTACAACATGGCGAAGGGCACATGCCACAACTTCAGAATTGCGAGCGAATGCAGGTACTCGAACCTTCAGGTTTACATATCACTTGACCGGGATATATGGTCACCTTGTGAACAGGTCTCATTGGCATGACCTAATCTGAAAGCAATTATGTGACAAATCCAGGTACCATTAAGTCCTTCACAGTCTTAGTTCCTCAAATAACATCCACTCCTGTCCAAATTTCTCAGGCATCAAAGCAATCGATTTGAAAATCATGACCCTGCATGTGTACCAAACACAATTTAAAAATTTAATGGGTTATGTGAATTTCGCCGAGGACAAATTGAGGCGTGTAGCACCGCTATCGAATTACAGCAGCATACCCTTGTCATTCTTAAATCACCTCGGGCAAAATTTCGCTCGTCTAATTGTAACTCTACACACACTCTCTCTCCCAATACTGCGCTTTGCATTGCTGCGACTTTCTTGCGGGCGTTGAACACTGGGCATCTATGTTCGAACGTCTCCTGAAAAGCGGTTTGCTTTTCCGCAACTGCAAACCTCAGAATGAACCATGTGTAACCCAACTATCGGTGTTGTGTGAGGGATGGAGATTTTGAGGGGGTGGAAATGTTGAGCATGTTGCTGCGAACTAGGCCTATAAGTATTCAATGCACATTGGCGAGCGAAATATCCTCGGTACACATTGATAGCAGATAATATCAGACCTGAAATCCTGATGCTGGCGTTCAAATTTCCCATCCCTCATTTATCGCTATAGCGCTTTCAGCATCCTGAGAGGGATTCTCACCCTTCTGCATTCAGTGATCGCCTTTTTTTTTTTTTTCCGTTGCCTTGGGTGTGTCAAGCTTAGCTTCAAGAGCTTCAATTTCATTGTAGATCTCTTCTACTTCAGAAGAGGTTACTGGTGTTTGTCGACTACGGTTAGTGGCTCCAGGATGCATGCCCATGACAAATTTGATTTCAGGGGACCTGGATCTCCGTTTGTGAATATCTATATAAACACTGGACTTTGCCACAAGTTGCTGGAGGTGAAGCTCACTGGACTTGACAGTAACACGCTGATCTGCAATTGCGCTGGAAGAAATGTTAGGCATTTGTCGCAGATCTGTTGCTCACTATAGCCCAATGGCAAGGCCATATTAGGTTATTAGCCAAAATGATGAACTTTAGCAATATACGGAAATTTATCCGAGCTCGTGAAGTAGAGTGAGGAGGACGGAGGCTACAAACGAGAATATAGTCAACCATCGTCGGTTTCGGGTGGACAATCAAGAAGAAGAGCGCACCTAAAAAAAGACCACGACGTAGTGATAGTCCTTCAAAACATCAACTAATACGCGTGAGGGGTTGCTTTGAATAGTCTTAAGAGTTTAGGACTTTGGACCTGGACTCTGATATTCGACCAGGTAATAAGGGCCTAGGCTAATGTGACGTCGGGTTGATTGTATTGTAGATGAAGATTGTTTTTGTTATATGAGCTCGACGCCTCGTCTGTGCTAACGGTCCATATAAAACTGATAGGCGCAATAAGATGTCCACCTATGTACCTAAGCCCGCGTGAACTCGACCAGAATGTGTATCCAACGCCATACAGTAAGCCATACGACGTGCAACTAAGTGAATGGGGGAGGGGGAAGAGCGTAACCCAATGGTATCTACTATTTGCCACTCAATAGGTAGGTAACACCCCAGGTTTGTTCTACTTTCCCGCTTTTTCGATCTGTTAAGGACATGTTTTCTGATAGTCGGCCGGTAATAGTCTCGGTAACTTTCCTTTTTCTTACTAAAGGCTTTAACGATATCAGCATACTAATATGCAACAGATTCTGTTCATTGGGTTGAAATTAACCGTTGTTCTTCTGAGAAGAGATTTTGAGACCAATGTGTTCCAACAACCATTCGTTCCAAATGAAATCATGCTGTTTTTTACTGTGAGTGCTGGAGAGGACTTTTTCTTTCTATGTTCGAGATTTCTCATCCATGGATGGTCACTTCCTAGCATATCATGATTTTATAGTGAAACAAGAAGATACATAGGTAATCGCCCTTTTAATAACTAATATGGAATTTCTTCAGCGATTCCAAGTAGTTGGAAGGATAATGTGGTGATTGCACAAATGTTTATTGAATGAAAATGAAAGTCCTTTACTTCAATAAGATACGCTAAGCACAGAAACCAGGAAAGGTGGATATAATTTTGAGCGATTGAAAAGTATGATGTTGCTAATTTAAAAGGCAAATTTCCGCAAAGAAATATCCCATTTTATTTCTATTCATCTCCCTTTCAGTCAGTTCGTGACGCGAAAATTAGGTATTTCAAGTGTTGCCATTTGCATAGAACTATTGGAACGAATGCAGTTTTATTTCGAATTGATCTGAAGGTTTCAACGTTGTTCACTGTTAATTTTGGGATTACATGCCAAGGAAAAGTCCTTCAAAATGTCTTTGATAGCTATTTCTGTTTTACTAATATAGGTGAACACACAGGAGTTTTCCCTGGAGGTGAGACTCTCTCCACAAATTCAGTGTCTTGCAGTGCGATTCGAGACTTGGTACATATAGTCCACTTTTGTTCGTGAATCTGTAGAAGGTCACTGGAGGTCTTCGAGATCATTTGAGGTCAAATTGAAAACAGTGTCCAACTCGGATGAAACCAATACATATATATATTATACTACATACATAGATGTCAACTTTGTTGTGTCCGTTCAAATGAAATTTGGTACATATAGTTTTTTTAACTTTTGTGAATATGTAGAGGCTCATTTGGAGGTCATCCAACGTGAAATTCCCGCAGCTACCGATACATTTCCGATCGCGCTTGTTTCGTACAGTAGAAATTCCACGGTGGAACTTTCTCTGGCCCATTTCTGTTTATTGACAGCTTACCTTGTTTGGCACTAATGAGATTCGGACAACCATATTCCCACTATAATTTGGTAGGCTTTAGCATTGTGTTAAGGTGCTGACGGTCTCAAACATCGGCAATAATGATACCCAAATAGTTGTGCCTCCTCGCTATCTTATTATCAGTGGTTGATGGTAATAGCCGCGAAAACATATTAGGATCGTACTGATCCGGAGCCATATAGAGTCAATTAGAGAAGCGCAAATTGAGTCCCAGTTCACGGCGTTCTCGAACAAGGCTGCAAGTTGTAGTGTCAATCTCTCTACTATTGTGGGACTATCTTGAGGCAAATCAGTGAATTGGAGCCAGTGAATTTCCAGCTTGACTACTATTACAGTAATTTGGAAGATTATTCTCAGTTGCTTTTTTCTAGTATTTTTGGAAGAGTTGTCGTTTAGGTGAATTGGATTTGAAATGGAACTCAGATTCAATGTCTCATTACAGCACTAGACTGGAGATGGATAGACGCAGACAGTGTATATTTTTCCGTTACAAAACTAAAACAGTAGAATGAAATATATATATATAAAAAAAACTTACTCACGAAGTGTTTCAGAGTAAATAGCTATACAATGTATTGTATGTGTTCCAGAATGAATGACTAAAACATATACCGGAATGCGTTTTCTGTACAGGCTGGGAAGAGAGACACCGAACGAATTGAAAGAAATCATAGAGCTGTGCCCTGACAAGAATAAATCCTTGCCGGAAAGACATCTTCTTGGAAGAATATTCGACCGTGAACAACTCTTTGAAGAGAAATGTCACGCCATTTAAGTGCATTTAGCAGGTATATAATACGGATCATCAGTGGGGCGTAAATCCCTTTGCTTTCTCGGCCAATATTCTCCCAGTGCTGAAATCGTAAGGCAAGATTATAATATTTCACTGTGAGATACAGGGAAAAACTTGACCCATCCTGCGGCCCTTCCCACCTATCGGACTTAAATCGCTTTTGAACACAGAAATTTTACTAAATTTCATTTACAAAATGTATTCCATTTACATATGCATGGACTAATGTATTGTAATAAATACCGCTAGTTAAGTAGTTACCTGTATATACCCATGTGGCCTAAATTGGCAACTCATTCAATGGCCGCTGACTTATTATGGAATAGAAAAAAACTATTTAGATAGCATATAACTCATTCCAACCGTGAAAAGGCTTATTAGGCTTTATATATTTGTCTCTGTGCTGTGTAGAGTATGTTAGTCCTGGCTGTCACTACCTTGGCCTGTGCACGCCTCTGAATCATATCATATACATCTTAAAGTCTCAATAGAACTGTGTGACCTCTAATGTTGTAGTTCCCTGATGAGCTTCTTTTCCCACCGCATAAGTTCCTAAATGTTTTTTCCACTCCCTAAAAAAGACCACCGGCCAGCCCGGGAGGTCTGACCCCGACTCCCATCCAGGACTGACGTCCTCCTGGAGGAACTTGGCCTTGAAACAGGTAAACTGAATGATCCCATTACAGAGCATGGCTTATATAATCTTTGTGAGACTGATAGCATTCATGTAACACTTCGGTCTGAGTACACCTATTTTTTAGGTGTAGGCAACTCTTGTTTGCCGCCGGGAAAGGTGCCCCCTCCGATCTTTTGGGTGCCTTTAGTGACGTTCTATGCGCTTTCCCAGGACCTCTTTTGCCTGTAACATTTTGCATCATTCCAAGCTCTCGGGGTCGGTCGCCGGTTCTTCTGAGGACTCCTGGTAGGTCCTGTGTTCACCCCGGCTGCGCCTTGATACCATGGGTTCCTTTTTCTTGGGCAAGAGGATACAGGGGGAGTCGGTGCACTGCAGGCTGCAGTCAGATAGTGCAGAGGCGCGAACCCCAGGGTAGCGCCTGGACGGCTGCCTGTCATCTGGCGAAACATCCCGAGCACCCTCCTCTGCTAGTTCGCGACTAGATGTCACTCCTAGGGTGGTGTTTTGGGGTCGCCCATTCGAGTTCCGCTGCTCCTGAATTAGTTCTAGTCCATGTCTTGTCGGTGTCGTGGGCCTCTCCACTGCCGCCCTGCCTTTCCTCCCTTCTTTCCCTTCAATTACCATGTTATTCCCTTTTTCTCATACGCCACCTACCTGCAGCCCCTAATGTGACATCTGGTCTCTTTTCTCTTCTCTTTCGCGAATCTACGCGGTCTCCACCGCAATCGCAATCATGTTCCACCAACTACTTATTGCCCAGCATCCTATCTATCTTTTCACACTGAAACACCGTTTAAATTTCCTCTTGATTTAACACATCTCCAGTGCCTAACTACATATCTAACTGTTTTCATTTCAAAGGCTGGAGTTTGGCCTTGTGCTTCAGCATCCCTGTCAGCCCGCCTTTCTAATTTGATCCCCCTCTTTTTGTTATGGCTTTCACTTCTCTGGCTCAAATCCCTCTCCTACTAAGTGTTCGGTTGTGTCTACCGTTCTCCCCCCTCATTGTAAATTTATCGAGGCTCTATTCTCTCATCTCACCCCTGCTGTTGAATCCCTAATTCAACGATACAATGACTGTGAAATTTTCTATACTAGGTGATTTCAATGTGCAAAAAAAATAATTTTTTTTTTTGCAAAGGCTCAATTTCCCTCTACTGGCTCTGATAGATCCGGTGTTGAAGCAGAGTTTTTTGCTATTACCACGGGCTTCACCTCCTCGCTCCTCTTCTCCACCCTACCCAGATCGGCCTCGACTCTGCTAACATGTTAGATCTCTTTTTCTCACCACTCAGTCTCTTATTTACAGTCCAGGCCCCCCCCACTGTCCCTGCCACTATGGCTCTCTGCCCATTGCCTCTTACCGGTCTCACCCATCTAATCCCTCTAACCCAAGCTCCCCACCAAAGGCAGAAACTCTGGAACTACTCCAAAGCTTACTGGTTTGGTCTTCGGGGATTTTTTCAGACTTCCCGTGGGATTGAGATGAAATTCCTTTCTCAGATGATCCCTCCACCTCTGCTTCTGCTATCTCGGAAAATTATTCTTATGGGAATGAAACAATTTTATTCCCTAACTCTAAGATAGGTCCTCGTCATAAACTTCAAGCGATCATCAATGGTACCACTGCCGGCCAGGAGAGAAGAAGAAAGGAAACATTAAAAAATGAAAGTTTTTTGACATAGGAGTAGGGTGAGGCTTGGAAATCTTTCATCGGTCCTGGACCACCCGTTCGGAAAACCTGGACTCACCATCGGGGGAAATCCTGGAGCCAGCACTGGTACTGACATCACTCAACATTCTTATGCATCGGTCTACTGGCCCCGCATTACGTTCCTGTTTATTTGCACTGACCTGCACTACATTCTTGTGTCAAATTCGCACATTACGTTCGACACTACTTATTTCAGCTAAAGCGTTAGCACATTCTTTAGGGAATGCCTGGGTTCGTGATGGCGTCTTGATGGACCTTTGCATGTATGCGAGGCCGTCACGAGATGGAATTCGCGCTCATCGAAACGCCCTCACAGCCGGATTCGACAATGCGGGAACGAGGTATTACGGACATTATTTGAATATCTGAGCGCGGGAATTGTGTTCCTATTAGCGGTGATGCTCGTCCAAGTGTTTGAACGCAAATTCAATGGTTTCCCAGTGTAGACGTTGAGAGCCCGTTACATTTTCTTAACAAAACGTTGATCCGACTGATAATGGTGTAGCAATGCAGAAAATCTGGTGGAGGGGTTGGATATGACGCAGTAGATAATCGGGAATATCAACGCCTTAACACTAGAATAGGTCAGCAACCAGTTTCATGTAGGGGAAGCATTGCTTCTTCGTCCGTCTCATTTAGAAGCCCAAGTTTATTATCAATGGTTGTGGCCCACAAAAATTGGACATTAGGCCTAGGGCTACTGGTTGTCTGATCTTTGGCTAAACCAGAATGTTGAGAATATAGACTGTTTTAGACCCTTTTCTGAACTACAGCATTCTTCACATTTCTCTTCAGGTGCCGTCGGGCCTAAGTATGTAACTCAGAGGGCGTATAACAAACGTTAAAGGTAGAGACGACTAACCTGTTGCAAACGAGTCAGAAATACCATTAGCCAGTTGTGGGAAAGAGGTGACGGCCTGGAGGGGGCAGAGGACTACGGTGGAATCCATCAAAAAATCAAGTGGACAGGCTAATCATTATCACTCACAGCTGTAATTCTGTCCTGGCAGAAAGACATTACTTGGCGAAGGGAATAGTGTAGTTAAATTAATGGGTGTGTGCATGTTTTAGCTCAAACCAGCTACTTGGTTGAGCTATCTATCTAGCAATCCTATCCTTCCGCAACAATTTTATTCTTTGGACCGTGTTCGCCAGTATTTCGCGGATGTTGGCCAAGCTTGACACAATGTTCTTCGACCACATGGACATTTCTTACCTCAGGAAGGTTAAGGTCAAAGGTCTTTTAAAAAAGGACACGACAGGAAGTTGTGTGCAAAAATCAAAATGTATATACCGATTGTCCTGGATCAGTAATTGTTCCTTGGGGGAATTTTATGTTGAATTGGACATTTGTCCAAGATTCCTTTGAGCTGAGGAAATATGCTCTGTCTGCCAGTAACCCACCTCTAGCGAAGGGTAGTCCAGGCATGTGGTTTTCACAGAAATGCAAGACATTGCAAGACCTGCTTTGTGGGGCAGTCCATTCGGTCTAGGAGTTTCAGATCTATCCCATCTTCTCTGTGTAGCATCTCTGCAAGCATGGAGGTGAAATAGAATTGAGCAAAAGAGAAAAACTTCTTTGATACCTAGCTTATCTATCTGCAAGACAATTTGTGGCCTATTTTGCATCAATTGCCTGAAAGGTACTTGGGGCTGCCCTTTTAGTTTGAGTATTATGGGTATCACACATATGCAATGTAGTTGAAAATTGAATAGGTGCTGTAAAGCTTGTGATAATTTGAAATGGAACGGGCAACTGGTGTATCTGTTAGTTGGTTGAAATAGTTAATTAAGTAATAGATCCTGGACTCGATGCGCTGTGACCACAAACTTCTAACCTTGATTATGATTGATTAGTTGACTGGGTGTGTACAGCTGGCTGGGTAAATTCATAGAGATGAGTCTGTGTTGTGACCATTCAAACTTAAGTGCCTGATCGACTCGTTGGGCATGACGGTGAAACACCTTCTCCTATGAAGAACAAGTTCAGAATCTCTCGAAATGGTGCAATAATAGTCCTTGAGGGTGAGCTGTCAGCTTGGCGGATGCATGCAATATAATGTTATTAGAGTTAAAACAGTAACATTTGGTTAAAAGAAGTATTATGGCCCCCGAAACAGTCCGTTCTTCGATGGGATGTCCACCAAACTTGGACACAATGTTCGATTTACCCCTAGACTCTTCGACCTTGTGAGGTCAAGTTTTGGGCAGGGTTTTTCCATTAAAGGACATGATAGGCCATTTGGGTTAAATTGCCTTTTCTCCCCAGTTGTTTGTTCTTCGATGGATGTTAGTTCAATTTCATCGACCTGCCGAGGACATCTTGACCATGCTAACTACGCACAGGTCGCTGAAATTGGGACACGATTCACCATTGTGTGAATTGCCTTTAAGCCCCTGATTGGTCATTCGTTATGGATATTAACTACCCGTACTTACAATGTTCATTGACTGCTGAGGGCGTCCTTTGGCTTTGCTAAGTCAGGTCACAGGTCCCTGAAACTCCCCTGCCGAAAATTACGAATCCGGTCTCAAACATTTTTTACCAGATCCCCCCCCCATCCTTATCAACAATAACATCGCAAAACATGGGATGAACTGGTTGCGTGTTTCAAATATTGCTGACAGTCTTAAAAATTAGCCGCCAACGATATTGAAGATGTGGGGAATCTGAACGAATCTGTCGATTCCCCTGAATCTGTTCTTGTGAGAGCATGGCGAACTTAAAACTACGAATGGCTTATTTGTATATTAAACATATTTTATCTCTTCGAATTCAAAGAATTGTAAGTTCAAGAATTAGAAGCAGTATAGATTTACAACATATACGGCCGTTCTCAAATCTAAAATTAAGTAATTGATTTGATTTATTTGATTTGCTTGGATGTCTTCTTGACTGTGGCTGACCTCATGGTGTCTCAACCAGCTCCTGATAGCTGTTGTTTATCCCGGTCCATACAGGCTCGATGATCCTCCGCACTGGAGTGTGGTCCCTAATCACCGGCTGCCGCGTGGTTGAATTCCAAACTTGTCGCGAAATCCTCGCCCGACACAGTCGATTGATACCCCAATCAGATCAAAACGAGCACGGCATTCGTCGCTCTCCACGTCGAAATTTATTCTCGAATCCGCTCCACGACTTTTCCTCAAGTTTCTCAAAAGTGTTGAGAAAATTACCTAATTTACGACCCGGCAGAAACAATTATGGGCTGCGTTCGGTGAATCAAGTCTCTCGATTATCTTCCTAGTCCGGGATGGACCCCATTTATATCGAGCGCAATAATCCTCCCAAAAAAATAGGAATATTATTCAGAACTGTCTAGAAACTTCTTAAAATATGGCAATTCAAACATTTCTGACGAAAAGCACTCGCCTTTCTCGTTAGGTCTGTTCTCGACAAGACGACCGAATACCACAGACGTCTGATCAGGTCCGTGTAGTGTATTTGAAGTACATCTTAGCTCTGACGAGAAACAGTCTAGAAACACGTATAGTATGCCGCGGTTCCAAACTAGAGAAATCTCCAAACGGACGGATGTTCTCCGCCATGTATGGGTCACAGCTCCGTGGCTAGACAACCGCCCGGATAGACGCGCGTAAGAAAGTAAGATGGAAGAGGCATTCAAGGATACACGTTAATTCTGACAGTTTAGTTACACTGTTTCATCGACTGCTGAGGCATTGTTTACTTGTGTAAAGGGCAAAGTCAAAGGTAATTAAAAGGGCAAATCAGGTCATTTGAGTGATTACTTTATTCCCCCCAATGGTTATTTTTGATGGTGGTTGGCCAAAACTAAGCACAATGTTTATAATGCTAGGATCTTCGACCACACGAAAATTGTTGTTTTTTTTTTTTTTTTTTTCCCGGGGGAATTAGTATTCTCTATGGATGTGACCAAAAAATAGGTACAATTGATCGTTGAGCCATGCATGGTCAAGCGGCGAAAGTCATTGGAGCGGCGCAACAAGGCATTGTGTGAAATTGTCTGCTCAGCCTCCATTTGATCATTCTTTGATGAGTGTTACCAAACGTGGCCACAAGTTCAGTGAGCGTTGGGGACATTCGGAAATGTAAAGGTCAAGGCAAACGGTCATTAAAGGGTCCCATAAACCATTGTGTGGGAAATTGCCCATTTGGGGCCCACATTTGGTCATTTTTCTAGGGATGTTAGTCCAAAGTTGGACACTGTGTTTTGGGCTGCTAGGCATGATTACCAGGTGAAAGGTCAACAAAACAGTACAATAGGCCACCAATTGGTCATCTTGCTGGATTTGTTTAATCAAACTAGGCACGTTCAGGACTATTGGGACATCTATGGCCACCTGCAATGGTCATGAAGGGGCGCTTTGAGCCTTCGTGTGAATTACTGCAAATGGAATGAAAAAGAAAAAATATGTTTTTTGAGTGGTTAATCCTCACAAGTTGAGGATAGTAATTAGCAATTAGTGAAATATTGCAACGAAATGCATCTTCCTTACAAAGAGCAATGGTCGTGATGGTCTGAAAACATCAACACAAAACTACACGTGTGCTTTCGTTATGAAAATTTGTGCATTTAGCGGTTTTGGAGTTGCAAGCACCATCGGTGCGCTGTTGTTGGATTTGGTCTATCATTTTCTTCCTACTCTTTACTGACGTAAGTATGTAGCCAAAACTGGAAGTGATGATGACAGAGTGCTCTGTTGTGAGACTGTGGACAAATTAATGAGAAGAAAAAAAAAAGCTCAATGAGAATGGACCCACAAACAATTGATGAGAATCAATTGACATCTGAACCAAAATTACCACTACCACAACAAACTCAGTTTGCCAGTGTTGAGCTGCACCGGCCTGCCTAGATTTATTCAATAGCCAATGAGTGGCGTTCATTCCAACATGCCTCACCCGTTTTTATCAAAACGAACAATGCCGATTAGCAATAAAACGCCTGAATCTGCCATTGGTGAAATATTTCCCCCCAAAAGTATCTCTCCTTAAAAGGATAATTGGATGCTTGAAAGTTAGAGAAAAACTAAGGTACGCACAATCCATTCGCAATTGTTATACAGAAACCGTAGAAACAGCGTATCGCCAATGCTAAATCAATACTGCTGTTTCACCTCAGGTGTCCAAATGGGTCTCATGCATCGAAATTTCATTTATTTTATAGGCCTGACATCAGTATAATACCAGGCATGATTGGCCAATGTATTCCGAGGTACATTATTCACATTATAAAAGCAGATTCAGACATTAGATCATCTCGAGTGTAGAACAAAATTAATATTGAAATCCGTGTACCAAATACCTAAAGTATCAGATTAAATTAGGATGGATAGTCATTGCAATGAATCGTTATATATCTTACATACATGAGAGAGTAAGGGTTAAGTGGGGTGGGAAGGTAAATGGTTAAGGTTACGGTTAAGATTAGGAGTTGTTCACCGGGGTTCATGGAGGCGTTATTCTCCTTCATTCATTATTCATTATTTATACATTTGTTATCTGTATACACTTCAAGTCATACTCATTTTCACACTGGAGTGACCAACTGGATAAACTCGTCAAGGGTCCTATATCACTTGTTTCACTTATTGACTCTTTCCACTTATCCATTTTCATAAGAAAAAAAATGCAATAGATGAAATGGAAATGAAATTGAATAGTGTCATAGTCAGATGATGTTTTGATTTGATGTTACGGGTTCAGGAAGCCACTTCAGGCTCATCTATTATCCTTGGCCGTGGATGAGCACCGTGTACTCGCCTTCTCGTCTTGACCAGTGCTCAAATAAATACAGGGCAGATGTGTCAGCAATCCCAACCTGCTCACGGAAGCGCTATTTTATGCCCCGTCCGAAAAAAATAAACTTCAGTGAACTCAGGAAAAGCGGAGTACAATTGTGACTGCCCACAGCCGATCGATGCATAAAAGCAAGATCCATGAAGTGAGACCAAGACATCACCCGCGCAAGTTGCAAGTAAAGTCACCTTCGAACCGTAATAATGCTTGCCAAAGTGTCAATGTGATACCACTCTACCACTCTCAGGCCGGTAATAAGAACGTTTGCGGGCCCCCACATGCTCATTTTTAGCAACATAATCCACATTGTCTCCTGCGCAATGTGTGCGTTTGAGATACAGCACCATTGGTGATCTTGTTTATTTAGTTGGATGTTTTTGTACTTTGTTAAGTGTCATTTTGGCATGAAAAATATGGGCAAGGGTTCACTGTGCATAGTTGCATTCTTTTTGGCTTGGGCAGAGAAGTGGGTTTCGGAGAACATCAGTTATGAATATAATGACAAACTCTTTCTGGAGCATTTAAGGGCAACGGTATATAAACGATTTATTCTCTTTCAGAAAAGAAGGCTTCGGTGGCATGAAAAGCCACTCTGTCGTCTTGAAAAAGATGGGGTGTTTCCAGGCTAGTTTGAGGTAGTATGGATTGTCGCAACTCGATCTTTCGGCTTGTATAAGAAATATAATGTTGAGTGGTCCGAAAAGATCCGTTTTATTGCCCAGGGACGTTTTATAGCTTGTCTTTCAGGTGTACCTCACTATTCGGTAAAACACATGTAACAATCACTGTGTGATTTACAGCTGCTACAGAACATCTGTTACAGCACAGGTCCATAAACTTCCAAGCCCGAAAGTATTCGTTATTCCTGCGGAAACGCCAACTTCAAGTTCGCAGTGGTTGCCAATGGGAGCTCGAGAATTAACACCCAGTAAATATACTCCTTTGTTTGTTGGTTCGATACCAGGGGTGTCGATGTTCCGTTTTCGTTATGAAGTTTTTAACGACACATGAATTTACGAGGTTCGATTTCCCGGGGGCCGTCTTGTTCCCGAGGGGGTCAAGAATAATCAAATTTAAGGAAAACGGGGAACATCGAACCCTGGGAACATCGAACCCCTGTGATCATCGAACCTAGGGAAATCAACCTTCAGGAAAATCGAACCTCGGGAGCATCGAACCCCGGGGACATCGAACCCGGGAACAGTGCAAACCTAGCCCCGTTACCAGTGGCAATCCAAATGTCAATGGCTCTGTTTCAAGTGTTCCAATTCTGTCTTGCCTGAACAAAGTTCAGGAAGAGTCAAGAGACCAAATGGCGACCCCGCTTTGTGGGGTGTGTGTGTGGGGTGTATGCATCAGTATGTAGTGTGAGTGTGGTGTGTGTGTGTGGTGGTGTGTTGTATGCATGTATGTGTTTGTATGTATGATGTACGTATGACGACTACCATCGTGTCACGTGAATGGGTTCGCCCACTGATTGAGTGATGTGGGTTAGATAAAAACACCTCAAAGTTTGCCCGCCTGTGGGTGGTTAGCGTGATATTAACAATTAATAGAGTCACATAATATTCTGACAACAGTTTGAGGCCCATCAGAGGAAATGGCCGTCCAATGAAATTTGGTTTTAAATTGTATTCAACAACTAGTTTGCAGTTGACCTACAAATGACCACTGTTCGTTAGCCAGGTCTCGAAATCATATGGTTCAGCAAACCATTTAAAAAAAACTCAAGAGGGGGGAGTATTATGCCTGCAGGAGTTGTCTCTGAGGACCAACAGGGGAATCAATAGGTACTGAGGGGGCCATCGATTTCTGTCAGGTATTGGTGGTGTCCCACTGACCTATTCATTATTAGTGCCATTCATGGAGGTAAATTAAACTGAGCACAAAACCAATATAAAAATGAAATAAACCATGAGCTCTTGATTATTTGACGTGCTTTAGTGATAGCTTATCGAGAGTTATTCGGGGAAACCAAATGGAAAGAAGCATGTGCTCTGTTTGACTGTATTCAAAGGCCTTTAAAGGGCACGCCACATTGATGGTCTGAGTTTTGGTCTGATTCATCATTAGGGAAAGGTGGGTCAGATACTGAACCATATCTGACACTTGCGCAGCACAAAATGGCCCATTGCAAATTTACCTTTTAAGCTATGTGAGACGCCTGTCTGCACCAAGTATTTCTGGCAAATTTGGTTAAATAGATAGCTCTACCACATCCGAATGTGTAGTTGTAACTTCCATAATAGTCGTTCCGAATACCTGATAAAAGGAAAACCCCAGTGCCTACGAGTGGCCTGGGGGTTTTCCTCTTCATTCCCACTGTAAGAGTTCGTCTCGTCCATGACTAAAGTGGAGATCATGAAAGCCTTCTGAAAAGGAAACTGAAATATACCCCGCAATGTTATAAGAGAGACCTGACCAAGGGCAACCTGGCCCTATGAAGCAAACAAGAGCACACATCAAGGTGAAAAATGTTGGATGTCGATGGAGAGAATCGGGCTATATGGAAACTAGTGTGTGATCAGGCGCACCAGATTCTAATATATTATTCTTACATAAGGTCTTCTTGGATTCTGCAGTATGTTGTTGGTAGTGAAGATTTCTACACCGTTGTGCTTGTGCCAATGTAGGGTGATCTGCAAAAAAAACACCTACCGGAGACAGACGTGGTCTGGTAAGGTAGAATTGAACAAATGCATGGGTGAGGGAGGCAGAATACTAGCGTTGTCTGATTAAGGGAGGAAAGGAGTTATTGGTCACTGTCATGTCGTACGAAGGTGAGGTGTCGTAGAAAAAGCTGACAATAATAATGTCGGGTTGCCGAGCGACTTGCGAGGCCTGGATAACAGCTGTAAGATAAATGCGAAGATCACTGTAGCGAAGTGGGCAATGAAATGAGCTCCCGAATAGTTTGCGTAAATAGATCCCGTAAAGGCTGCGAGATAACGGTGTGAATCATGGTGCGACATGTTAATACCGTGCCCTGTGGGCTAGCAGGAGGCAATGAAACGTGAGAGAGGTTGTTTTCTCGAGCTGGCAGGATGAATGCCGAAGTTGAGGTGAAATTCCAGTGATGAATGTGGGCTACAATAGTTCAACACATCTGTGTGAGTGTCGTGAAGGTTGGAATGTAGTGGCTGTCGTATTGCAGTGAGTCGCAAGCTGAGCCGGTTATCAGTACCTGTTACGTGCGTGGAGATGTCGCTGAAAGGCAAACGAAGCCTAGAATGCAGCGCAACTGGTGCAAGCGTTGGACTATGAACATGTAAACAATGCAGAGTGATAAAATTGACGTCGAAAGCAATGAAAAACAAGAGTTGATCCGCCTGAAAAAAAGATAATAACAGTGACCCACCTAGAAATGAAAATGGTGATTGGAGGCTTGAATATGTGGCAGAAATTGTCGTCGATTATGTCGATCAGGGTGGAAATGAATAGTGTCCGTCATTACCGGGGGAGACGACATGCTGGAAAAGGAAGAATCCTTTGAGTTGCCAGATTGAAATGAAATGTCAAGAGTTGGCGTTGCCACAGCTTTGGTCCAGATGTTCAACGGAACGGACAGAAAGATAAACATCCGCATTAGTGGGGAACTGGCCACATAATCATAATCATAAACCGATTTCATTCATAACTTATTACGAACTCATCTCGCAAATACTGTTACACATATTTCCCTCACCTGGTATATGAACTAGCTTACTTTCCCCTTTATGCGTTTTACGATCAGAATCCTGGCCCCTGTACTAGGCTTTCTCATTTTGTATTCCTATTGACGTATCATATTTCCGACCTTCCCTGAGCATATTCTGATTGCAAAAAGAGATATGTTTACACATTGGACCGATCATACTGCTATGATTCTAGAATGCCAATTGCATCTCAATGGATGACATGGGTGACCATTAACTTTTTATCTATTCTATAATATTACTAATCGTGTGCTTGTCACCATTACAACTGATCATGGCTTTGTTTCAGAATTCCTTCTCTATTCTTCATATCAATATTCGTAGTATAATGGAAACATTTCTATTCATTTCAACTATTTTGAGTAAATGTTATTGTAAATTAAATTCTAGCTTTAACTGAAACGGTTGAGTGATCGTAGCCCCTGTAATCTGTTAATGTTGGATGGATATGACTTACTAGTTAATAATTGAGAGCATAGGGGAATTGGCGGTGTTGCAATCTTTGTCAGGAATGATCTAAATGTCAAGTTGAAGCCCAGTTTAAATGAGCATTTGAGAAATAGTGCTGAAACTATTTTTTGTTGAGATTAAAACTTCTAGAACTAGAAATATTCCTTGTGGAGTGGTATACCGACCGCCTGATGGACAGGTGAAAAGTAGGAAAATTTACTTTAAGAGTGATTTCAATTTGGGCCGTTTGAAGGTAAATGAGTGGCACACCACATCGGGAGCTTATAGATTCGATGTCACTCTACTCATTCATTCCAATAATTTCCAAGCTACCAGAGTCACGGAGATGTCATCTTCTCGGATTTTTTTTTCTTTCACTAATTTCCAGTGCTGACCAAATTGAGTGGTCTTTTTGAAACCGATATTTCTGCCTTGCAACACATAGAATAGATTAGGGCACCCTCAGAAATTTTCATCTAATTACTTCTCGGTAATATTGAAAGTTTGAAAACTGAGCCTTCTATTGACTGGTCCCATGGTTGTGATGATTCTGACCCCGAAACAGCCTAAAGTATTTTTTTCCGACAAACTATCAGTCAGACTTGAATAAATCCCCATGGATGACAAACGGACTTCTTAACACTATTAGGCGAAAACGAACGGATTTACATCTAATATATCCCTACCTATACGATTTCAGAAATAGTAAATTCAAACGACATTTCAGAAGATTTAACAATTATTTCTCATCAGTGGCAGAGGAATGGGTACAGCGAATCCCAGATGGTCACCAAGCTCCATTAAAATACATGACTTTGTATATTCATTCGTTATGTTCCACACTACTGAAGAAGAGTGCGGCTAGTATTACTAAATCTGAACATTGAAAAGAGCTATGGATATGACAAAATATCGAATGATATTCTGAAATACATATGAGAGGTCATAATGCGACTGTTGACACAGTAATTATTATTTCCTCATCAAAAGGTATATTTCCAGATCAGTTGAAAATCGCTGTAAAATTGTTCCAGTTTTCAAGGCTGGTGATTCAAAGCTCTTCTCAACTTGGGGACTATCACCGTCCTCCCGTCAATTTCGAAAGTTTTGGAACGTTTGGTGTGTAAATTAATACAATTCGCCTCTATACTCACAACATTCTTCATGCTATAATCAGTATGACTTTCGTGAGAATCATTCAACCAGCATGGCTGCTCCTGAAGCTCATTGACAAATACTCTACGGCTTTGATAATAGGCATAAAACCGCTGCATCCTTTATTGATATCTTGAAAATCCTCGAACACTATGGATCACAGTATTGCTATTGGATACGTTATTCGCGTATGTCGCACAATTGGTTCAAGCTACTTGTAAAAATCGTCAGCAATATTCGCATTCTACATACTTCATCTGCCATGTTGACTAACATTATTTGGTGTACCACCGGGTCCATCTAGGAACCACTGTTGTTTATCCTATACATTAATGGTATCTTGCTCATCTAGAAAATCCACCTCATTTCATTTGCGGATGACACTACCTTATTTTTATAAAAGAATAATAATCTAGCATATATATTGGCAGGTGCCGACCATTGAATTTTATTATATTTGTGATTGGTTCAGATCGATAGTTTGTTTTTTAAATTAAAATAAAACAAAGCTAAGAACTTTTTTATTACAAATACAGATCCGGTGATATTTCAGCTCTATTGAACGGGATATCAATCGCTGCATCCCCCAATGTAACGTTTCTGGGTTTACAAGTCGATTTGAATTAGCAGCAGCATACTGCAAATGTCACTACTGAAATATCTAGAATAAATGGTATCATAAATCATTTAAAAATTATACACCCCAGAGATACTCTCCTGACTTTATATAACATGGGCGAGCAGGATTTGTCAACCCGGGTGGCGCGGGTCACCAACTAATCGGAACGCCACCATGGGTTGGCGCGGATCGTACGAGAATATTTGGGGTTTTGATACCTCCCAAACCCAAATCGCCGGAAATGACCTCTCCGGAGCCTGAGAGGGATCATTCATACTCATTGTCGCAAATTCACCGGAATAACACAGATGGAGGCTAACAATCCTCCCCTTTAGTTGTGACCCCGGGTTTCTCCTTCGTCCTAATTAGTCACACAACGTATAGTAGAAAATTAGGGGAAATAACACAAGGCACTCAAAGAGAACTACTGAGAGGTTTCTGAAAGTTCAAAACAGCGAAAACTGTATATTAACAATATTTGATCTCTGCAAATTTCAGAATTTTGATCCAAAAATTTGAATCATCGCAGATTTACAACATATACGACCGTTCTCAAATCTTAACCATCGAGATTAACTAACGCGGCGCGTGCCGGCTTTCGATGTCTTCTTGACTGTGCTGACCTCCTGGTATCGTCAACCAGCTCCTTATAGCTGTGCGGATATCTCGTTGTCCATACAGTGCTCTCGATGATCCCCCGCACTGGAGTTTAGTTACCCAGATCACGGTTGCTGCTGGTTGAATTCCGAGCTTGTCGAAAATCCGCGCCCGACACAGTTAATTGATACCCCTATCGGAGAAACGAGCCACTCCTTCGGTTACTGTCCTCTCTCCATGTCGAAATTTACTTCTCGAATCTCGCCACAATTTTTCCTTATTTTTCTCATCTCAATTGTTGAGAAAATACATAATTTGCGACCCGGCAGGATCACAAAATGGCGGACGTTTCCTGAATCAAGTCCCCCTCGATTGAATGATTAGTCCTGGATGGACCCCATTTTATATCGAGCGCTATTAATCCTACAGAAAATTCTTTTCCAGAAATAATTATTCAGCACTGTCCAGAAACTTCTAAAATATCGTAATTCAAAACAGTTCTGACGAAATCTCCCGTCGAAAAGTTACTCGCGTTCTCTCGTTTTTGGTTCCGTCCCGTACGCCGTATAACATAATCACAACATACTATATTTAGCTCTGATTGAGAAGAGTCCATGTTAAGTTATTAACCCGTATAGTATACGCGCGTCGGAACTAGAGCTTTCCAGAACAGGTGTCTCTCGCTAACCGACCGACTGGACGGGCGTCCAAGTAAAAGGAAAAACTTGAAGCGGCATCCGAGATACACTTTATTCGTGACAGTGATAGAATGATACTAAAAACAAGAATGTTCAATGTTTTCTTTACTGGAATATATTGATTCCAAATGGGAGTGTTGGGTGTTCCTTCTCTACATATATACTCACACACTAAGCCAAAGCCATATGAGTGACAGCATTGATTCCTCTGCCCGTTAGCCCATACAGTATTTATGCTGACACCAATAAAATTCTCATTCAGGGGATGCACTGATATGATTAAACTGCAGTATATGTTAATCTTGTCCGATATTCAAGAACCAGAGAAAAATGGATGTGACAATCGATATGTTTGAATAACTGATGTTGAATTGAACTGTGTATTGTTCTTCTTCATAAATGAAAAATTATATCAGGCTGAGATAATTGATGCCCATTAAATAAGGCCTTGTCTCTCCAGTCGGACAGGAATGAGGCAAACTGCATTGGCCGTGGTTTTGCGTTGACGGACGCTCTGGCGGCTGCTGGGGAATTGCGCTACCAATGCACGAAGGAAACATGAACCGTCGTCAGGGAAATCATGTATGGTTTTCATGCCAGAAGCAGTGACATTTCTTCGCAAGCGTTTTCTGGTGCAGGAGGTTTATGACATTGTGGTTGTGCTCCTGTCTCTGGCTTTTCCCCCTCACAAACACCGACTCCACGATCAGGGGCCACGATGCGTTTCGAAAAATGAGGGGATGAAGTGGACTGCAATTTACTATCGAAGCGGAGCGGCACCGGCTGGCGCGTAGCGTTGCGTGAAAATTAGGGCTTCTTATACCTCCAGTCGCCGGAAATGGCACTTTGCGGTCCTAATCGTATGTGTCAACTTAGTAAAGAGAGAATGTTAGAAGTTTTCCCACTCTGTCAGGATCTAGGCAGATATTAATTATTATGCAACCAAAGCATCTACGGCCTCTTCATATATTTGTGGAAGAATATGGCAGCTAGTGATTGCAATCTATATAGCAAGAACTCACTACAGGTTTGCAATTACGTGAGAAGCCCACTAGGTGGAGCTAGGTAACCCAGCCCACTTCATTTTTAGCCATTAATATTTGACTGGCAAAGTGAAAATATGTGAAGTAAAGTACCAACCCGTTTTGATATGTGGGAAATTGATTTGCCGGGTATCTAAACGGAGCCCAATCGTCGTTTGGGACGGATGTTGAGAAAGTTCTGAGAGGAAAAGGTCACTCAGATCGCAGGAAATGGTACAGTACTTGGAATTTAATCCAAGCGCCGTCGGAAATACGATTTTTCTAGTGGGCGTCGCTGGCGGGGGGTCAATCCATAGGATCGTCGAGTTACTATCTATAAAGCGGAGAACCAGCATCAGTTGGCGCGTACCCTACACGGAAATATCGACTCCAAGATGCCGGAAAATAGCCGATAGCCATAGTTTTTCGTAGGAGCGCTAAACATGATATGGAGGGCTTCTCATATTAACCGATTAAAATGACCCAAATCTCAAAAAATTGCCTGATTTTCATTGAAGCCAGACGTTTATGAAGAAAGCACCAGCCATTGTGCAGTTGTGGGCGTCGACCTCGCCCTAACTTGGCTTCTTATGCCACCTTACTGTAAATACCCAAATCTCAAAAAATTGCCTAAATTTCATTGAAGTTTATGAAGAAAGCACCAGCCATTGCGCAGTATGGGCACTCAGTAAATATTTTGGGTGAACATCTCACTCTTGCTCCACCCTACTAGTATTTCGTTTCTCCCATCAGTCTTCGCTCTGATTGCGCTACTCGAGTTCCTGATCTCATCTGATTGTGCACTGCCTCGGACACCTATGATAACAGGCTCGCCCTAACTTGGCTTCGTATGCCACCTGACTGTTAAATTACCCAAAATCACAAAAATTGCCTAAATTTTATTGAAGTTCATGAAGAAAGCTCCAGCCATTGTGCAGTTGTGAGCGCTCAGTAAAGATTTTGGTAAACATATACACTTTCGCTTGACCCTGCTATCAATCAGGCTGCCAAAACTTGGTTTCTGCCACCTGGACTGTAATGTATGACTATATTGGGCAGGGAGGAGGCAAATTTTGACATGGCCATCTAAGTGGAGCACCATAATCGGCTGGTGCGGATCGTGTTAAGGATTTTTGTTTGGAGGGGGGCTCAGTAGAAAAGCGCCTGATGACTGAGTTTCAAGTTGGCTGAAACGGGTGTTGTGGTAAACTTTCGGGGTATTGAGGTGATATCTGCAGGCTATGCTGCTGTCATTGGAACAGATTATAGGCCATCTTTCGACAAAGGATTCCAACATTAATTTATGTCGAAATTGAATTTAACTCATGCCTTATAGCGGATACATGCGGATCCACCGGAATATTCTTCATGATCTCCATACCTGTCTCCACAGATACGCCTGTAGTGAGTGGGAGTGAATGGGGGGGGGGGTTCCGGTCTCGAACCAAAATTTTACCATTCGAGTTGTCGGAAGCTGATGATGTAACAATGATCGAACCAGCGAGAGGCGTTTGTATTAGAGTAGTTGTAGTGAGGAAATTTTTGAGCATGCACGATAAGCTAGGCCTATGCATGACAGACGGAGCGGATCGGAGAGGCGGGCTTGTGCTAAAATTGTAGGAACATTCTTTTCCCCTTCCCTTCTTTTTCCCCTCCCCTTACCGGGACGCGCGCCCCCAAATCCCCCTTCCTGGATACGCGCCTGTATTATTATTGCTACAGCATTCGAACTATTTTCTTCTCGTTTTGGGCAGTGCGAGTTCGTCTGTTCTTAATCATTTGTAAATACTGCAAGAGACGGATAATACCTAATATTTTTAACGCCAATTTTCAGTCTATATAATACAATTTCTTCGTTCGGTGAATTTGAAACTCTCAATATTTTTTACCTGTATAGGTATCAGCTAGGGTATTTATGTATAAGTTTCATAAAGGCATCTTTCCCAATGTGTCCGAAAATTATTACAGGTATTATACTAATTCTTCGTTCCATAAGTTCAATACACGATATAGACATACATTGACAAACCCGTATGCGAGAACGGTCCGGAGTAAAAAGTGTAAAAAAAAAGTGTAAATTCGTTTAAAAGACTGTTTAAAATGTTCCTTCTCCAATGTGCACGACACCCTCAAATATCGCTATAACAACGTATCATGATTCTATAGGATATTTTTTCTCTCTCTTTTCCATTGCTCTTGACTTACATAAGCATGTGAAATTGACAGAATATAGGAAATCAATGCATATAAACTAGGTATAAAATCAATAATCTTTTATTAACCATGATCATAACGTTTAGCGCACGGGCAAAATCACCACCAGAAAGCACAGCAGAGATATCTAATCGTACCATAATATTGGAATCTCTAAGGCTACTTTCCCACGTCTTCCATATCCTTCGCACAAACTTACACTGAAAAAAATAATGTTCAATTGCCTCACCATGAAGAGGACAAAGTGCACTTACTCGATGGAAAATAGCCATTTTGTGTAAATACACATTGGTTGTAATAATTCTTTGCAATATGCGATGTTGAAGCCACCGAATATAAACATCGCCAGATGAATTAAACGGCACCGCACAGGAAATTTTCCAATCATCAGTAGAGATATCGAGTGTTTGCCCATTTGAGATAGAATTTACTCACGAGACTGAATAGACTGAATTATTCAACATCCACAATTGATTGGGTAGCAATGATCGATCTCAAAACACTATTAACCGGCGTACTCCAGCAATGGCCATTAATATTGGCAATTATATTCTGCCAACGCTTAACAGAAGCTACTAGGCCGTGGAATGTTTTTCACAGAAATGTTCATGAGTACCGACGCACCGTCAGTATCTAACAAATCACTCACAAAAAGAACGCCATGCTGTGCCCAACGATGATAATAAACAGGGCGATTACTAATCCAGAAAATACTGTTTTTCCAACCAGGCATGGATAAAACAACGTCCTTCCGTAGAAAGGATTCCTTACACTGAGCTGGTAATCTCCATAAAATGATTACCATGGTCAGAGAATTCTTGCAGGAATACATTATGACTCCTCAAAAGCAATGCCGGAGGGTGAATTCCGGAGAACAGTAACCTTCAAAGAGAACATCCACCACATGTGTAGATGAAGTCACCCTTTGAGACCACTCTTCTGAATAACACTAGCAAATCTGATTACGACTGATTCTATCAAGCTTGTATTTCCAGAAAAAATGAAGAAGCGAAGTGTTAATCCTGGGAATATAATTTTTGGATGGTAATGGAAGTGACAAGATGTAGTAATTGAAGCAAGGAAAAATAAGTTACTTAACCACTCTTATTTGTCCCAAAGTAGTTAGGTTCTGCCACACAAGTTAACAATGCCCGCCATATTAAGAAAAAAAAACCTTATTATAATTATCCTACACCATATTGTTAAGATTTATATTGAAAGTAATTCCAAGCAAGTTATTCACTAGACTTCAAACAAGGGAATTTCTTCTAACAATCATGATAGAAAAGTTGTTGTCCCTTGGACCCTACAGCAACGATTCGATAATTAATTTTCAATTAATTCGATAATCCCGAAATAGAGCTGAAAAGTTTATATGATGAACAAGACTAGAGACTGATGACTCATCAGACTGGACAAAGAAAGCGATGTCATCAGCATACTGAGCTAGCTTACAATAACAATCCTCTACCCCAATGCCTTTAATCCTACTGTCGTTAAAACCAATCGATTCAAGAGCTCAGCAATGATATAAACAGGTAGGGCGACAAGGGATCACCCTCCCTACTTCCCCTTTCAATAGGGAAGGCATGGGTGGTAAAACCGTTTACCGACAAGGGATCACCCTCCCTACTTCCCCTTTCAATAGGGAAGGCATGGGTGGTAAAACCGTTTACCAAGACAGAAGAATATGCCTGATATAATCCGAGAACTTAATTTAGAGATACACTTTTTCAAAGTCAGTGGCCAAAAGGATACAGGGATTTTGAAACTCGTTAAAGTCAAAACATGACATCATAAATTGTGCGAAAGTAACCCTTGATAAAGCCACTCTGCTCCAGGGATATTAAATTAGAAATGACATTTGTGAGACGAAGATACAATTTTAAAAGATACACGTGAGAGGGGTAGGGTCTCATTTTTTTTTAAAGCTCAGGATATATCACTTACTTGAATCCTTTTAAATTCTATAGGATATTGCTTTCTTTAGCTTCTTCGTTCTTCTTTCCCTTCTGCTTTTTCCTAAATTTTAATACCCGCCCCTCTCCCCGCGCTCGACCACTGACAACATGCAAACCTATCCCCCCCCCCTGTTCTTAAGCTCCATTTCCTACCCCCATCCATATCTCTGCCCCTCTACAGAACAATGAAAACAATGAATCACTAAAAAATCATGCAGAGACCAGACTCGAAAAGTCATACTTATTTCTGGTCCCTCCACCTCAAGTCACGTATAGAATATTGGAATATTGTATGTATCATGGCATTGCATTGTTATTTTATTGTATATTCGTTTTTCAGTATAATTCACTGCGTAATATTGTGTAGGAATGTATATACTGTTCTATACTATATTGAATAATGAGGTTGGAACAAACTTGAAAACTGGAAACTGGAAAAATGAAACATTTCGGGCAGGTTAATGTCCTTGCTCGACCTATGGTTTTCCGGTGTTCCTGAAAATTACAATGTCCCGTGAGGACCTATAACAACAGATTTAATTGAGTTATGCTAAGACAGAGACGTTTACTGCTCAGGTGAGCTGAGGCCCACCCTACGTATTATTTCGTTCATACACAGTCCTTTATGTTCAGCCATGAACCCTTCCATTGTTTCAATGACCATCCTTGATCTCTCCCACACAACTAGCACATGGGACAGAACGATAGGCTCATGCCCCTCTATCAAGAGCTCGACACCCATATGACCAGGTATCCAGGCAACAAGAAGACAATTTAAAGCCCTTGAATATTGGGTTTGTCCATCACAGCAACACAGATTCAGAATGTGCCATATTGCTATCTATCGCCTTAATAGCTGCCCGACTGTCAGACAGAATGAAGATGTTCTTGTTCTGGAACCCTCCTCAAACAATTTCTTAGCTACATGTGATATGGCTAAGAGTCCTGCTTGGAAAACTGTACTCAGTGTTCCAGGAAGCAGTGATTCCTCACTGACATTAGAGTTTGAGCAGATACGCTATTCTAGCACCTGCACCAACTCGTCCATCAAGTTTCGACCCATCTGTATAACAATGGCGTGTTGTAAGCCACTCTCAAAATCGATTGCTGCCCTTCGTTCCAGAATAAGGATCAACAAATGTTCTGGTTCTGGTTTCATTCATTCGGTCAGCTGGCATATGCAAATGCGATAGATCTTGACAAGCGTTTTTGCATACGTCAACATGACTCTTAATTTTACCGAAAGTACCAACGGCTCTAACCCAAAGTCCCATCTGTTGAATACGATAGTGATCCCTTGACCGCCTTTGCCTTCATGAACTTCTCAATCGGCATGATGTTTTCAACAGCAGTTCTTAGGCCGCAGAAGTGGTGCTCGGAAACGCTGATGGGATAATTTTCGATAATAGGTGATCACTTCTGTTTTACATGGAATGGATTGCTACTCGTTCTACCGGGCCCAATCCGCTGCAATATTGAACGCCCTCTGCAAAGACTTTTTGGCCAACAGATCACTCCTACCTGATACAAGTATTGCTAGGTCATCCGCATATGCTGGGCACAAATGTTCTTTTTTTGGAGCTCCACTAATAGGGAGTTGACAACACAGTTTCATAATAAAAAGGGACCACCTTGGGGATCCCCCTTCATTACTCCATGCGACTCAGCACCACACAACTCTACTAGTATCGTTCGATGTCTCACCATATCATCTATCCAATAGATGATCCAGGTCGACACGTTCAGATCTAGAAGAGATTCTGGGATGTTTTTAATTGTTCATTGGCAAGTCACCTACTATGTCCAAAAAGATACCAAGTGCCATTTTCTTTTTGGCGAAAGTTTGCTCAATACGCAGCACAACTTTATGCGGAGCAGTTCGTAGAGACTCCTGCTCTAAACCCATACTGCATCCTGGGGAGGCTATTGTAGACGTCAACTTCCTCACTTGAGTGGAAAATGAGAATACGTTCCAATCATTCCAACTGAAATGATGTTAACGTTGTCATTCGGAACGAATTCACTTCTTGGTAGGTATTCTCTTCTGGAAAGAAGAGACACCAATGCCTTCTTTCCAAACCTTTGGAGCGTGAGCGAGCCTCAGTGAACCCCTGGACAGAGTACCGTAGTATCGCTTTAGAACGTCCTAGCCCTTCTGCAACAGTATATACCATCCGGTCCCGGTGACTTGAAAGGGTCGATATCATCCACTGCAGCGTCTTCTGAGCAAATGATTGCCAAGAGGTTTTCATCAACCAAGCAAGTCGTTGCACCGAAGGTCCCGCCCTTCTGGTTTGGTATGGGGGACCACCCATCTTTACTGCCTAGCAGAGGCTGTCAAGGAGACTTTCAAAGTTTCTTTCTTCTTCTTCTGGTGTATTTGTAGTACACCATTTAACAGCTAACTTTGGCTGTATTATCTCGACGAAGTGCTTTCAGCAATCCAGATATTGGTGATTGCCCCTCGAATGACTCGGTAAACTGCCGCCATGAATGCTTCTTTGACCTTCCTAACAGCAATTTTGAAATGCTTTTGGGCCAGCCTTTTGGCTTCCCAATCATCTTCAGTGTTAGTCACATTGGCTCTGCGGTTTGCCGACGCGTCCCTTCCTTGAGACGTGCTAACTCCTCATTCCACCAGGTATTCAGATTCCTCCTCTGAAGCTTCCGCAATGGGCTAGCTGCCTCAAAGTAGTAGCTAACAACACTCTGGACCTTTTTGCAGAGGTCTTTCACCTCTGCGGAAGTTAACTCTGGTGTCCAACTACTTCCAGATAATCACTGATCGAGTTCATCCATATACTAGGTCCATCAAGCACGACGGATGTTTCTGGCCATTTCTAATTTTATGTGATGCTGCTTTTCAGTGAACCTAATCAGCATGTGATCAAGGATGATAGCACATCGCCGGCATACCAACCATCCTCCCCCCCCCCCCCCAAGCCAACTGGTTCACTAGTGTCGAGACTAGTACTCCTTTACGAACTCTCGTTCTGAATGTTGGTTTGCTGCCGACATAACAGACTTCAATGTTAATTCTCACACAGTGCTCTAGCTCTTCTCCTCTGTCATTGACATCAGAGGAACCCCAGACTGCATGATGTTCATTTGCATCTTCCCTATGACAAGATCAATATTGTTTCTCTCACAGTAGTTCACTAACTGCCTGAGTAGTTGTGGAAAAGCCAAAGTACCATGACTCATATATATGGCAAATACAAAAACTGTCTCCCTCCCTTGCATCATTCTCTGCTTCTACCGCGACCAAATATGCGGTTGGAAAACCTAGGGAGCAGTGACAGAGGAGTGTGACACAGAGTTGAAGTACAATAAGCCCAAAGACGTCATCCTTTTGTTTCCCAAGAAGAATTTCCAGCCAGTGATCCCAACGATCCACACATAGGACCATGGTTTTCTTGAGCGGAGCCTAACCAGACTTATGTTTGGTGACTCCATGCAAGTTATAGCTAGCAGCTTTACTCTTATGAGATATTTGCCAGCATGTGATGTTAATCATACTACTGGTGGCATTTGGCTTAACTCTGTTTGCAGTCCTTGCTTGTGCTTGCCATGATTCGTAAGCATGAATGTCCTCATATTAACATGTCTGGGTTTCACTCCATCCCTTGTCTGTCCCAAGCGAACTTCATGTACAGTATTGATCCAACATTGGTCATAAATATTGAATGCAATATTACAACCTACATGCTTTTGACAGTTTAAACAATATGATAGGAGTAATTCCGTTACTTCCATGTGGGGTATCAGAATTTACTGATGTGATTTGTGCACATTGGGGGGGGTGGCGAGATTAGCTCAGGAGCTAGACGTTTGGACTGCTGGTTGAAAGGGTTATTGGTTATAAGTTTGTAATCCTACAATCAATACTATGAGGATTTCGGGGCAGTGGAAATTGAAAGCATCGAAATAGGTTTTTGTGGAAGGATTAAGCAGGGCGAAGAGAATCTGGGCATCATTGTTTAGCCCCCCCCCCCCCCTATCCCACTGAAAACACCGCTCGCGCAACAGGCGAGAAACTGGGGGAAATCGATCGCCTTGTTCGGTGTTTGGTGGGGCAGATGCTGTAGAAACCCCTACGACGAGTGAAATACAGTTGCTCAGTACCCGTTGACTAGTGAATAATTTGACAAACCAACTAACCCATGTATTGTTAGTCTGTCACCCATAAACACATTTACCACAAGAGGTCCCTTTTGTACAGCAATGCTAATGACTAATAATTATTAATTTAAATTTCCAATTACAAGTAGGTAAATATAAACAGCAACTGGGAATGCACCATGTGCTGCAACTGACACCAGTCCCTCGAAATAAATACTGCATGGCGGCTTTTGTGGCCCTCTCCTGGAATTGTTTTTTCGTGGGTCCCCCATGACTTGAGTAATGGTAGTTTGGGGTAGGAATTATACATTGTTGATACATGACCTATTCCGACTAATGGAACTAGCTTGCACTACCAAAAGCTTGAGAAAACCTCAGCTGGCGAGAAAAAGTCCTGGTATACAGATACCTAATCTGTGACTGTTGTACCTAGGAATATTACAGTTAGCACTAACACGCAGGCTAACCTGGTGCCATAGTTCCACATGGTTTTAACACCACACACTCAGTCCACGGTTCGAAAGTCCTCTCTGATTAATACCAGACGTTGGTTTTTACATTGCCATTGCCCTCCCCCCTCCCATGTAACCTTCACTGGTGGAGTAGCTCCGGTCCCAGCGACCTCTCATTGTAACTTTGCCAGGGGGACGGGGAATGCAGAGACTCCCTGTATTCCTCAATCAGTAATCCATTCCTCAGCGTGTAGTCTACAGTATGTATATAAGTCCACCCAAGTATCACGGTCTAATGAATATCAAATCGTAGTCCCGCAGCATTAGGAGGTTTCTGTCTGGAGATCATTTTGTGTTAAATGTATTACTGCATTTCTGGCTTGATGCATTAGACAGTTGATTATCCAGGGAAGGAGTCATATAGCGTAGTCTGGAATGGCAATTTCCTCATCTTTGTCTAAGTGGAATTTAGCGATGTGCCCACCAGTTATGTACTAGTACTAAGAGAGGTTAACGGCTTTCGAGGGAACTTAGATACCTGCCCCACACTTCAGGAGGATCCAGAGTGACTGATTGTTAGATTCGTAATACCTCTAGAAAATTCCCATTCTAATTGGTTGCACGCGTAAATCACAGTTGTTTCACAAATTTAGGAGGCGGCGATAATTTTGATAAATTGCTTGTAAGAACCGCTAACTGTGTTCATATTTATTTGAGGAATTTTCTGTCCCATAGTTTTTTTCATAAGTGATGAATATCACTTGTTCTGTGTATAACGCACAAATCATTGTTTGCACGATTATTAGGACGTACAGTGGGGACTGGTGATTAGTGAAAGCTACAGCTAATCATGTTTCTCTCTACCTGTGACGTGTTCCCAGTCTTGAATTCTTCTTTTCTTTTTTCTTTCTTTCTTCTTGTCAGTTTCATCTGTGGCGTTCCAGGAGTTATGAATGATGAAACGAGTGGGCATGACCGACTGGATGATTTACTTCTCTTAGCTGAAAATAAATGATCAATAGCCACATGTGTTCTCGGGAGTTGATACTCTTCTGTTTTCCTCATCTGCCCAAAAGAGATTCTTCTTGCTGGCTCACAGTCGTTTCCGTCATCATCCGGGATTCATCACTGACGCTGTTTCACTGCCAGACCTTCCCCTGGGGTGGAAAGATTGAACTCAGGGACAGGGTAGTCAACCTGACTCAGTCCGAGCAGGGGTTGTCAGCCTACAGGGCCGCTTGATAGTGGAGGCATAAACAGGCCCCGACAGGTACACTGGACCATGAATAACAAGGGCATGGCGGAATCTGCAAACATCTGTTCACAGTCAACGAGTGATGAAATATGACCACTTAGGACGATTTACCCTGAGGCAAGCTGGTATCGATCATGAACAATTTGGCAATATCCATCAAACAAATTTTTACATTTTACCTGGTTTTACCTGGATGCCACCCTCGGCGAGGAATGGCTCAAGCAAGTATTTGATTAACCCTTGAGATCTGCTGTTCCCAGTCTGGTCTTGAACTCAATCAATGCTAATGCAGGCACCACATTTTTCGGGAGCCGATTCCATGTTTTCCATACTGCCGACAAACGTAAATGCGTCCTTAAATCCATCTTACTGATGATAGCCTGATTTTCTTGCTGTGCCTCTTGTAGTAGTGTCCGTAACAAATTTCAACATTTTTACACAACACTGTTATCAGGTGCCTGCTGTAGATGCCCTTTTCTATGTTAATTAAGTGTCCCTTCCTTAAGTCTCTCCTCATACCTCTTATTTCTGAGTCCTGGTACTAACTTTATCATTCTCCGTTTGGACATCTTCTGGCAGTTTGTATGTCTTTGTTCAAATGTTGTTTCCAGACGGACTCCATAGTCCAGATTGCGGGTCTGACAGTGACTTGTGTAACTTTAATGATCTCCTTATCAAATGTGTGTAACGTTCCTTCCTTATTATTCCCAACTACATGCCTTTGCTTTCTTTGCAGCTTCGAAACACTGTTTTACTGAATTTAAAGTTGTACTCACATGGATTCCCAAATCCTTTCTTCTTCTTTTGAGTTCAGTTCTGTCTGTCTCATATAGTACTTATATTTAGGTTTATTAAAACCGAAGTGCAACACTGTACATTTCTCACCCATTTCATTCCATTCCATTAACTTGTTAACATCGTCTTGTAATTTTACTCTATCGTCTTTATCCGTTATCGGCCGTATCACCTTCGTATCATCTGTAAACCCACTCAAGCCGAATTCAGATCCAGGTCCATGTCATTCCTATACTTGTAACACAAATTGTCAGGAGGGTGGTAATGGTAGTACTGACCCTTGTACTACTGAGCTTGTCACTGATTTCCATCTGATTCCACCCCATCAAGCACAACTGCTTGTCTTCTATTTTTCAGCCATTCGGACAATCTAACTTTTTTCTGTTCTCATTTTTCTGTCCTCCAAGATAATTCCAAGGGGAATCAATCACCCCGTAACCCCTTGCCCGGAAAGCAATCCTGGCTGTTGATCTGTATTCACCTGTAGCAGCAGTCTATTCTAGTTATGTTGGTTTACTGTGCATTGTCGAACCCTGATCCAGCAGGCATGCTTGCGCACTGCCCTACATATCTTTACTTTCTAAAAGTATAATACTTGTACCTCTGTACTGGGCTGCCTTCCTGTCCATACCTGTAACTGCTTTGAGAGTAATTCACCTCACGCACACGCTGTCAGTGTCTGTTTGTCCCGAAGGGGGCATTAATCTATCATAGTGTCCACCTCCATTGAATTGATCTCTGTATCATGGTTTCCTGGCAAATATAACAAACTAAGGTATTCAAGAGTGGCATGTTCTTAGTCCTACCCCGAGTATACTCAAGGTCAAAACTAACTCCCGTGATACCCCTCATAGCCATCTGGGAAAAAGTGACTAGACCCCATGAAATTGAATCTTTCCAAGAATTTAACCGTACTTGGTATGTTCATCTTGAGGATTAGGTTCATTTCTGAAGATCAGCAGTTTATGACAGGGTTCAATGAATATATTCCATGGAGCAGATATGTATCAGGTATAGTTGCCTTCAGAACAGGCTTGCAGGTGCAGGTGAACTTGTGGCTGGTTGACACGATTTTGTTGTGCTGGTAGCCCTTGTCGCTGTTTGTCAAACAGTTCATGTGGACATACTCTTACATTGATAGCCTAGTATCTCTGTATGGACACCTACGGATGTGAAATTGTATTTGCCATACTGGTCTCTATGACACGCAGATGTGCCCCTTTAAAACGTATTAGTAATTAATTAGGTATTTCCTGCCGGTTGTAAATATTATTTGTAATAGAAGCATTAACTTACGATGATGGTTTTTCTCCCCCGGACCCATCCAATCAAAACGAATGGGTCTTGAGGCCTTTTTTTTTTTTTCTGTTGGGTTCGATAATTTTGTATGTGGGATCGGGGTTGGGTCACATGATTTTGATTGATTTTGAGCACAAAATTCTGATTCAGTAGGTTAGTGTATTAAGCTCATAACTTACTAGCTCATTATATTACGGACAAACCGTGACAGCCATGTTGATGTGATTTGGCATATAGTGACAAAATATAAGGTAGATAACTGATTGAATTTTCAGCCCTAAAAAGGTAATTCCACTTGTCTACTTTGCACATTCAAGGCACCATCATTGTCCGGTGACCCTTACAAACCCTGTAGAATGGTTTAAGATTCATTCCCCAATAAATTTGAACTCACACTGGTCCACTGCCTGATTAGTGCCATTTAATGTGTGATACCTTCAGCTAGTTGTTTCGCAAGCTATAATACCCTCAGTTTATATTTCCCGCTACAAAGCTCATTGCAAAAATGTTCTACGTCAGGTCCAGGAGAATCTTCCGGATTCCATTCACTTCACATGGACTACCAAGCCCGAACTTTGGCATGGCGGCTGGAACATTTTCCTGACCACTTATTCCCATAACTCCCAAATAAAATACAAAGGATCATGACTGGCCAGCCAGAATAGTGTTTTTTTCGTTCTCAGAACGACGAAAGAGAGAATAGGCTATTATTGAAGCCACCTTACAGAAGCTTTAGCATCTATTTGACCTCACTATTTAGGTCCTCTGTCTGCAAAGTGGTTATACCAGCAACTTGCAGTTGTGGTAGTCTCATCATTTGAATAGGAAGTCTGTACCTATGTCTGATACTACTCCCTGAAAACTTGTCTAGGGAGTTCTTGGGAGTCATTCAAATAGTGACAGTGTGACAACAGGTTGTCAATGTCTGACAACCACTCAGTTGGCTGTACTCCAGTCTCTAGAGGAACGAATCTGAGCTTAAACCCCACTAGAACCAAACAGCTTTTTTGCCATCACCTATGATGAGGCAACCCCTCCCCCCTAAGGGATGATTTGCACTCCTGGAGTACAAAGGCGGAGCAATGCTGTTTTTTTCTGACTCCAGACTCATTTTGACGCCCAATTATCCGGCTGACTAAAGCATTAATATCTTATTAACTTTGACGTTTGGTGTGGTCGATCCCCCCCCCCCCACCCATTTTCCTCTCACGACCTGAGCAAAACCTGTGCCAGAATAGCAGTAATTTTACTACCTCAGCTTCTTGGAGAGAATGTCTGGTTCTCAATCAGCATTCACTTTTTTATATCTAAAAATTGACATTGGTGGTTTTTGAGAAAAATCAGAAACTGTTTGGCTGAACACATTACAGTATAATTCCTACCTCTCCTTTTTTTTATTCCTTGACGAAGTCAGAGGATCTATTGCAGTCAGGACAGTGGTGTGTGTTGGGTTTGTGTGTGTGTGTGTGTGTGTGTGTGTGTGTGTGTGTGTGTGTGCCCTTCTTGTAACACGATAACTGTACCCCACCTGGATGGAGAAGCTCATACTGGTATGTGTGTTCCCCATGATGATACATACCCCTATGAATTTTGGGGTCAGGTCAGAGAAGTCATTGAGGTACCAGAGTCAAGTATAAAAACCTTGTAAACACGTAAGGTTGCAGAATTGATTGGTCCTTCAGGTTGAATTTTGGTGTGTCGCTTTCTTATTGGGAGTACAGGAACCCTATTGTTTTTTGGTAGGTCGAATGAGTTTATGGTCAAAAATTTAGAAATTTGTGAAAAGTCAATAGTTTGGTCACATTTTATGGCTTGTAACACAGAACCTCGACCCCACCTGGAAGATGAAGCTCATACATGGTATGTGTTGTCCCCTGCGATGAGTACATGAACCCCTCTGTTTTGGGGGTCAGGTCAACAGTCATCTGGTGGTCCCCAGAATCAAAGTCTGAAAACTGTGAAATTGTGTGTCGCTTTCTTGATCATCAAGAGTACAGGAACCCTTGTTGGTTTGGTTGGAAAAAAGGAAATTGTTGACCTTGATGTCCATAATGAGCTGGTACATCTCCCATTTGTCCTTGTGTCTGGCTATAGGTTGTCAAAAACGAGTCAGAATCACTAAGCTTTTTGGCTTTCCTGGTTTTCTTTTTTTTAGCTGTAGCGAGAAAATTCCGACGAACGTTTCACAAACATTTTAAGAACCCATGTTCGGTGGACCCATTCCAGAAAAGTTGCGATGTCTGCGTAAATTTTCTACCTCGTTGGCTTGCCAAAGTGCGGCACTACAGATCTATGGTCCAAGCAAGTTGTCACGCCCCAGGTTTCGGGACCCAAGACCACATTGGGTGGGCCTGGCGGAGGAACGGCTGGACCAAGACCCCCATCCATAGCTGTTTCAAGGTAAGGTAACTCGCAACCAAATCAGAACGACGGATCAGCCTGTTCGCAAGAATTTCCAACTAGCACTTGGAGGCTGTCATGATTCAGTATCTGAAAGTAGAAAAAGAACTGAAGAGTAATGAACTTCAGTAAACTCCCGGTAGCAGGTTCTTCACTTCTATCGAGATTATACTATAGCCACCACCACTTATGATGGTTAAGTTAGTTTTTCCTGTCAAATACAAATTATCGTTACCTGCGCAGTCAACCTTTGCTTCTTCCCCTAAATAACTGCAAACTGAAAACCTTGCACTCCTACTGAACGTAAATTTCACAATATTAGATAGTGATATTGTTATTTTCGAATGGCAAAATAATCATCCTTCTTGACCATAATTTATATTCTTTTAATTTCAATCTTTTTTTTTTTTTCGAAAAGTGAAGGCGTTTCCAGATTGCTGAAATGGGGGGGGGGGGGGTGATTCCCTTAGTACAAACACTTGATATCACACAGATAGACAAACCGCCCATCTGCAATATGTGTGTTACCCTGACAGAAACCTGGATACTAGACAACACTCCGATATTGATATTGACAGCCTTTGCGGCAAGGCCTATAGTAAAGTAGAATTGGCCATAATTGATAGCGGGTCAGCACTGGCCATGACTCTTCTTGACTAGTGCTCAGATGAGGCAGGGGTGTTAAACAATCGCGACCTGGCTCCCGGGACCGCCATTTATATCCCATCCAAAAGGACGATCATGAACACCAGGACCAGATCACTTTCCTCGGACATAATGAGCAGAAAATAAATTCACGGTGACTGCTCACAGTCCGACTGACTAGACCTATGCAAATATTCAGTACAAACCCCAAGTTTTTTCTGAAGACCAAGACCCGCCTTAAACAGCTACAAGTACAGCCACTCTTGGAATTCGAACCCGTAATCACGTGCTTGCAAATCGCATTATTCCACTTATCCCCTCATGTTAGCTTTCAGTAATGGGTGTCAGATAGCTAGCATGGAAATTCCCGATGCATAGACACACCTTCTCAAACCTCTCTCGCCAAATCCATGCCTCGGCTCATTGTCCCTACCATATAATACCACAGGCCATTTGTAACTCCTGAGGTGATATAGGTGACTTTGTTAAAAGAAGTCATTTCTGCATGTGGCATTGAGGTTCTGTCACCCATAGGCATGGAATCCTTGTGGAAAAGGGGACTCCCGGGAGTCAAAAGCTATTACCAGTGACATACTGATATGGTACTCGGTGTAAAAAACAGGTTTTTGCTATACATAATAATCATAATTAATAATAAAATAAATATCTAATAATAATATAAATAGAATAATAAAAAATTAATAATAATAATAAATTATTATATTATTATTATTATTATATTTAGATTATTATTATTATTATTATTATTATTATTATTATTATTATTATTATTATTCTTGATTATCATTATTCTGTTAATAATCCAGCACCCACCGGGCTCGAGCCGCGAAGAAAATAACCAACAACATATAAATATGCACATACAGAGGGCAGACAATACATGTTAAACATAGTCACGGTCTATTGAATGTTAATTTCAGTCCTGGATTTGAAAATGGCACAGACGACATAAGTTCCTGAGTGTTCGGAAGTTTTTCCATGGCGAGGTATGCTACCGAGGAGGCCCTGCCCCCCCCCCTCCCCCCCAAAATGGTGTAGCTCTGGGCTCACCAGTAGATTCCGATGAAGATCTCAGGCCTGAACGGGTTGGTTGTACGGCACTAGGAGCTCGATGCTGTGTGTGGTGTAACCCGTTCATCGTACGGAGGTGAGGCAGGAGAAGCTTGAGTTTGATCTGAGATCAACAAGGAGAAAAAAAACCATGCAGGTCACGAGAATGGGAGATATGTGCGGAGAAGGTGGGTAAATGTGACGCGGCGAGCGTCAGGGTTTGTTCTGTTGGTTCGGCAAATGCTCGTGTTGGGCAGAACAATCACAGTAGAAACATTGTTCATGTCGAGTCCTGAAGTCACGAAGGCGGACTACTGTTCGTGGAAGCCGGGTTAAGAAAAACTTCGAATCCTGCCAAACTTCTAATGTGGAGCTGGAGGATTTGACGGTGGCCGAGCTATGCGTGTCCATTTGTACACCAAAGTAGCGCACCTGGTTGGGAGCGGGGTTGAAACATTTCACCGATTCTCACAGATAGGCACGAACTTTTCGGTTGTGGAACCGAACTCGGTTTTGTGAGTAGTGGACATCCATCTCTAATGTCGTCGACATGAGCCTCAATCCGGGATATGCAGTCCACAACCTCTGCTGAATTCATCGAACGAGGTATACCCTGCGTGTCGTAAGCGTAGACGTGGTTAGCACAATTTTTTGCCGTGGTCCTGGATGAGAGTTCGGATGGGAGACATTTCACCCATTGCGGAACAGTCGGAAACTTGAGGTAGTCAAGGACAATCGGTTCCGACGTTACACCGCCGCTGCTTCACCTTGTAAACGATTATGGAAATATTATTTGCACCATTCAAGAGCACGCAATTCAAGAGACACGCACATCCATCTGATTCCCCCGCCTCTGTAGAAGGATCTTGTGGTCCACAGTATCGAAAGTCCAACAGTGGAGAAAATCATCGGAGTGTTTCGGCCGCGGAGGATGTCGGTGAGAAGCCCATTAGAGACTGTCTCCGTTACTGTGTATGGGCGATATGCTGATTGGAATGGATCTGTACTCTGTTCTGGCAAGGAGACACCAACAACGTATAGATCTTACGAGGAACAGTGAGTTGGCCATGGGTCTGAAATTTTTTTCCGTTCGGTAATCAATTCTTCGCGAGCAATTCTAATATGGGCAACTTTCAGTCGTTTGTTTATAGGCAGCTCAAGTAGGGAACTTATATTTGCACATCCTGACAACTTGGTGGGGAATCGAATCAAGCCCACCGATGTGGCTGTGATTCCATGAGAATTTTTCAACTCCCCCCTCGTTTGTTGTTGGTGGAAGCTGTCCAAAACGGTTGGCACACACCTGGTCAACACTTTTGCAAATCTGCTCATCTTTTCCCGACAAGGACCGAGATATCGGGTTTTGTACAACAAACTACTTGACGAATGCTAAAGTGTCCGTCTCTGTCGCTACTATACAATCAGTGACGGAGTTGGAGAAAGAGCTTTGCTTTGCTTCCTCTATGAGTTTTTAGCACCTGCCGCGGAGAGCATTAAGCTGGCATCGACTTCCAGCTTTGATCTTCGTCATTTGTGCTCCATTCTCCTCCCTTATATTCAGCTACCCGAATTTCATCGTTGAACCAAGGTGTCCTTGGGTCTGCTCATAACCAAGGTGTGTTGAGTCTGACCTGACCCGGCGTGCTCGTGCTGGCGCGTGCTCATCTAGGAGTCGACAGAACAAAACGTTGTACTGATGCACGCAATCATCCTGATCGGGGTGGCATGATTCGGAATCACCGAAGACAGCTTTGTACAACTCACAGGGTCCGAACACATCAGTGTCAATCGAATTGAGATTACGTGATGTAAATGATGATCTCCTTTGGTGCGCGTCCCTGTACATCAACCCATCGCACGTATATCAAATGAACAGAAATCCAATCTGACAAAGTATAAAGAACAGATTCGACATAAACCCCCAATGATCAATGGTAATAGTTTGTCTGCTTTCCTCTATTTTGGTATAAAGCCTATGGAGGGGGGACATTATAATTGGACACTCGGGGCGAGCTGTGTTTTCCATGATTTGTTACCTTGTAGTGATCTAGATGTGTCCCAAGAGGTCACGGCTCTTCCTAGCACTTACGACACTCGACAGAACACAGTCCTGCAGCAGTGACACTTTCATGGGCCCGTGTATCCCTCGGTGTTGAGGCTGTTGACCAAACTGGACACGATGTTCATTGACCAGTGAAAACTTCAAGGAGTCAAGATAAGGGCTCTTTCAAAAAGGAGCACAAGAGGCGCATTGTGTGCGAAATCCCCAAATGTATCTCCTACAAGTGCTTCAGATTTCTCTGAAATCATGTATAATGTTCCTCGGGGTGGTGCATACTTTTAAGCTTGTATACAACAGTTCTTTGCATGTCATTTAGTGCCAGTAGAGTGAAACAGTACAATCCTGTGGAAAGATGTGTTATAGGGTCCCCAAGCAGAGCAGGATCTTGTTTGTTGGAGCTGACCTAAACTTGGATCAACGATCAGTGACTCCCTCAGACATTATAGTTTAGTTTAGTTTATTTTAGTTTATTTTTAGTGTGATTTTAGTTTATTGTAAGTTTAGGTTAGTTTATTTTAGTTTGTTTAGTTTAGTTATATGTCAGTTTAGTGATATTTAGTTTAGTTTAGGTTTAGTTTAGTTTCGTTTAATTTAGTTCAGTGAAAAGGCGTCCGAGAGGACAACTCCTCATGATAGTCCTGAAGGCACAACGTTCCAAAAAAGAGGAACATCCCAGATGCTGATCGCGAGAAGTAATAAATTCGAATGTCCAATCTACAGCGTTTACCCCGAAGATGACGGCAATGACCCCTATTGGTGGCCAGCTTCCGAAAACTCAAAGAAATAAAGTGGAAGGGAAGGGCCCTCGAATCATGAAACAATTTTAAAACCTGAATCAAAAACCTCGAATTCTCAGCTCGAACGACGTTAGGCCGAGCCGCCTCAATCCTTACTCGTAAGGTGAATCTCTAAGGACATGGGAATTATTCTAGTGGCTTCCGATGAAATTTTCAATTACCTGCTTTCTTTCGAGAAAATAGGGTTTCATAATTGGACAGCAGAAACTCCAGGAGGTCTCACCAGTGCTTAAACCAGCCTGACAACAATATCTGTTATCGAGGAAATGAGTAGTGACCGTCTACTAATCAAGACTGAGAATCCATTACCTTTCTTCGCCAGCTCGGAGGTTCGAAAGAAGAAGAATCAAAATGAAACACCAGATCTTTATTGAATTACATGATGAATAGTTCGGCCCCCCATTAACTTGCCAAGAAGCATGCGAATGCGGGAAACCAACACCCATACCTTTGCACTTATCGCATTGAAAAACATTAGCCAATCGAAAAAGGCCATTAGGAGATATTATATCAAGATCCCTTAGGTCAACCTCCTGTACAACTTAGTATCGTCGCAAAAACTTTTCAAACTCGGTGATGCCACCGAGATCGTCATTACACGCCAGGTAAAAACCCAAGAACGATTCCTTGGGGAACACAACTAGTGACCCTCTGCCAAGGAGACGAACGCCCATGGATGACAAGTCGTTGATCCACCATTGAGAAGCTACTGAGAATCCACACAAGGACATTCCCCTTAATGCCAACATTCAAATTTAAGCAAGGGCCGTATGAGGAACCTTGTCGAAAGCTTTTGGAAAGTCTAGGAAAAATTATATCAACAGCACTGCCGTCGTTGTCAACTGCACTAGTATCATCTTCCATAAATTCTAAGAGATCAGTCAAACACGAAACGATTTACCCTGAAACCATGCTGGAACCCCGAATTAGACTATACCATTGGAAAAATCGACAATATCCCGAATGATGGATTCTACCACCTTGAAGACAAACAACACTAGTGAAACTCTCTGGCCTGTAATTACAAGAAAGAGACAGATGCCTTTTTTGAAATTGAAAGAAACATTTGCTTCTCGTCCTTCGCAAACAACACCTCCTTGAGAGGTTTTATTGGAAAATATAAGTTAATGGAACAGAGGACTGGTCGAGCGAAGGATTTCACCAAAAAGGGTGAATACGTCACGTTAGTGACCACTTTTGAGCTTCTGCAGTTTCCCTCTATCAGAGCACTGCGAACATAATATTACCGATAATATTATGAGCACACAACCACAAAGTCGTTTTGAAGTATCTACTACTTGAAGTTATCTTCTCGGAGTGAATGACCGACGAAACATAGTATTAAGCCGCTTGCTATCTCCTGATATCGCTGTTTACTACCCTGAATCGGAACACTAACGTGACCAGTCTTTGTCCTTCACTTCAGCGTCCCACTAAACTAAGAGAAAAACGCATATTTGATCATTGTGACGGTCAAGGTCAAGGCTATCAAAGGAACAATAGGCCAGTGTGAAACTGCTTTTCCTGGTCCCAATTAGTCATTCTTTGATGATGTCAAACTTGGGAACAATGTTCATACCTTTGGAATATCTTTGACCTCATGAAGGTAAAGGTCAAAGTCATTAAGGGGTTGCATAGGGCCATTGTGTGCGAAATTTCCAAAAATCCCCTCCAAAAAGTGCATGTCATCTAGGATTCCTTAGGGGGTTTGGCTGTCAACTTGGACACAGATTTTTTATGCAATGTCATATAGTGCCAGTATGTGAAAACAGTAAAATCTGGGGAAAGGAAAGATATGTATTATAGGCCCCAAGCAGTCATTCTTTAACGGATGTCGCCTAAACTTAGATTACGACTTTCATACTCTGGAATATCTGTGACCATGTGGAGGTCAAGATCAAAGGTCATTAAAGACCACAATGGGCTATTGCGTGGAATTGCTTTTCTGGCCCACAACTAGTCATTCTTAGGTGGATGTTATTCAAACTGAAAACAAGTCATTGACATTGGGACCATCTTTGACCTCAAGAAGGTCAAGGTCAAAGGTAATAGGAGCACAATGGGCCATTTCGTGAAATTTATTTTTCTGGCCCCCAATTCGTCATTTTCAATGGATGTCAATCAAACTTGGACACACACGGTTTATTGACTACTGGGACATTTTCAATCCTGAATGGCAGATCAAAGGTTACTATATGTAAGTATTGCTATAAGGCAGTTACATCAGTCACTGTGTGAAATGTATTGAAAGCTATTCAACGTTCCCTTTTTACTCCTCTCCACCTGACTTATACTTGTGCAGCATCTCTTCTTTTCAGCGTTGAGGTTCCATCCTGGCAAATGCTGAGCCCAGCTGCCCACCCACCCAATATCTCCTCAATCATCAGCATTCATGCAGTAAAGTCTCATTTGAATCCTGAAGACATAGATGATAATGTCGTAGCCTGATCAAATATGGTAAAATCGACCAGAATACATCCTATTATAGAGTCCTGGAAATCCTGGAAAGTGTTTTGGGACCGATAAATCATTCATTTCTAGTCGATAAACTATATAGCGTTTTGGAGGGACTGCAATAAAGGAGATCTGTCATGGTCACAGGAAGATCCTGCTATGAGTTCCTAGGAGGACTATCTAGGAATGGGGAGAATTACGATATTGGAAACTGTGGTCGATACAAGCAAGGGGCTACCACTGTCATAGTATGTTGTCGGAGCGAGATATGTAAACGTTTCATGCCTCCTCCCAAGGGGGGGGGGGGTCAAGGCCAATTGGGGGGTCCGAAGCAGCGATGGGAAACATTTTGTTTGTAAAAAAAATCATTATGTTTAGGCCTTCCCAACACGTGGGGGTAGGATAACCCCGGACCCCCCTAGTGGCTGCGCCCTTGCCTCCTCCAAAATTACAATATGAACTAATTGGATATAAAAAAATCAATTAAGGATATATTTTTTTTTCCGGGTCATAGGTACACACCTGTGAATATTACATTTCACACCCAATAATACCAACACAGTATAAAATATGAGTTGTTCACGATGAGCGCTCGAAGTCTAGTGGTATTTTTTTTTAATCAGGAGCTGTAATAACATCTCTATTGGGCACCCCATTGGTTCGCTCACACCGTATTGTGAAGTAGATCAATAACAATTATTATTACATTACAGTTCACATAAAACTGGTTCATCCTGAATGGAGCAATGCATCAAACCTAAAAAAAACCTTTCTTGTACTGTTTCTATTCTGATCTAGTCTAAGATGAACTTTAGTTTCCTCAGTTAATACAGGTCCGTCGTATGACGAAGATTGAAGACGATAGTTCATCGAGATGGTATCTCAATGGTTGAAGCTTTGACTGTGCCGTGATAAAGGAATAACCAAGAGGCAGTATGTGGTAGTTCAAAGCTTTTGCTGTGACGCTGGTGGAGAAGAACCATGGCGCAGTCTGCGGTTAGGTTTGAAGCTTTTGCGGTGCCGCTGGTTGAAAAGAATCATGACAGAGTTTGTGGTAGGTGGAAGATTTTGGTGACGCTGGTTGTGAAAAGGAATCAGCGCAGTGTGGGGTAGGTTTGAAGCTTTTGCTGTGACGCTGTGTGAAGAAGAACCATGGCGCAGTCTTGTGTAGGTTAAAAGGTTTTGCAGTTGCCGCTGGTTGGAAGAAAAAGAACCAGACGCGTAGTTTGTTATAGGTTGAAGATTGTGCGGTGACCGCTGGTGAGGAGAACCATGGCGTAGTCTGTGTAGGTTTAAAACTTTTGCTGTGCAGCTGGTGAGAAAAAATTTGGCGCAGTCTGCGGTAGGTTTGAAGCTTTCGCTGTGCTGCTGGTGAAAAAGAACCATGACGCAGTTTTTGGTGGTAGGTTTGAGCTTTTGCTGTGACGCTGTGAAGAAGAACCATGGCGCAGCTGTGTAGGTTTGAAGATTTGCTGGACGCTGGTGTGAAAATGAAAAAGAACCAGGACGTAGTTTGTTATAGGTCGAAGGCTTTTTGCTGTGAGATTGAGTGTGTGACGCTGGTGAAGAAAGAATCATGCGCAGTCTGTGTAGGTTTGAAGCTTTGGCTGTGCCGCTGGTGAAAAAGAGCCATAATGCAGTCTGTGGTAGGTTTGAAGCCTTTGCTGTGCCGCTGCTGCAAAAGAAGTCATGGCGAAAGTCTGGGGTAGGTTTGGAGCTTTGTGGTGCCGCTGGTGGAATGAAATACCCATGGCGCTGTTTGTGGTAGGTTTGAATAGATAGTTTACTAAGAGCTGAAGCATTTACTGTGAGACTTTGTCGACCATATTTAAAAGGTCGTGTTCGAAGGCACCCATCTCGTCAATAATATTGACGGTGGCACTCGTTTGGATTTGAAGCAGTAGTGTCGTCTGGGGTTTCCGAGTACGGCGCCTGTCAGAAAAAAAAAGAAGAAAACCTCATTCTGATCCGCGTTATGACACTTCTTCCGGAAGTGTTTTGGTGTATTCCTTTGGCTAAGGGAGAGACGAGAGAAATGTTCTTTCTACTCAAATTCAGATACGTAGTAATGAATCCAAAAAATTCCAAGCTTCGGAGGATGTGAAACAGATCGATGCCTCTGACGCGTATTGTAGAAGCAGAACGAAAGACAACAACCTGGAAACAATGCATAAATGTGCAATACAGATTATAACAACAAAAAACTCCGACAGAGAAAATCACACAGAAAGTGTCAGGTTCTCAGTACCGTGAATGACTCGACGCTGTGCCAAGCCCAGTAATCGTTTTTAACTTCGCAATTGGCCAGATTGGGGAGTGCCCAAAAGGATTAGTACACATTTAGGTCTAGATATGTGTGGTCTAGCAGATTGAAGTGATCGGCGACCGGGAATCCAGGTTAGTGTGACGAATACTAGGTTTGTGGTTATTAAACCGCTATCTGAATCTAGTAGTTGCGCAATGTGCGTAGCTAGTGGGCATTCACGGCAATATAAAATATATACCAAGTTGCCGGGATCATAGTTGAAGTTGCTGGCTTAAATAACACGGAGGCTGAGCGTATAATGGACTGGGGAAATATCGATATGGTTGCAGACTAGACATGGGGGTCTACCCAATTAGGAATTCTCCATGAACGCTTAATATTCTTATTCGAGGGCGGATTGTTAGGTGGTGCGTAACAACAAGGGGTAAGACGGTCGGGGTCCACTACTTGTCCGATAGGAAAGTAGTTTATTCCTGGACATATCGCGAACCTCATTAAAGTATGAGATCAACACAATTTGTACGGATAGCCACGATCAAGGAAATGCCCTATTGGGATAATGGCTCGTGATCCACAAACGTGTCATCTGTGAACAGATTACGTCTGTCCTGAGAGCTGACTATTAACAATGGATGACTAATATGCTAGAATGTAAAGTAGTGAAGTAGAGATCGGAGTGGTGGTCGGTAGTTTTGGTTGTTACTTTGGTGGTAGCTAGGACGTTCAAAAATGAAATAGGATGTTGGAGTGCCCATGGTAAATATTAGCGACCCATACGCTTGAGGTATCCAGAGCCCCTATTCAAATCATGGAAATGTCATCAATGTATCTAGCATAGCAACGGGGCTTATGGAAAGAGGCTTGTATTACATCCTGCCCAAATTAGTGCATGATTATACTGGCATATGACGGCGCCATGCTCGTCCCCATCGCTGTTCATTTGGTTTGAAATAATTATGACATTGACAAGACGCGCTGTGGCTAAGACTGAAACCAATAAGTTTAGAGATATCATTGTGTTTTGTCACACCATCAGCTGTCATTAGGTGGTTACAGGCAGTGGTACCCTCATCATGGGGGATGTTCGTATAGAGGGCGGAAACGTCCATCGTGACGAGAATGAATGATTGTGGTTTGAGGGCCGAGAGAGATATGAGACAATGAGTAGTGGTTTGTCCTGATAAAACTAGTTGGAGGGAGCAGAGGCTGTAAGTGTCTGTCGACATGAGCTGAAACATTACTCAGTGAGTGCTACTATGCGACACAATAGGTCTCAAGGAATGTTCGAAGACATGCTTGGAAGATGAAATGAACGCGAAACGCCAACAGAGACTCCAACAAGCATTAAGGTAACAAATTTTTGTTCCGATATTTCGCCGTATTAAAGCTTCTTCAGGGAATGATACTTTACTAACTACGAACTCTCGCGGATCATTCCCCGCGGACACTTAGCGAGGACTTTGCGGATTTTGGTATATTGGCACAGTCGAGTCATACCAGACTTATGGTACTGCTTTTTTTTGGGGGCCCTTTTCTTGCTGGGTGCTCAGCATTAGATACTGGAGCAATCTAGAGAATGAGGCAATTAGCATGTTCCATCTGCGTGTGATTACGCTAACCTGAATCGAGGTACATGTCAACGAGGCATTGCCTCATTCCATGTGCCTGGTGAAGGATTCCTCGGCGGATTAATGAATTAAATTATCCAGGCCTACACTCTCACTGGCTTGAGTAGGTCCAATCCTCTGCTCTGCAAGTATACCATGAGAGGAAGAAAATAAGTTGTTTACCTTAGTGGGTTTGATAACATACAAATGACAGCATCGGTACAGGCTTGGGGTAATATATCAGGCCTGTGGTGAGAGGTGACTAGAAGGACAACTGGATGAATGCAAATTGCTCTCCTGCTAGCTACCGATTGAGTTGGACTATCATGAATACTTGTCAGCCAGCGGTATCATTGACTAGTGGTACCTATGGGTTGTTCTGGTAAGGACAAAGTACAGAGGGGCTACAAGATTTATGTGTGAAGTTGCAAAAGGCATCTGATCATTTCCAACGAGAATTCAGTTCGTATCCATTGTGGCGAAAAGTAGGTGTTGCAAATTTATGACTGAATGTGGTGTTGTTAGGGGAGAAGTTGATTACCCGAAGAAGAGAGAATTATCTTCAGTGGCGCATGCCCGTAATAATCTTAAGTGGTGGGTGATTGTTTAGATATGGGACAATTTTAACGTCATAATATTTGCATTATTAGATTTGAATCAATTTATTATATTCAAATCATGATTTGAAAGAGAACAACAACCCTGTAGATCCTCTATCTCTTTCTCGCATTTGTTCTGTACAGGTGATGGATCAATTTCGACTAGTTTCTCCTCCCTGACTCATTGGAGGACTGATTTTCCTGACGCCAGTGAACCCCCATACACTCTGGCAGATCTGATGTATTCAGTGCAACCTTCTGCTAAGATTGTCTTCGCCGTCAGGGAACAAGTAGAGGTAAGTAAACCTACACAACTCATCCCTTACAAAGTAACCCCTCACTCCTTCAAATCACCCGAGGTACCCGTGAGACTGCTCCAGACAAGGGCAACCGAGTCCGGTCGGACCGTGGCCCCGCTTCTGGCCATGACAGAACGGAGACAACAGTGTCTATGGAAGCTACTATGATGCCACCAAAGTATTAGTGGTGATAGTGATTTCAAGGTCAGCTCGCAAGTACACGTCAAAACTCGGCTAAGCATGTATGCAAGTCTTTCTCCTGATAGTGTTAAGCCTTCGTCAAGATGGTTTTCACCGGTGAATCGTGATTTTTTGTATAAGTTGTGGTCATGAAGACAGTGAACAGGTGAGACCGTGAACTTTTCAAAATCGGCATCTTTTGTAATGTCAACCTATAAGAGCACTTGGTCCAACAAAGACAAGTTACCTAACATTAGGTAATTAATAATAATCATGTGTAATTAAAATCTCCAAATATCCTATCCGTTGTTTGTCGGCTTGTCTGTCTGTTTGTCTATCTATCTACTTACCCAGCTCCTTCCATGACATCTTGCGTTTCATACAATTCATTACATGTTCATTAGTGAATGTTCACTGACAGATGTACTGCCTAATGAATCACACTCGACTCACATGGAAAACAAATATTGCGTTCCCTTCGTAGCAGGTGCTGCTACAACTTGTGGGCCTTTTCTTGTGTACACTAATGCTTGTATGTGAATTTTCGAATATGGCCTATGGGCTATAATTCTCTCCAATGAAGTTGATCGATCGATTCGATTACAATGAAGACTTATTGAAGGTTTTTTTTTTTTTTTTTTTTCAATAGTCATGTATAGAGGGTCTCATACAACAAGGGGAAGCAATCTGAATCCATTGGTTCAAACTCTGTCTTGATACGACATTCTGCGAACTTAAGGTATTTCAAAGTTGTGATCTGGGGATCTCATGATATTGCATAATATCACACGAAAATGCTCCATATTTCATGACAAATGCTGAACAACCTTATACGATTTCCTTTGATTCTGTTTTTTTAAGTTCGAAGAGCGTGACATTGCTCAAATGCTTAACATTTGTGGTCCTGCCTGGGGTTAAAATCCACAACATATCAACTCACCTTAGTGATCCTTGCTCGACACTTATTATTCATTCTTCAAGAGAAATTACTTTCAGGGTTCAAGGAGAAACAAAACAAACTTGCTGGGTTTACAACTTTGATATCATTTTTCAATTGCGGAATGTTATATTTGAAAAACTCGTCAAGCGGAATGTCCTATGAGACGGGTTGGACCAATGGGTTCATATTCTTTTTCTATTTAATGTGATCATCTTTCATACTTGGTGAAACTCTTCAGGCTGGCTTGTCTAGCTACATACAGATGTTACGCACCACTATACAACACCAGTGACAGTTCCCACACACCGACTGGTGTGAGTTTTTTCCCGATATATGACCATGTTTGTTTTACCGTCCTCCCAGGTTTTTCTCTGCCCATCTGTACAACGGTGGCCGTAATGTGGAGTCTTTCAGTCGAGAAGCCCGGCAGAGTGTTCAGTGCATGGAGAAATGCATCGAAACTCACTCAGATAGGTTCTGTGCCTACGAGGAAGCCTGTAAGGTTAGTACAAAAACGCTCATTCTAGCACAACCTGTGCGTAGGAACTTATAAACCAACGCATTTCACTACAGCTCTGCAAAATTGACCAAATGCAAGCAATTGCCATTTCTAAATTGTAAAATTATTTGTTAGTCCAGAAAACTGCAACTCACTCGCATCACTATGAACAAGCATACTTTGAAACTGTTGTCCTCAGTGTGGGGTGATATGTACAGAAGAAATTCCAAAATTCTCGGACTCCTCCCAAAACTGATTTCGAGTTTGTCTGTGAATAACCTCCTCATATCTGGGATTGTGGTGGTTACTCTGACTGTAAATATGCTTAACCGAACCTCAGTCACGGATCAATGAAATTTATATTTTTTAAGGGAGCTGTTGTGAACCAGGTGTTATTCCACACAGGGGATGGGAGTCCCCTCATATTCTCCTGGTGCCCCCTCATTCCTCCATGTAATGCAAATTAATGTTTATCTTCATTTTAAATTAAACATGGACACTCTGTGGAAAATCTATATCATAGCTAGATTTAACTTGCAAACACGGTAGCTCGACCCCATCTAGAGATGGATGAAGCTTCCCCAAGATGAGTTCGTGAGCGCCTTCTTGAGGGATCAGGTCTGAGGTAATCCGAGGTCACCACAGGCCAAGGCAGAAATCCTTGTAAACTTTAGACGAAACGTATGCTTGGTCTGATCCAGTTGGAATTAGAGTGGCTTGACTAACAAGAGCAAAGGTACCATGTGCAAGTCGTGAAAGAGTGATATTTAGCTAATGTAAAACATGATAACTTGACCCACCCAGGTAATGCAGTTAACGACGGACTGACATGAGCGCCATTATTTTGGAGTTAGCTGAGAGGTCAACATAGGTTGAAGTTGAATCCTCGTAAATAAGAAAGGTTCAGATGTTTGTGTGAAGGGTAGAAATTTAGTGTGTCGCTTTCTTATTGAGAGTACGCGAATACTGCTCTATCAAGATCGACATTTTCTGTGGAAAATTTGTTCAGACACATCAGATGTTGCTTGTGATGAGCTCTGTATAATTCCCATTTGTCCTTGTGTCTGGCCATAGGTTTCGGAAAAGAGTCAAGGAACACTAAGCCTTTTGGCTTTCCTGGTTTTGTATTAGACCGGGACAGTGGTGAGAGCGAGTTTAAAGCACGCCATTATAAATTATAGAAAAACAGGTAATCACTGTCTGTAAGTTTTGCTATTAGTAAAAAAAAAGTATTGCCTCGAAGATTTGAATACTTCTTAGATGAAAGATATGCTGAGGTACCAATATACAATATGATGGATATATGAATGAATGACAAAGACACGAAACGAAAAAAGAAAGAGAAAGAAAAATACCAGCTCTCTACCATGTCATCGATGAAGGATGAAGGTAGGGCCCCGAGCGAATTACTATGACTACCCCCTCCTGTGAAGCGAAAGCTTTACTCTCTCCGCATACAGCAATGGGCATAAACAACAACGAACATGTAGGGATATACGAAACACAGAACAGTTCAGTCCCTGAAGCGGCATTTGCAACGTCATCTCTTAAATTCAAGAATTTGAAGATTCAAACCTTTAGGGCCATCCGTCCCTTGTCCCCTTCAAGTTCGCCCATTGAAGGTAAGGCGTAAGCGCGTCCCCTTCTCTGTAGAGGCAGCTGCTCTGCCGGAGTATATTTGCGCTTCTCTTCGGGTATGCGACGGAATCAAGTCCAGACAGGGTAGAGAAACTGCCCTCATCGGACAGGAGGGGTCGGGAGTCATCAGGGCGCGAGAATCATCCTGATGTGGGACAGTTTGAAAAACTTGTTTCGCAATATCCACGCAGTTCTCCCGTCCTCTGTTTGTGCCGAAATCCTCAGGTTCTAACGGTTGGGTCTATTCATCTCGATTAGTTTCGTACGGTCTCGGCCAAACTACAACAACTGGTCTCCATGAGGAGCTGCAGCGCATTTCAAGGCTCTCACACTGCTCGATGAGAGCCTCGTTAATCCGTACAGGACATTCATAGAATCGTTCTACAATACCTTCATTTTTTGGAGCGGTCCACTCCACAATGGCTTTATTTTTGGTCTGACGGTTTGCAGACTTCCGCGGCCGAATTCAAAGGTTCGGGCTATTATTGTGGTCTGCGGAAACTGTGACGCGCCATAAGGTAACGGTCGCGAGGCTCCGTTGCTTGATTGAGTCCGATGTTGCTGGTGTATTCCGTGCGGTTTTTGCTTTGCTCTTGTGCTGCCAGGTGATTTCCAAAGTGTCTGTGGGAGTCCCGCACATGAAGAATGTCGAGAGTTTGTTGAAGACGGGATTGAGTTGATGAAAACGTCAAAAAACACTTGTGAAGAATATATTTTGGCAAGTTTAGTTGTCAACATAGATAATTGACCCCACCTATAGATGGACGACGAAATTATAGTTGCGTATGTGGTTCCTTTGTAATCAGTACATGATCGCTATGTTTAGAGGTATGTCAGAGGTCAACTAAAGTCAAGAGAGGTCGTCTGAAAAATCTCGTTACACTCCGTGAACAAGTCCTGAATACCCGGTTCCGATCAAGTTGAAAATTGGTAGGCAGCTTTC